>JAJEJO010004047.1:291760-501608 GCA_020662805.1 Glaucomys volans
GAAAAAGCTTTTTAGTTTGCCTCTATCCCAAACATTGATTCCTGCTTTTATTTCTTGCACTTTGGGAGTCATGTTAAGGAAATCTGGTCCGAGGCCAACGTGATGAAGATTTGGACCTATTTTCTCTTCTATTAGGTGCAGGGTCTCTGGTCTACTTCCTAGGTCCTTGATCCATTTTGAGTTGAATTTTGTACAGGGTGAGAGATATGGGTTTAGTTTCATTTTGCTGCATATGGATTTCCAATTTTCCCAGCACCATTTGTTGAAGAGGCTGTCTTTTCTCCATTGTATGTTTTTAGCTCCTTTGTCAAGTATGAGCAAGGAAATGAACAGACACTTTACAGAGGAAGATCTACAAGCAATCAACAGATTTATGAAAAAATGTTCAACATCCCTCGTTATAAGAGAAATGCAAATCAAAACCACCTTAAGATTTCATCTTACCCCAATTAGAATGTCTTTTATTAAGAGTACAGGCAGCAATAGGTGTTGGCGAGGATGTGGGGAAAAGGGTACACTCATACATTGCTGGTGGGAGTGCAAGTTGGTGCACCCACTCTGGAAAGCAGTGTGGAGATTCCTTAGAAAACTTGGAATGGATCTACCATTTGACCCAGCTATCCCACTCCTTGGCCTTTACCCAAAGGACTTAAAATCAGATTACTACAGTGATGCAGCCACATCAATGTTCATAGCTGCTCAATTTATAATAGCTAGATTGTGGAACCAACCTAGATGTCCTTCAATAGATGAATGGATAAAGAAACTGTGGTATATATATACAATGGAATATTACTCAACCATAAAGAAGAATAAAATTATGGCATTTGTAGGTAAATGGATGATGTTGGAGACTATTATGCTAAGTGAGATTAGCCAATCCCAAAAATCCAAAGGCCGAATGGTCTCTCTGATAAGTGAATGATGATGCATAATGCATGGTGGAAGGGTGGCAAGAATGGAGGAAGGATAGATAGCATAGAGGGAAGGGAGGGGTGTGGTCGGGGTGGGGGGTAAGAATAATAACAGAATGTGTGACAGACATCATTGCCCTGTGTACATGTATGAATTCACAGATGGGGTGACTCTACTTTGTGTACAACCAGAGAAACAATAGCTGTACTCCATTTGTGTTCAATGAATCAATAAGTAAATAAAAAAAAAAAGAGCTCAGTTGGTAGATTGCTTGCCTTACATGTTCAAGGCCCTGGGTTCAATCTCCAGTGCGCGCGCGCGCGCACACACACACACACACACACAAAGTCTGTGGTCTGAGAAAAACAAGAGGAACAAATAGTTGACAAAGAAGAATTCTCATATGAATTACACAAGATCGCTCCATCCAGCTAACCCAATAAAGTGTAATGTTCCTTAAAAGACAATACTGTGAAAGCACAAAGTTCCTGCACACAGTCACGTTCTTTGTCATTGACACTAGCACAAGGGACTAGTCCACAAGTTCATCTCCTGTACCAACTCTCATCTTAATAGTATCACTTTCCATGAAAATCTAAAACATGCCTTGGATAAAAACCCTAACAGAGCAGTTTCTATCTTGCTAATCATTTCACTCACAGTCAGTGTTACATGGTAGGTGTTTAATGTTTGCTGAGAGCTTCTAGAAGAGTCCTTTATGTCATAAAAACTGTTCCATGCAACAGTGAGCAATACTCTCAAGGATACAGAGTTTGGGGGCCTATCTGCTTCTGCACTGAATGGCCTCAAACTCATATGGTTCAGTTTTTCCCTTTGCCTTCACTGCTGGCTTTTGCTTCGCACTGACATCTGCATGCCTGCCTATGGCAGCCCCCACACTTTATCACCTTGGAATCTGTGGCTTCTGCTGTACTGAGTCAGGAAGAGAAACAACCATCCATAAGAGCGTTATACCTACAGAAAGAATGGACAGGCCCAAGGTGACTGCCTAGGGGCCCCATGAGGAAAGTAGACCCAATGCACAGGCTGTGGAGTATCTATTTTGATGGCCTTTTTTGCTTATTCTGTGGGTTAGAGTTAAGTCTCAGACAGTTGAGGATGTCAGATAAATGACCTCCAGAAAGTCAGGTATGTTTCTGCTGGGGAACAAATTAAGAAACCTACCATAAATCTCCTAAGAGATCCAAACAACATTTGCTTTATATCTTAAGACACAGGTCAGCAGGCTGTCTTTAGAGCGTGTGTTCTCAGAGAGGGGATGTAACTCCCAATAGGACAAATGCTGGTTCTTGGGGGAAGAGGTAGAAAAAAATCTTTTATGTATAAAGCACATCTTACAGCCAGGCGCGGTGGCACATGCCTGTAATCCAAGCGACTCGGGAGGCTGAATCAGGAGGATCGTGAGTTCAAAGCCAGCCTCAGCAACTTAGCGAGGACCTAAGCAACTCAGTGAGACCCTGTCTCTAAATAAAATACAAAATAGGGCTGGGGATGTGGCTCAGCGGCCCAGTGTCCCTGAGTTCAATCCCTGGTTCCAAAAATAAAATAAAATAAAATAAAGCACATCTTACATACGGTACATAAACAGATCTATCTGTGGTATGAAAATTTCATGATGAGAGATTATGGAAAAATCTTTTTAAAGATTCTGTAGAGTATAATAATAATAATAAAAAAAAAGCTGAGAAACATTGCTCTAAGGAGTCAAATGTTGAGGTGAACTTTAAATAAGCAAGATACGCAGTGAAAATGAACACGGAGCCAAAATGAAGGAGACTTGAGTTACCCTGCCCTTTCAAATCTTGCCTGTGGTGAAATATATGGGCCAGTACATTTTCTTTTATCGAATTATCTGGGATGCTTGCAACATGTGGCCAGAGTCTGTTTCAAGTCTTCATGGAAACAATGAAGAACACTTTTAAAAGTATGATTCAATTTCTATTGAAAACCCAGAAAATTCTCATTTCAATGTCTGAATAAGATGGTTTAGTTTTGAAAAATATTTTCGTGTTGTTATATATAATGTAGGAGAGAGTGCAGTAACTCTTGCAAGGGACATGGCAGAAGGAAAAGATAGGATCTCAGATGAGCAACTGAGAAGTACAAAATCATAAATATTTAAGAAAATCTCTCATTTTTATTGCCAAAAGGACCATGAGTCTCAGTGTGAAAAAAGAACCAACATTTGCAGGTCAAATGTAAGAACAATGACCTCTACCTTTGTTTGATCTTTAAGAAAGAAGTCATAACCATTTTAGGCTATTTGAGTGTCTACATTATGCCAGGTGCGGCCTATTATAAAAACTCAAGAAATTCTGGATAAGTATCACGAAGAACTATAAACCAGGCATGATAGCACATGCCTGTAATCCCAGTGACTCAGGAGACTGAGGCAGAAGGATCCTAAGTTCAAAGCCACCCTGGGCAAATTTGCAAGACCCTTTTTCAAAAAGAAGGAAAAAAAAAGACTGGGGATGTATTTCAGTGGTAAAGCATCCCTGGGTTCATTCCCAGTACCACCAAAAAAATAAAAAGAAAAAATGTTTCTATATTATAATATAGTAACTATCTTCAAACTATGGCTGCCATGTATATACATACACACATATTGTATATGTATATGTGTATATATATATATATTTTTTTTTCCCTTGAGTATTAGTGTACTGGAAAGTAAAGACTTCAAAGCTCCTAAGGGTATAAAAGTTCAGGTTAGAGAAAAACACATATTTTTTCCCAAGCTAAGGAAATAGAAACCAGATGTTCCTCACAGATGCTTCCAAAATTTGAAAGCACATCTGTGAAGTAATAGCAAGCAGTTTCAAAAGCACGCTGACCTGCTACAATAGAATCTAATCATGCCATCCATGCATGGGCAGGTTAATGAAATACTTTTAGGACTTTTAATTTATGTAGGGATTCGTATATGGAGATTGTTAGTATATCAATTCAGAATCAATTTTAGATCGTCAGGTGAATTTTCTTATTATTCCTCCTTGAAAACTGAGGTTTGAAATAAAATAAAAATTTTAATCATTTGAACCAACGCAGGGATTCTGCTAGTTGCTGAGTGTGTCTACTCCAATTATGCACTTCAAAACGGAAGAAGTAACCTTAGGATGGGTTTGGGGACACATTTGGCCTGTGGGAGAGGCCTGAACTAAAACTCCAGTGATCACCTGACTTCCAAAAGCTCTACTCTCAGTGGTGGACTAAGTGACGCTGAGGATGTCCTGGACTTAGCATTGGTTCAGAGCCAGGATCCAGGAGTCCCTGCAGAGTCTGATCATGCCCTTCCCCCTCGAACCTTCACCTTGGTAAAAGTCCATTGGATGAAGAATGAGAGAAGGATTAAAAGCATAATTTTTGGGCAGTGTGGTGGCATCCTTCCTCAAGGGGTCCTCAAGTTAGACTTTTCTTCTCTGACCTAGAACTCTTCGGCTTCGTTATGGTTTAGATATAAGGTATCCCCCAAAAGCTCCCGTGTTAATGTAGCAATGTTCAGAGGTGAACTGATGGGCTGTGATCCAATTAGTCCATCCTAGTTTGAATAGAATAATGGGGGGGCAGGGGTGTGTGGCTAGAGGAGGTAGATCACGGGGTCATGCCTAGGAAGGGTTCATCTTCCCTGGAGCCCCTTTCCCTTGCTTTCTCTGCTTCCTGGACACCATAAAAGGAGCAGCTCTCTTCTACCATGTCCTCCCACCATGATGCTCTGCCTGACCTTGGGTCCAAAGCAATGGAGTCAGCTCACCAAAGTCAAAATAAACTTCTCTTCCTCTAAGTTGTTTTGGTCAGGTATTTTGGCCACAGCAATTAAAAGCTGACTAACACATACTTGTGCAGACTAAGAATTTAGTAAACTACCAGTCAATTTCAATTCTAAGAATACCATGATCAATTGTACAACTCCTTAGTTCTCCAAGACTATTCCAATTAACTTCTCTGACTCTGGGGTCTTGACAGTAACCACACCCATTTATGTGAGTGAGGGAGGGCCTGCCTCCTGTCAGCCTGCTGTACATATTTTAGACTTGCCAGCCTCCACAGGATAGTGAGTTAATTCCTTAAATTTACATATCTATACACACTTGTACCTCGCTCCCTATTAGTCTGTTTCTCCAAAAAATCTAGCAATGGAGGGCATGGAAAAGAAAATAGTCACTTATGGTGCAGATATGGGCTAGTTTTCCAGGGATTAAGAGAAAAAAGGATTTGATTCAGTTACAAAATTCAAAAGCTTATAAAGCATTTTTTATTTCCTGGATTTTATTCAGCAACATTTTGTCGGAGATAGCCCTAATCACTGGAAATAGGCAATCAAAATCATATTTTTATATAAGTACTCATCTTAGAACTGAACTTGATAAGAGAGTCCAAATTATTCCAGATATGAAAAGCAATATGACTTCAGGCATATATCCAAATCCAAGCGAAAGAATGCACATGCTTACATCGCTTTGCTTTGTCCTCATCCGTGTTGGCCTCGTCGATGGCTTGTTGTATCTCCTCCAGCCAAAGAACTTTGGAAACACTCTCAACATCCTGGGAAAAGTGTCACAGACCAAAGACAGAATAGTGAATGGTGATGGGATGGAATCAATAACTGCTTTTCAGAGTCATCCGGTTATAATTTCTACAAATTCTCATTCAACAATTACCAAGCACTGCCATATGAAGTAAATACTGTTAATGAGCAGAGCCCAAATCTGATCACTTCTCTCTTCCTCGCTCCTTCAGTCCGCCCACCCTAATTTTTCAAGTGGACAGCTGCACTGGTTCCTCTTTGCTTTTGCAGCTTCCAAGTTTGCTCTGTCCTGTGGTGGGTCCTCGACATAGAGCCACAGGACTCTTCAAAATGGATGTCTCATTATCCCACTCATCTGCTAACCTCCCCCAACTTTTCCCTGCTGTTTGAAGGAAACACAAAGCACGAAGCTCCTTCTCATGGACTTTGGGGCTCCAATGATCTGCCCACTCCTCTGGCTTCACTTCACACCTTTCTGCTTCCCTGTTCCCTATTCTGGAACTTTCCACCAGCTTTCTTTAGACTGCAGCATTCCACCCTTTCTCTGTGACTGCTCTTTTCCCCACATCATTCAGGCCTTAATTCAAATGCTACCTTCTCCAAAAAGCCTCTGCTGGCTACCTAATCAAATACTCTTCCCTTAAGTATTCAATAACTGTCAGTTCCAAACTATGTGCCAGAATAAATTTACTTTAAATTTAAGGGAAACACAGTGATACTCAACATTTATCAAGAGAGACAAAAACAAAAACTAAAAAATTGTGATTGTCCTCAAGGAGCTGGCAGTCTAGTGGAAAAGACAAATGTGTCAAGAAATAATTAGAGTAAATGTTTAAAAGTAATTTAATTATGTTTGGGGCAAAATTAGCTGTAGACACATGATCAAGAAGTAGGCAAGAAGGAGTTCAATAATAGGGGTCTTAACTTGCAGCAGAAGAAAAGGCTAAGTAGTTAAGGATAGTGTTAGAAAGCAAGTGATAGTACCACTGACAAAGTCCTAAACGATCTTCACTATTTTCATTTGGGTTGATCCTGATGATCCTGCTACAAATGTGGTGCTGGAATCAATTAAATAGGACTTCCGGATAGATTTATAAAAACTTGTCCAAGATGGCAAGAAGTTTTTATCAGAAGAAATTAAATATTTTCAGGAAAGATATGACATTCCATTTAAAAATGGGAATGTTCAACTATGTGCAGGGATAAGAGTTGTGCTCCGAGTTCGTAACCAAGGCTATGAAAAATGAAAGTAAGTGATTGGCATTGCAACCACAGAGAGCCAACTCCATCACTTAGGACTCAAGAAGGATGGGGAGGGGCAGGAAGGAGAAGTAACATTCACCAGCTTCTCTAGCAGGCTTCTAATCTGTGTGTGCAAAGGGCTCTGAAAATGAAATAAAATACCAGCCATTTCATTTTGTATCACTGTGGTTAATAAAGCTCTGGGAAAGGCATGGTATCTGCTTCCTAAATCATCTCTAGTTATGCCTGTCTCAAAGGAACCACCCAATGTTAAGATTTTTCATTTCTTTCTTTTCCTTTTTTTTTTGGTACTGGGAATTGAACCCAGGGTCACTTAACTACTGAGTCACATTTCCAGCCCCCTTTTTTGTATTTCATTAGACACCAGGTCTTGCTGATTTACTTAGGGTCTCGTTAAGTTGCTGAGGTTGGCTTTGAACTGGAGATCCTCCTGCCTCAGCCTCCTGAGCCACTGGAATTACAGGTATGCACCAGTGCACCTGGTGGCAAGATTTTTTCATTTCTTTCTAAATGAAATTTTGGATGGGTAAGATTCAATCAGGAAGCAAGTTGAGGAAAAGCCTGGAGGAGGATGAGGAGGCAAGGGAAACAGGACTACCTTTTCTCTGTTTCTAAGCCCAAAGAGAACCCAAGACTCCCCAGGAAAAGCCACAAACTGAGTTCCATTCAAGTCATTTATGTCCACCTCAGCATTTTCTTGAAGGGTATTTATTTTCATTTATAACTTATTACAGAGAATGTACCACAAAGACTTCTGCTCAGAAGAGAATGCAGTCACAATCTTATAAACCTACTTCAAAGATTAAAATATTATAAGTTAAACAAAAGGAATACTTTGCAAAGCCAAATTAAAGTCAACAGTTTAAAGTGTGACATGCTGAACTAAAGGTAGCTAAAGTGAAACACAAAACCAAGGGTAAAATCGGAATCCTGAGCTGGGGTTATAGCTCAGTGGTAGAGCACTTGCTTAGCATATGTGAGGCCCCCGTTCCATCCCCCCAGCACTACCAAAACCAACAACAACAACAACAAAATGTTGGTCTCCTTTCAATTACAGAAGTCTGGAAATATTGTAACTACGGGATGGCTAGGTCACCACCTCAGCTAAACAACCAAGTTCAACATGTGAGTTACAAATGAATTAAATGACCAGAAACCAGAACACGTGCAAATCAAGTCATAAACTCCTGAACGGAGATAACTCTTAGAAAAGCTTTAAACAACAACAAAGCTTCTTTAATGTTTTATGGGTTTTTAAAAATTATTTTTTGCAGGATAATGGCCTTCAATCTCAGTTCATTTTATCATGTATTATTTACCTGAGGTATTAAACATCAACATTTGTAAAAATCTTGATTTGATTAAACTTAATCAAGATGTGTAAGTTTAAACATATCACTTTCTTCCTAGTTTCTCCCTTAGCTTTCAGGTCTCATGAAATTTTCATTTTCTGATCTTGCCACATTTTTATAACCAGTAGGCTGGCTGGCCTACTAGAGTTCAATATTTTTGTTAATTATAGGCAGATTATAGTGTAGCTTTTTTTCTTTCTTTTTACTGTACAGTAAATTGTACTCTCCAGAAAAGAACTACTCATGAAAGCCTAATATATGTTGCACAACAATGTGAATGTACTTAACACTTTGGAATTATGTACTTATAATGGCTAAGGCGGCAAATTTTATGTATATATTAGCACAATTTAAAAAATCTTATTGTATAAGCTGTTGTATAACCAACATTTATGGAGTATTCTGCATTTCAATGTTGCATTATGATTTTAGTTCAACCGAATAGTGTTGATTGGGGATGGGTCTCTCCAGGTATCTGACCCTATAGAGTTACTGAGTGGCTCAGAGCACATCAACTATGGCAAATGAGAGACTCCTCTTTCTCCAAACAACAACAAATATAAAACTAAGTTCTGGCCAGGCACTGATGACAAATTCAAACCAATGTGACACTGACACAAAATTTTCTTTCTTTCTTTCACTGTTTTTTTTTTTTTTCTGGTTCTGGGGCTGGGGATCGAACCAGGGCACTTAACCCTTGAGCTACATCCCCAGCCCTTTTTATATTTTATTTAGAGACAGGGTCTTAATAAGTTGGGTAGGGCCTTGCTAAGTTGCTGAGGCTGGCTTTGAACTCATGATGCTGGCTGTCTCAGCCTCCTGAGCCACTGGGAGTACAGGCATGCACCATGGTGCCTGGCGACACAGAATTTTCGAAGCAATCAAGCACCTAAACAATTTTAACTTCTTAAAATTTAATATAGCTAGCAGAATAAAGTTAAGGATAATTTCTGACTTCAATTATAAAGTAGAAATTGTACTTTGAAACTTTTAAAATGGGTAAACTTAGATATGGGAGAGTTTCAAAGCTAACTACTGCTCTGCATCTACTTTTCAGCTTAGTTCTGTAAAGGGCTCTCTACTTTCTGGCATTTTTTAAAAAAGCACATAAACACACCAGGTGAGAATTACAGCATCTATTCAGATTGAATTGTTGGGGATGGGTAAGAGTTAAATGACTTTCTCCAGAGATAACGAAACATGCTCAGAAGCTCGCCTGAGTCATGCATTCTGAAACATTGGGTTGGTCACATCCTTTCCCTGCAGAGGACCCAGGCAAGTTCCTGCCCACACAGTACAGGGTAGCACACTTCTACCGACAGAACAAGGCTTTCTTACTAACCTACGGAATTGAGGGGAAACTGTGCCCTGTGATTTTACACATTAAATAACATTAGAGAAACTGGACTCAGATCATAAAATGAAAGCCCTCGTCTTTACAGCTGCTGGACTACTGCTTCTGTCACCCACTTTCTGTGGAAGTGGTAAGCTCTTTTCTTCTGGAGTAGGAGGGTGGGGGGGCTTGTTTGTATTACAAGAGCCAAATGAACCTAACCTTTACATTGGACAAAAACTGCAGAGTTTGATCTTGATTATTAAAAGTCAGTATCTACAGCTCATTCACTAGTCAAACTTTATCAAAGACTAATATCTCCTAATATTTAAGTGTTGCCTCATCAAGATTTTAGACAACTACAATTAAGTCAAGAAACAACTTCCTTTGTGAGAAGTTCTCTGTTGTGAGGAATTTCCTCTGATTTAGGAAAGGCAGCACTTTTTCAAGGTATTAAAAAAAAAATCCTGTGTTTATGCTTTTTGGTGAGACACACTGTGGGAAACAAGAATACTGCCAGAAAGACTTACTCGCCTTTAGTAGCCTGTGATGCCAATACATTGGTGTTTCCAAAATGGAATAGTGCCAGGGAGACCTCTCTACCCTCATAATTGAATTTTTAGAATTTTAGAAATATGATTCCCAAAATCTATTATTCTACCATGAACATGTTTCCTGTTTTACCCATCACAATGCTAGCCTGTGACCCTGCTTGTTCTGAAGTTGAACATTTTGGGAGGGAGCTACAGCCACAACTTTTTTACTGTTGGGTCACACTCCACTGCATTGGGAGGAGTAGGAGAGGTGGGGATACAAGGGAGAAGGAGTCAAAATTAAACTACCACCACTACCACCACCACAAAACCCCTTAGTACAGGAATGTTGCTTAGATTGATAGTTGGAGGTCCTTAGGTCGCCCCAGAGAGCTCCAAGGGAAGCTGTGGATAGTGTAGCACTTGAGAGGATAAACATGCTCAGTCTGTGATGGAGGAACCAAAAAGTTGAGCAGCAGAGCTGCCAAAGAAACGAGGTGGGTGAAGGAGGTTCCTTCAAGACACTAGTAGGGTTTGGTGAAAGTGAAAATGGGGAACTTTAGAAGAGACAAAGTCAAGGGCAGTGAGTTTGTTTTCTGTGATGGGGGTGGGGGGGGAGATGTAAAGGGAGAACCTATCCGTGGCGTGGAAGTCGGTTCCCTGTGGATTAGCCCCTCAACCAAGGCCTTTTCCCAGGTGGAAATCATTCCACAATCATGATGCCAAACGGAAACCTATGTAAAGAATTAAAATAAATTAAAAATATAAACTTAATGATGAGCACTATTCTTAAGGCCAGGCTCTGAGGAACAAAAGACTTATTAAGTGGAACCAGAGCCAGAATTCTCATGGAAAATTGGAATCACGTCAGCTTTTCTGCAAAGGCGGTGGCGGTCACTGTTCAGCCTGCCCATAGGCACGACGTCTTGCTTAATCACAGCAATTTTCTGAAAAGGAACAAACGCTTGGTTTCAACGGCTCTCTTATCAGATCCTGAGGGCAAATCTCTTGTACAGCATGGTCTGCAGTCACCATTACGAGCTTTCTGCTTGTCTTTCTTTACAGGCACCCCTCTCTGGGTCTCATAAGACCCAAGAACTTTCCCCAAAGGCAAAAGCATGAAGAATTTGTGCAGTTGAGTTCAAGTGTCTAACAACAGTCCTTCAGTGATCATGTCTAAACAGGGGCCTTGAAGAATGCTGCCCTCCAAACTCTTTCCTTTTCTCTAATCCACCTTTCCTTTAGTGACATCCGATCACCTTCATGTCTCCGGTTGTTCAGACCACGTTTTCTCCATCCTACACACTGAAATCAGTTTGTGCAATCTTGGAGTTAAGCGAGGGAGGAAGCCGCTAGAGATTAGAACAGTAAGAGAAACTGGTTTTGAATGAGGAACAGTTTAGTAGATGCTAACCTCAAGTATTGTTTGTTTGTTTTTTAAACTTGTTCTTTTTAGTTATACATGACAGTAGAATGTATTTTGGCATATTATACATGCACGGAGTACAACTTTTCTAAATAGGATCTTATTCTTGTGGTGTACATGATGTGGAGTTTCCCTGGTTGTGTATTCAAATACAAAGTTAGGCAAGTTATGTCCAATTAATTCTCCTGTCCTTCCTATTCCCCTCCTCCCTCCCTCCCCTCCCTTTGTTCCCCTTTGTCTAATCCAGTGGACTTCTATTCTTCCCCTCCCCACCATCCTTTGTTGTGGGTTGGCATCTACACATCAGAGAGGACATTCAGCCTTTGGTTTTTGGGGACTGGTTTATTTCACTTAGCATGATATTCTCCAGTTCCATCCATTTACTGGCAAGTGCCATAATTTCATTCTTCTTAATGGCTGGGTAATATTCCATTGTGTATATATACCACAATTTCTTTTAATTTTCAGTTGCAGATGGACACAATATCTTTATTTTATTCATTTGTGTGGTGCTGAGGATTGAACCCAGTGCCCCACACACGTGAGGCAAGAGCTCTACCACTGAGCCACAACCCAGCCCCACAATTTCTTTATCCATTCATCTGTTGAAGGGCATCTAGGTAGGTTCCATAGCTTAGCTATTGTGAATTGAGCTGCTATAAACATTAATGTGGCTGTGTCACTGTAGTATGCTGATTTTAAGTCCTCTGGGTATAGGCCAAGGAGTGGGATAGCTGGGTCAAATGGTGGTTCCATTCTAAGTTTTCTAAGGAATCTTCATACTGCTTTCCATAATTAACCTCAAGTATTCAACACAGAGAAATTCAGAGGTCATGCAGTAAGTCATAACTGGCAGTGTACTGGCATTTTAAACGATAAAAGGTTTGTATAAAGCATAAAGGTCCATCTAGAAGATCATATTATAAATCAGAGAGAATCTATTCTCTATGCACGTCCAGGATTAATTTATGGGAAACTTATTTGCATATTAAGGTCTGCATACTGAGGTTTATTTATTTTTGAAATTGCCCTATCAAGAATTAGGATTATTAATGTCAACATGCCAAGTAATACAAATACTTATATAGTTTATGTTTTATTCCTTTTAAAATATTAATTTCTAATTTCTTGACTTATTGTAACAATTTCATTCTGATTTTCTTCCTTTGTCTTCTCCCCCCTTAACATCTGGCATTTTCCTTAGTCTGCCTTTGGATTCTTCTCACAACCCTTGGTAGGCTCTGTCTATCACTCCCTCTATATTAATTGACAACCTCTACACAGATTAAAAAAATCATACCTCTAATTTGGACTCCTGGAATTCTGGACTCCACATCTGGTTGTCTAACTGGTTGCTGGACATTTTACACACTAACATCCCATCAGCAACTCCACCTCAGTAATACTAAAAACGAGCTTTATCTCCTCCATCTGCCTCTTGTCACTGGTCCTATTTCAGGTAATGGCATCCTCCCCTGTCAAGTCATCTAGAGTAGGAGCCTCCAAGTCATCTTGCCTCCTGCTTCTCCCTCCCTGCCTCCACTGCTGTCAGATGCCAAGTCCTTTGCTTAGCTTCATGTGCTCCTCTTTTCCTCTCCATGACACGTACTCACCATTCCTTAGAGCTTGAATGATTACAGCAGCCTCCAATCAATCCCCCTTGTCTCCAATTTCTTCCCATTATAATCTGTTCTCTATACTATCACTAAAGGCATCTTAAACACGAGTCAAAATCAAGGTTATATTAGCTTCCTATTGCTGCTATAACAAATGCTCACAAATTGAGTGCTTAAAACACAGGTTTATTATTTGACATTTCTGATGCTCAAAGTCTTAAAATCAAGGTGTTTGCAGGGCTGTGTTTGCTCTGGAGGCTCCAGGAGAGAATGCTTCCTTGCCTTTTCTCAGCCTCGAGAAACTGCCCATATTCTTTGGCTCGAGGCTCCTTCTTCCATCTTCAAAGCCAGTAGCACACAATTTCTATGTTCCTCACCTCCCTTTTATAAGGACTCTTACACTTGGATTTAGCACATGCTTGGACAATCCAGGACACTCTCCCCATCTCAAGCCCCTTAACTTATTTACATTTGCAAAAATCCCTTTTATCATGTAAGGTTACATATTCATAGGTTCCAGGGATTAGTAGGAGGGATCTTTGTGTGTGGGTGTACCATTATTCTATCATAATGGTCATTCCTCTGTTCAAAGATGTACATGCAACTTCTATATTTATGATTCATTTAAAACTTTATACCACTGGCACATAAGTATACAGTAAACATTTGCTGAACCAACTTATCTAACATTCCAGATCCTATGCCAGACTACGTTATGTCTTTGCCCATGCATCACCAGCAGAATCAAATTCATGTATTAAATTCTATCTCTTTATAAGCCTTGGTTATCTTTGCTCAGTTTTGTCTTTTCCTTGACATTTTGCTCAAATGCCCGAATCTGTTAAATATTGTCTGAATACCTATACAGCTTACATTCAACAGAGCACTTGCCTATAATGTTCTGTCGGTCCATTTTTGTTTCTTCCAAAAGCATTATAAACTCCTTATGTGCAAGGAGCTGCCATCTAGCTTATGTTACTGCGTGGGTTAACATTGTGCTAAGGCATATTATATAAACTAATACATGCCTGAGGATTGCCTGATCTACAATGGCTTTTTAAATATAAAAATGACCCTAAATTTTACAACTACAGAAATTATGTAGTACAAAACACTTCACCTTATGATATGGCCTTGCAACAAATCACATGTTAATATTTCAATTACAGGCAAGGAAAATGTTGCAGACAATTTGGTAAAACCAAACCTAACTATTAAGACCTTTCATGGATTTCCCCCAAATTCGTTTGAAGATATTCCCCTTTCTGCTATAGAAGGCTGGACAGGAGCCACCGTAACTGCAAAAATGAAGTGCCCTGATGAAACTGCTTCAGCTCTCCACATGAATAATGTTACCATGGGGTACCTGCAAAGTTCCTTAAATACCAAGCTGATACCTGCCATCTATATCCTGGTGTTTGTGATTGGAGTGCCAGCCAATGCTGTGACTCTGTGGAAAATCTTTGGGACCAGATCCATTTGTTTGACTATCTTCCACACAAACTTGGCCATTGCGGATCTTCTTTTTTTGATGACACTGCCATTTAAGATAGTTTACCATCTCAATGGGAACAACTGGGTATTTGGAGAAGTCATGTGCCGGGCCATCACCGTCATCTTCTATGGCAACATATACTGCTCCATTCTGCTCCTGGCCTGCATGAGCATTAACCGCTACCTGGCCATCGTCTATCCTTTCACATACCGAAGACTGCCCAAGCGCACCTATCATTTGCTAGCATGTGGACTGGTGTGGACAACGGTTTTCTTATATATGCTGCCATTTTTCATCCTGAAACAGAAGTATTATCTTCCCCAGCTGGATATCGCCACCTGCCATGATGTCTACAACACATGTGAGAAGTCTTTGCCTCTCTTCCAGTTCTACTACTTCATCTCCTTGGCTTTTTTTGGATTCTTAATTCCATTTGTGGTTGTAATCTACTGCTATACAAACATCATCCACAAACTCAGCGCATATGATCATAGATGGTTGAGGTCTATCAAGGCAAGTTTCCTTATCCTTGTGATTTTTACCATTTGCTTTGCTCCAAGCAATATTATACTCATCATTCACCATGCTAACTACTACTACAACAACACTGATGGCTTATATGCTGCCTATCTTGCAGCTCTGTGCCTGAGTAGCCTGAATAGTTGCCTAGATCCATTCCTTTATTTTCTCATGTCAAAATCTGTAGATTACTGCACTTAGAATTGTGAGATTATTTTAAGGCCATGGAAAGCTATCTGTGAGAACATACATGATTGGGACAACATATGCAAAGTGCAAGGAGCTCTACTCTTTACCTCCAAAGAAATAATGCTTCAAATGTCAAATGTTACAAAAGTACTTATAATTGTTTTTTAAAAATACTTCACATTTCAGTATTTTAAGAATGTTAATGAGGAGAAAAGTTTGAATCTCTACTCTCTTTATGGTAATGGACATATTTCCATTTGCCTTACTGGTACTTCATGCTCTTTAAATTCTCTTCTGTATTGCCATCATTGGAATTTAACATCAATTTTTAAAAGTTCATTTCTTCTAATTTGTTGTACGTGGCAGTAGAATGCATTTATATATTTTGATAGATCAATTTTGATTCTTCTGTCTCTTTCTAAGCTTATGGGGTGGCTCTCTCATCAGCTGATTCTATTTTTGCAGTGTCTTTCTCTAGGTCATTTTTTAAAAATATTTCTTTTAGATGTTGATAGACCTTTATTTTATTCATTTATTTATATGTGGTGCTGAGACTCAAACCAACTGCCTCACACATGCTAGGCAACCGCTCTACTACTGAGCCATAACCCCAGCCTTCACCAGATCTTTTAGCCTAATCCCACCTCTGTTTTCTAGTCATTTTCCTCACTGTCTGTTTACCCTCCATTTTAGACTGTGCCTCATTAATCTTTCTTGGACATCAGTTTTAATACAATCCTGAGAACCCTCCACTGATTTTCCATTGTTTTGGGAATAAATTATTAATTGTTACCCTGGCACATAAGGCTAACTTTCTAACCATATTTCTTGGAAAGCCTTGCCTGTGGTATGAGCACCAGTTAAACCTTTTGCTTTCCCATGAAGTTAGTTTTTCCTCTTTTCACCCTGCCTCTGCTGGAAAACTAGTTCTAATATCGTTGCCTTAATTCTATTTCCTGAAGTCCTCAAAGGACAGTCCTTGCCAGATGCTCAAGCTAGAAGTGTCATTTTTCTCATCTCAACTTCCAAAGTACTTTCGTATACTTTTTATTATATATAGGTATTATGTGTAGTTCAATTTAGGTACAAATATTAGTTCCACAAATAATTAAGCACTATGTACAGTTGGTCCTCTATATCTGTGGGTTCCACATCTGCAGATTCAACCAACAATGGATCAAAACTATTTTTTAAAAAGACTGCATCTGTATTGAAAATGTAAAGACTTTCCCCTTGTCATTATTCCCTTAACACACAGCATAACAACTATTTACAGAGCATGTACATTTTACATGCTTTGCACATCATGTTGCCAAATAAATGAAAGAATAAAATCCCAAAGCATCTAAATAGCATGGAAGCCTGTTCAATTCACATGGAAGAGGCACGATATACTCTGTATGAGATAACATCATTTCTGGTTGGGCATGTTAAAAAAAGCAACAGAGATAAACTAAGAATATACTCATAAGGTCATTTAGAGGTTTAAAATAGTGCCTCTATTTTTCTTCCTTATAGTTTTAATGGGGAAATATTATTTAACGGGGAAGTACTGTGTTATAAACTCTCAGTATATTTCTATTGGTAAATAACCACATTTCTCTTGACTTAGGGATAAAACAGGAGGGGAAATATTAGAACCTAATGGTAGGATGGTATTGGAGAATAAAAATGGGTTTGAGGAAACAATCATGAAGCAAAGCATGGCTGTGATGAATTTATTAAGTCTGTAGGAATGTGAATTGGCCCAGGTACTTCATAATGACCACTAAAACAATAAAAAATTTTCAATGTCCACTTTTGAATGAACAGAATTTTCTATTTCATTGGACTTAGGTAAAAAATCTTGTACATGAAGATTCTTTACAGTATGTGTGTGGTTATGTAATGACTCAAAGTCTGGTAAACATTAATGCAAGCAAAGAAAAACAAATCTAAAATAAGTTTCAAGATTCAAAAAAATGCAACAATAGTCACTTGTTAAATGCACACTTAATTTTTATAAAGTAAATACACAAGGAGTAAATTAGAACTCGTTGGTGGGGTGTATTTCACATGCTGTCAGGCAAAGCCTTCCATTTCAAAATAGCTCACAATTCACTGCCTCCAGAGGATAGACAAAGAAAATGTGTTCTACTCTGCTACATGTATACCAGTTTTGTCTCCAAAAAAAGAAAAAAAGATTGTTTGCCTACACAAAGTTATACTGTTAAAAAAGATCAAGAATCCTTACTAACATACATCACTGTCCTCAATCTTGAGCATCCTTCTGTGAAGATGTTACCCATTGTGATCTTTAATGGCTATATATATTGTAACATCTTCACCTCAAAGTGATAATACCAATAATATAACTTTCTTCTATTATTTTTCAAGTCCATGCTTTGGGTAAACAAGGCACTTAAATACCACCCTATAAAGACACTGGAAATTTCTAGCAACCAAAGCTCTGTGTTAAACAACAACAACAACAAAACATGAAGACTCAGCCAAACAAACAACAGAATCAGATTTTTCCAGGTTAAAGAACAGGCTGAGAAAAGTTTAAAACGTAATGGACTTCAGGGTGCCACGGCAGATGCCTGTAAGTCCAACATTTTGGGGCCTGAGGCAGAAGGACTGCAAATTTGAGGCCAACTTCAGCAACTTAGTGACACCCCATCTCAAAATAAAAAATAAGAAGGACTGGGGGTGTAGATCAGTGGTAAGTGCCCCTGGATTCAGTCCCCAGTACCACAATAAAGTAAGTAAATAAATAAATAAAGAAAGAAAGAAAGAAAGAACTGAGAAAGTAAACTGTATTTAAAAATAGCAAGTTAATGCTGGTGGGGATGCAAACTGGTACAACCATTATGAAAAGCAGTATGGAGATTCCTCAGAAAACTTGGAATGGAACCACCATTTGACCTAGTTATCTCACTTCTCGATTTGTACCCAAATGACTTAAAATCAGCATATTACAGTAACAGTCACATCAATGTTTATAGCATTTCAACTCACAATAACTAAACTATGGAATCAACCTAGGTGCCTTTCAACAGATGAATGGATAAAAAAAATGTGATATATATATGTGATATATATACATGTATATATATATATGATGGAATATTACTCAGCCTTAAAGAAGAATGAAATTATGGCATTTGCTGGTAAATGGATGGAGCTGGAGAATATCATGCTAAATGAAATAAACCAATCCCCCCAAAACCAAAGGTCAAATGTTTTTTCTGATATGTGGATGCTAATTCATAAAGATGGGGGGCTAGGGAAGAATAGAGTTACTTTAGATTAGGTAGAGGGGAGTGAAGAGAGGGGAGGGGATATGAGAATAGGAAGGATAGTAGAGTGAAACAGACATTAGCCTATGTACATATATAACTATACAACCAGTGAGATTCTACATCATGTATAACCAGTATAATGAGAAATTAAACTCCATTATATATGATGAATCAAAGTGCATTCTACTGTCATGTATAACCAATTAAAACAAATAAAAAATTATTATAAAGATAGCAATTTATTTGAACAAAAACGTTCCTTGAACTTTTAGTTTTAAATTTTCAGCAATGGTCAGTATAGCTCAAGCCCCTAGTTTCACAGGTCAAAAGTGGTTTGATTTCTGAGGTAGCATCAGATTCCTGTCTTCCTTATTTAAAGCTCTCCTTGGACCATTAAGGCTGCCATTTCCACCCACAGGAACTTGAAGGCTTCTGAGTGGCCAGAGAGTTCCTGTGGAATTCCATCTTGATCTAGAGCCTCTAATAGAATGCTCTGGAGGGGCCTATGCTGCCTATAAAGTCCTTGACTTTCTAGAGTTGGGCTCACCTCAAAAGACAGATACCCATTGTGGGCAGAGAAGAACCAAGGTGTGTGAGCAGAGCAGATCCTGTGTCCAGTAAGGACCCTATGATAGACATCACTCACCCCAGCTTGGAAGGTAGTCAGTCACAGGTTCCTACAATAATACTGGCTACATTATTTCAGCAGGGTTTTTCTTTTTTGATGGGGGAATGCTGCCAGGTTCCATGCTAATGCTATAACTATACATGCACACACACCAATACATACGTTTATAAGTAATGTCATTATATGTTCATATAATATTACTGTTATATATTTTACATATTTTTATTTAATCCTCACTATAATCATATAAGACAGGTATCAGGTTTACTTTACCCATTTGAAAATAAGTATATAGGTTATGGTAACCTGACCTAGGTCACATAGCTAGGATCTGAATGGTGCCTGTCTTCAAGATGAATAATTTTCTCTTTCAATGTTGATAAGTTTGCCTTGTAGCATGGACACAGCCACCTCCCTGGGAATAGCAGGGAGAAGGCCCATCCCTCTACCTGGATATGGGGACATGAGGCTTGGGTTTGGCTCCTCACTCTCCCATTCAACGGCAGCAGGTTGGCCAAGGACTCGTTCTGAATCTCAGTCTACATCAGGTGAGAGCACCCGCTCCACACTGCTGTGGCAGACTTTGGTGAAGTGAGAGAGCACTTGGTAGGGCAGTCCCTGCTGTGGCTGGCAGGGGGCCCCACCCTTGCTTTATAATCCATAAAAGGGCAATAATGATGGTGAAAGGACTCAGGGGGCTGTCATGCTTTCTTATGACGATTATAGGAGATAATATACATAAAATACTGTCATGCCTGGGGGCATGTCAACCACCAGTGGCTAGGTCCCAGGTAGCATCACTGTCCCTCTCAGGTAACAGGTCATACAGGTCTCAACACTCATCCCAGCACCATTTTAAAAGGGGCCAATCTCAGCACCAGCTTGTGTCCACATAAACACTACTGTTCTTCAAGAGCAAGTCAGCCAGGCTGGCCACCTACCATGCCCAGACCAAAGGATGATGGTACCCACTGAGCACTGTGATACCTGACCGCATCATGCCGCCTACCCAACTATTCCTTACTCGTTCGGCTCGGCTACTGTCTTTCCTCCATGCTAACTTCTCTTCAGATTCTAGACCATGACAACCCAACCATCTCTCAGTCAATCTCTTTGTCACTTCACTACACAGTCATCTCTCCTGTTCTTTAATTGCCCTATAAAAGAATGTGCACTACCTCAGTAAGTTCCTAAGTATGTTGAAGAAAGTTCCTAAGTATGTTGAAGATCCCAACAGAGAACATGCAGACGGTACCTTGTATTCCTCTCTATCTCCATCTCCTTTTCCCCATCAAATGTACTGTATGGGTGCAACAGCACATACTCAAGAAAGGTTCAAGGAATTGGATTCTAAACAAGAAGTCACCTACAACTGAGTTTTTGTTGAAAGAATAGAAGCAGCAATCAGCTCTGGAGCCAGTTTTCCCTTAAAGTTTAGTATCAGGAAAAGAACAGCCCTATTATTTCCATTTTGATTCACTGGAATAAGAAGCTTATGAAATTTAAGACAAATGAATCAAAAATCTTCCCTCCTGTTCCCAACCTAGCCTGTAAACTTAAAAGAAACAAATATACCAAAACCTACCATGAGTTTCTGTGATTTTGCATGGTGTAAAACATCTTGGTAGTGCTGGGCACGGTCAGGATCCACATTTCTAATCTTAGCATTAGGTAACATTAAGGTATCTAAAGTCTTCGAAGGATTTCCTTCATCTATAGCTTCATTGATGAATCCTATAGCTACAATTCCTAGAAAAATAAAGAAAAAAATTTTCTTTTAAGTCATAGCACATTTCACATTCCCTTGTATCACCTGTTACAAAGCAAGTACAGCAAGGCTCATATAATAAGATCAATGTAAAAACATTAATGTATTTCCACATACATATAATGTGCAGCCTGTAAGCAAAATCAGGAAAAATTCTATTCATTATAGATTCTAACAACAGAGTTTCAATAACACAAAGAATAAATATTTAGGGATAATTTAATACAAGAAGCCAAAACATGCACTGAAAACTATGAAGTACCACTGAGAAAATTTAAAGACAACCTAAACAAATAAAAAGGCATCCTAGGTTTATAGATTAGAAGATTTAATATTGTGAAAGAGGAAATACTCCTCAAATTGGTCTACAGATTTAGTGCAACCTCTGTAAAAATTTTAGCTGCTGCCTCTTTTTTTAATTTTTAAAATTTGTTCTAATTACATGACAGAATATTTATACATTTTGATAAATCATGCATAAATGAAATATAAATTCTCATTTTTCTGATTGTACATATTATAGGACCACATGTGTCATGCAGTCATATATGTACATTAGGTAATAATGTCTATTTCACCCTACTATCCTTCCTACCCCCATACCACTTCCCCTCCCTTCACTCCCCTTTACCCAATGTAAAGTAACTCTATTCTTCCCTACCCATCCCCCTTATTGTGAATTAGCTTCCGCATATCAGAGAAAACATTTGGCCTTTGATTTTTTGGGTTTGGCTTATTTCACTTAGCATGATATTCTCCAACTCCATTTATTTACCAGCAAATGCCATAATTTCATTCTCCTTTAAAACTGAGTAATATTCCATCTACATATATATATCATATTTTCTTTATCCATTCATCTTTTGAAGGACACCTACAACAGAGACCTTGTGCATACTAGAAGAAAAAGTAGGCCCAAATCTTTACCATGTTGGCCAAGGATCTGACTTCCTTAATAAGACCCCTAAAGAGCAAGAAGTTAAATCAAGAATCAATAAATGGGATGGATTCAAACTAAGAAGCTTCTTCTCAACAAAAGAAACAATCAATAATGTGAAGAGAGAGCCTACAGATTGGGAGAAAATCTTTACCACATGCACCTCAGATAAAGCAGTAATCTCTAGGATATATAAAGAACTAAAAAAGCTTAACACCAAAAAAACAAATAACTCAATCAATAAATGGGCTAAGGAACTGAACAGACACTTCACAGAAAAAGATATATGGTCGATCATCAAATATATGAAAAAATGTTCAATATCTCTAGCAATTAGAGAAATGCATATCAAAACTACTGTAAGATTTCATCTCACTCCAATCAGAATGGCAATTATCAAGAATACAAGCAACAGTAAATGTTGGTGAGGATGTGGGGGAAAAAGTACGCTCAGACACTGCTGGTGGGAATGCAAAATGGTGCAATCATTATGGAAAGCAGTATGGAGATTCCTCAGAAAACTTGTAATGGACGCAGCCGCCCCACTCCTTGGTTTATATCCAAAGGACTTAAAATCAGCATACTACAGCAATGCAGCCATATCTATGTTTACAGCACCTCACAATAGCTGCTGCTTCTTAAAAACAGACAGAGATCAATACAGGATCATCTGGCAGAGGATAAGCATTTACATCAAAGGAATAGAACTGAAAGTCTAGAAATAAACCCTTATACTCATGGTCAATTGATTTTTTTTTTTTTTTTTTTGACAAGAGTGCCAGGACAACTCAATGGGCAAAACATAGTCTTCATAATGAATGGTGCTTTGATAACTGGACATCCACATGCATAAGAATGAAGTTGGATCCTCACATCATACCATGCACAAAATATTTGCTAAAAGTAGATGGCAGACCTAAATGTAAAAACTGAAAGTACAAAACTCTTAGAAGAAAACAAAGAACTAAGTCTTTGTGGCATTGGGTTAGGCAATGATTTTTAACTATGATGCCCAAAGTAAAACAACAATTGATGAAAAAATAAGTGGGACTTTGTCAAAATTAAACCTTTTTGTGATTCAAAGGATATTATTAAAGAAAGTGAAAAGACAACCTGAGAGAGAAAATATTTGTAAGTCTTATATTTAAGGACTTATGTACTAAATATATAAAGAGCTCTTACAACTCAATAATAAAAAGGCAATTTAAAATGAGCAAAGGGTATATACATTTCTTGAAAAAAAGTACACAAAGCGTTAATAAGCACAAGAAAACACACACAACATCATTAGCTATTAGGACAATACAAGTCCAAATCACAGACACCCCTTTTACACAGTAGAATGGCTGTGATAAAAAAGATAATTAGTGTTGGTGAGAATGTGGAGAAATTGGAACCCTCATACATTGCTGAAGGGAATGGAAAATGATAGAATCATCTTGCAAATCACATTGTCAAGTCCTTAAAATATTAAACCTTAAAATTACCATGTGATCCAGCAATTCTACTTCCAGGTATATATCCAACTAGAAACACATGTCCACCCAAAAACTTGTAAGCACTGTTAATAGCAGCATTATTTATAATGGCCCAAAAATAGAAACAATCCAAATATCCATCAACTGATTAAATAAACAGAATGTGTATCCATGAACTGGAATATTCTTTAATTTAGAATGGAAAATGAAGTGCATATATGCTCTCATATATGATACAACATGGATGAACATTGAAAACACTAAGCTAAGTGAAAAAGTCAGACACAAAAGGCCACTGTGTACTTTTAAAAGGCAAACTTTAGGACTGGGCATGTGGCTCAATGATAAAGTGCTCTCCTGGCGTGCTTTAGGCCCTGGGCTTGATCCCCAGCTCCACAAAAAGAAAAGAAGAAAAAAAAAAAAAAGCAAATTTTATGGCATGTGAATTATATTTTAATAAAGATATTACTAAAAAGGGAGGCATAATTTTGCTTATAAGCAGCAACAGAGACTATTTCTAGTGTAACCCTCACTTAGGTGTTAGATAGTGATGCCAAGATATTAGGTGATGGACCCATAAAATACTAGAGCTGGATTAAAGTTAAAATGTATAGAAAGAAAAATGGAAGTACAGAAACATTGGGACATACACTCTATTCTTCAGACTACTTCAGCACTCTGTGAAGGATTCCAGAACAGACTGTTCAAAGTCAAGTAATTCCCTACAGTGTTAATAAACAGGACAGTGGATATCCACACAATACAGCCTAGTGCTCTCCGATAGAACTTGTGTGGCAGTGGAAATACTCTTTCTCTGCTCTCCAACACGGTACCCATTAGCCACATTAATTTTTGAGCATTTAACAGATGGTTTGTATAAATGAAGAACTGAAAATTTTTGCTTAACTTTAATTAATTTATATGTAAGTAGTCACATTTGGTGGCTGGGAAAGGCAGGTAGGCTCCACAGAAATAAACATAGTCATGCATATTTTGGGATACTTCTAAGGCTCAAATATAATTAATTCCACCTATTTCACCTTTTATAACAGGTAATAAAATGATACCTGGAGTCCTACTACATGGATACACCATAAATATATCCTCTATCTTAATTTCTATCATCTCTAACTCACCAAATGATCTTGGACTATAAAGTCTAGGAACAAAAAAACACAGAAATCAAGCTAGGGAACCTGAAACGTTTATGTAATTTTAAGCATAACTGATCTATTTGGAGACCACTTCTGATTACCATCTCATTATTAAAAAACAGACTATCAGTCATAAAAATAATACAATGTGTGTATATATGTATATACATACACATTTATCCATATGCATGTTAAGAATGGGCTTTTATTTGTTTTAATGCCCATGAACAAAAAATGGTAAAGAAGCTAAATATTAACAAGCAACAAGCTTAGAAAATAAACAATCTTAGGGCCAAACCAATACTCATTTTGTCATTTATTATTTACGAAATATGATCACAAGTCACTTTATAAATGTGATGTGCCATGAAACAGAGTGAGAACTTCAAAGTTTTAAAAAGTATCTCTATCTTGACATTCAAATTAAGGTAAAAGAGTTAGCTAACTATTTTCTGAATAGATGACCCCATAAATACCACCTTGATAGGAATAAAAAGATTTATCTGTAAAGGAAAAGGGATAATCTAAAACTCCAAGAAATAATTCCAGATTATAACTTAGGTATGTTTGAAGTAAATGCAAAATTATTTCTCTAACATGCAAATTAAATGATTTCTAAACATTGGAAGAACTCTGGAAAATGCAAGTACAATGCACGTATGAGGCATTGCTATCTCACCCTACAGTATTTGTAAACTGGAGAGTAGAGGATACTACTTCACATACTGGACACCCCTCTGGTTGGGCTATTGTATGTGGTAAATAGCTTCAAACACCCCGTCCAAAACCAGTCTTAACAGAATCCAATCTGAGAAAGAGAATGTACACACATCCTAACTATCTATCACCTGGCAATGAGTGCATTCCAGCTGACTTGATTGAAATCACCTGCTTAAGTTTTTGTTTGGTGTATTTCTAACAGAAGCAGCTGAGGTCATAGTAAGTGACCTCATAGGAGCTGACAGACCTACCCAGAAGCCCCCTGGGCCTCTCTGCATCATTTTCTCTGTTTATACAAGCAAAGGGAAGTCCCATATGAACACACATTACTAAGATTTAGGTCATGACCTGCTTCTTTAAATCAAAATGTGACATTATATTTGAGATGGTGGATGAAGTAACCTTCAAAGCATGGAAGGAATGCCAAATTTAAAAAGCAAAATCTCAAATAAAAAAACTTGCCTTGTCTAGGCTACATGGTTAAAATAATATTCTTTATGGCTTTATAGGGAAAAGTGAGCTTCCCAGTAAGAAATCAACAGAGCATACTTGTTTGAGGAAATGCACTTAACAGCTTCTCCACTGAATTCACCTTCCACATTGAGCATTTTCCATTAGCTGATCCACATCACCAGTGACACACAGAATTGGACTTTGGACCATGTAGCAGCAGAAGTGGGGGTAGTGGTGGTAGGGAAAGAAGAAGGCACCTTTGTAGTGCCCATGAAAAATTTGCAGCTCTTTCAGATGATTTAATTATACTGTGCAACTGTTGTCTGATCACAGTGCATATTTTTAAACTGTAGCTTTTAAAGCAGTTATCTATACATAAAACATCAAATTCAATGCTTCAGGAATTTTAAACAAAAATACCTCTTTTCACAAAGGAGGAAAAATTTCAAACCAAAGTACAGATAAAGTCCCCAAATTCTCAAAAGGAAATAATATCTGAAATAACTTCTCTGGGTATGGCATAACATAACTAGACAAGATGCTTTATGACAAGATGATTTAAGGAACTATAAGAATGGCCATGTACTCTGTTTAATGCAGAATAACTTAGTAGTGGAGTTTCCTGGTTAGATAAAAGTCAAAGCAATCAATAGATTTCTGTTACAAATAATATCCTAAGGCCACTGTCTTTTTAAGTTATAGAAACATCACTTGTTTTTCTTTTCCTGATAAAGGCAAAGGTCCTAGTTGACAAGTGAAATCGGCATTTCCCCCATTATTAACAGTGTGAAGAAAAAGAAAAGAAGAACTACAGTTGAAGCACTGAGCTTGGGTAAGCAGAACATGCTGGGTTTCTTAAAGCAGCAGGATGGTGAATATTCCCAAAAAGAATTAGAAGGAAAGTTAGGAAAGAAAGATGAAACCTCATTCTTCGATATGCCTACCAAAAGAAAGCAGGCCTACCCATTGGGTGGCATTAGCTATACTCCCTGAATCAATACTGCAGAAGACTCTGCAGAGGTGGGTGTCTAGGACCAGGGCAGGAGGGCCAGAGGACTAAGCTCAGTAGCAGTATGCACACACAGTTCTCCCCCAACACCACCCCCTTGATGCTGAACATCTGCTCAAATTTATGCTTCCCTCTTGACTAACATCTGGCAAAAGCCACAAGCTCGCAAGCCAACACGTAAGAAAATAGCTAAGTGGGCTGTAAGCAAGGGATCTGATTGCAGACTTTCAAATGCCTTGTGGAAAGGAAGTGCAGAGGCAAGAGAAAGCTGTGTGGAACCAAAAGAGGAAACTCAGGTGTGTTTACACAACTTGAAAAGGACAAAATTAAGAAAGTAAGGATCAGTGTCACAGTTGTACATCCATGGAACACCATGTCAAGGCAGCACACCTGGGTCCTGTTTTACAGTTGGACTCTTGAGAGAGAAGATATTTAAAAAACAAACAACAAAACTGGCCAAGATTTTTGTCATGGTGCTCACAGGAAATAGCAAAGAAAAAGAAGAAAACTATGCAAATGCAATTAACTGACAAAGTCTTTATCTCAAGCATGATTTTCATATTTCAAAGTTAGATACAGTATTAGAAGACCAGACCTAGCACCTTACCTAACACACTAGAGGAAAACATTGTAGATTTTCAAGAGAAGTTTCTGCCTGCTCCATCAGCAAGCACAGAACAAGTGAGTTAAGAAAAGTCGAAGCTGGAGCTAGAAGGGAAGTCAATGATTCTAGCAATTCTAATCCATAGTTGCTAACAACTAAAGTACTTAAAAGACAAAAAAGATGCTGTTTGTTTTTTATGATGGAAAAGAGAGCTTGAAGCTTATATTTGGCCATTCATGCTACAGAAAAGCAACAAATATACCAACTGACGAAATTACACAGCTCCTTACTCTTCATTATATTTAGAAGAAAGAGGCAAATGCCAAGGAAGTAAGTCAATGCTCAAGAAAACATGTTTCAGGGCATATATTCAAAATGGTTGGTCCATTTTCATGCTAATAACTCTTAATTTTAGAAACACAGCAAATCACATGATTTATGATCACAAAGTTAGATTATGTTTTAATTTCTTCCTTCCTAGGACAGGAAAGTATGTCAAATTTCGGGAATGTCCAAATGAAAGGTCAAAACAAAGCTGAGTGCTTTAGAAAGCTAAATTATACAGCAATCTTGTCTGGATAAGAAAATAATGGGGTCCTATTTATGTATTTTTATCCTATTCTTTTTGCCTTTCTGTGTATGCCATAGAATATTTATAATATGTTGGTATAGCACATAGGCATAAAATTCATATAAAAATAAATGCATACATATTAAGGGAATGTGTTCTTACAAATTTCCCTAAATAAAAACTTATAACTCTTATTTAGGGAATTAATTTGCTTAGGCACCCTATTCTCCCACTAAAGTAGAGAAGGAAAGTATCCCATACTTACGATCATTTTCTTCTTGAATCTCAATATTAATCATATCAATACAATTCTGAATTTCATTCCAGCTTAAGTTATCTTGCCCTTGGGATAAGGCTTCTAGTTTAATAGAGAGTAGTGCATTTGCATAACTGTGGAAGAGAAAACAATGATACTTATCATTCATTCATTCTTTGCTCACATTACACATCTTAAATTTGACATATGTGGCCAGGTATAGATGTTATGAGGTCAGACAAAGAGTACAAAGGTAAATTAAACTGGCTCATGCCACGCTGTCAACATCCACCAAACTCACTTATACTATTGGTGTTTTTTGTAAAAGTATTTTTATGTTTACAAAGAATTCTGTTTAATGAAAGTTCCTCAAAATCCAATCTTACACCTAACTCAAGCAAAACCACAAGTTCTCAGTTCTGTGAAATAATAATTATAATATTTTTTTTAAACTAAATCTCCCCCCATTGCATGTCTTGGTTCTGCTCAATCTCTGATCTGTGATAAAATTCAAAGCTACCAAGGCTCTCAACTTTTCCATCATCAAGGGTCCTTTGCTGTTATTTTTCTTGTTCTTTACAAAAGCCAAGCTTTTCCACTGTGACTCTTGTATAGGTGGGCTACTTTGAGACCTAACATGCCTCAAAGAAAATGAAAATCCATTTCCAGAAATCTTGCTGAAGAACAGATATTCACAGTATATTTTTTTTGAAGAAATTGTACATGAGTTGAGCCAGAACATCCTTGAATTCCTTGTCACCTGTCCATCACTCAATGACAACAACTCAAAACTCTGTACCTTCATGACCAGGACCTTATTTCTGACCCTTGACCCTCCTCACAGTACACACTTTCTGGAAAATAGACTTGAGTTGATTATTTTTTCTTGTCTAGGGAAATTTTAGGACAAAACTTATTCATACTGATATATTACTAAGGAACTCATTTCTCAATAGTCAATCTTACCATTAAACATCATAGAACCAGTGTTATACCACTTGCTAACAAGCACTAGTTAGCCCAAAGCAAATAAACTCCAGAGTTAGTTTGCTTTTGTATCTTTACACCAGGAATGAAAACCCATCCTCTATGTACACAGAGACTCATTTGCAGTTGACTACTGACTAGCCTGAGGTATTTGCTAACTAATAGCCTGAGGTATTTGCTAACTAATAGCACATCTAAAACTGTTTTCCAGGTTGTGACAATTTTTCTCAAAGTTCTGTATGCTTCAAGGTGACACTAAAGAGTCTTCCCCAAAATAGCTTGAGAAAAAAAATCTTCAAAATAGGAATTGATGGTGACAATTCATTTTCCATATGAATGAGGTCTTACCAAATGCAGGCTGGAAATTGGCTAAATGTTATGTGCGAGATTTTTACCTTATCAAGAATTAAAAACCTAAGAAAATACTCTACTATAAATAACATGGAGTCCCATAACAATAGGGATAAATGGTAGCTTGCTCTGGCTAACATCCCTTGAAGACAGGAACCATTTATAAGAAAGTGCAAAGTCCAATGGGTGATTCATGTCTAAGTCATGATCCAAGAGGAGTAAAATGAGAAAGCTTAGTATGAACACAGAAAAAGACCCACAAACACTCATTATCTCTTTAGAAATGAATACCAACAAGCCAAGGGAAAAGACTGTAGGGGAAACCCAACAGAGCTCCACAATCTTTTCCAAATGTATAATAGTCTCTAGGACTAAAAGAATCAACTTTGGGAACCATTCCAAAGTCTGCTGAAACAGGTCTCTGTCCTTCATCTCCAAGCTCTCTTCCCATTCTGCCATAGATGGACTAGTAGGGCTGCAGATCTAACAGACCTGGGAAACTCTGAGAAGACTAACAATCCAGTGTAGTTCTGCAGATATTTATTAAGCACTTACTACGAGAAAAATGTGTGACAGGCTAACCACAGGGAGATTAGGAGGAAAGAGATGCAGCCTTCACCTCCAGGAACATTCAGACTAGTGGGCAAGGGGACAAAACTTCAAAACAGGTATAAACACAGAGCACAGTAAAGGCCACAAAAGTACACATAGTCCCAAAGAATAGATACAATGGGATGCAAAGGAAGGAGAAGGGGGAGAAAATTCTTATTGGTGGAGCACCTTCCCCAGGACAGGCCCTGAACCAGGCACTTAGTCCTCAAAATCGTTGTGTAGATGCAGAGTAGGGTTTTGTTGTTGTTATTGTGTTGCTGTTGTTTTCTTCTGTGCATTTTTGTGCTTTATAAATGAAAAACAAAGGACTCAGCTAGGAAGGGTGGGACTCAGATATTTTGGCTCCAAGGCTTTAACCACATCATGCTAGTTCCCAGAAAAAAGAACTTAGCTGGGATGAGAAGCATGGAAACAATTCACAGAAGCATCATCTACCATAGGCAAGGCTCCAATACTATGCTGAGCAGTGCTGGATGAAGACTCAATTTTTGCTGGTGAAAGGATCATGCATAGGCAGAGACAGGACAGAAAATCCATGGAGTAGTTGTATTCGGCTCAGCAAAAGTGCAAAACAGAAATAGAGATGTAGCTAGAGCTAATGTCAGAACAAAATGTTTGGAGTGTGGAGTTAGTTCCTAATTCAGACGAGAACAGAGAACAATTAAATAGAATAACAGTTAAGCTGGAACATTATATTCCCAGAATCAAGGCTAACCCCTATGTTACTTTTGTGAGAATTAGACAAAAGAATCTTTCTGGGAAAATACAACTATAGGAGTGGAATCTATGGTGAATAGGTAGAGACTATGCAAGACTTCATCAAGGTGGGCCTGCCCAACACCCCTGTGTACGAACCTGCACGACCATAAGGAGTGGCCCAATGGAGCAGTGCTTTTCAAACTTGATAACCTGCAAGCCCCGGGTTCCAGGAACCCAGGTTGATATTGAAAGTGAAATACTCAGGCTGTGGAAGATTACTTGGGGCCAATGTGACTGCTAATACAATAACAAAAGAGGATCCTGAAATCTTATGCTGGTACTAGGTCACCCAGGTAGTTCTCTAGGTTATTCAGAATGTACTTAGATAAAAATTTTTAAAAACATCAAAATATACACAGTTCAAACATTTCTCCTACAAACTGCGTGGATTCTGTATCTGTAGGTCCTGGTTGAAATCAACAGGTATCGCTATGGTTTGGATGAGTATCCCCCAAAGGTTCATGTGTTAAAGACCTGGTCCCCAGTGCGGCTCTTGGGAGGTGGTTGAACCTCTGTGACAAGGGGCTTGTGGGGAGGTTCTTAGGTTTTGGGGTATACCACTGAATGGAACTGTAGGACCCCTGTTTCTTTTTTTCTTTCTTTGCTTTATGGCTCATGAGGTGAGCTGTTTTGCTCCACCATATGCTTCCACCATGATATGCAGCTGCCCAAAGCTATGGGGCCACTTGAATGTAGATTAGAAACTCCAGAACTGTGAGTTAAGATAGACCTTTTCTCTTTTTAAGTTAATCATCTTAGGTATTTTGATGTAGTAGCACAAAGTTGACTAATCTAAGTACAAACATGGTTATCAAATTCATGGGTACCACTTCCTTATGGGGTATTTGTAAATGGAGAAGAAATTTTCGCTCATCAAAATGAGTGACTAGGTGAGTGGGGACTACTGTCATTTAAAGGTCAGCAGCTGGGTTGCTAAATATTTGGAATAGTCTTGACAATTACCTCCCAAGATGCCTCAATAGACTGTAGCTTCATGAGAGAGCCCAGCTTTGCATTCTATTCTAGCATGGAGAATGACTGAAGCCTTGTTAGGTAAGAATGAATGATGAAGGCTGGGGTTGTGGCTCAGTGACAGAGCACTCACCTAGCACATATGAGGCACTAGGTTCGATCCTTAGCACCACATACAAAGAAATAAATAAAATAAAGGTACTGTGTCCATCTTATACACACACACACACACACACACATATGCATATATATATGAGAAAGAGAATGAATGATGAATTGATGAAAAGAGGTGGGAACTGTGGAGGTTATTACAAAACAAAGTGAGAAACATAAGGGTTAAATAAGGGTGGTTGCTGGGAGCAGCAGTGTTTCGCAGAGGTACCCTCCTACAGTTTGATCATAGAGACCAGAAGTGAGCAGGCTCCTCACAGCACAATGCTGCTGGCAGAAGGCAGAGGAAAACTGAAATGGAGTTTGAGGTTTCTAAGCTTGGAGAAGAGGATGATGCCATTAATGGGAACACTAAAGGCAGAAATAAATTACCTTGGAAACAAATTCTGGGGAGTGATATGAACCAGATGGTTTAACTAAAGTAGAATAAGAACATTAGTTTCTCCAGGAAAACTATAAACAAGGAAAATTCACTGCCTTCTCAGTACTTTTTGGTCATTTTGTATTTAGACAAGTGGTCAAACACTACTTATTTAAAATCTAAGAAATCTCTGATTTTTTTCGATGTGACTGTACATTACCCAAGACAATCAGCCAACCCACTGATTAAAGTAGTCCTGGAATCAGTATCTGAAAAAACTTTTGTCAAGATCTATGCAGACATCTCCCTCTGGTGGACACAAGAATCCAGGATTCCCTCATTTTTAACTCAAGTTATGTCTTACTGAATCTCTAACTTGAGGGCTCAGTGGTAGAGTGTGTGTTAGTGTGTGTGAAGCCCTAGGTTCAAATCCCTGCACCAAAAAGAAAAGAAATAAACAAACAAAAAGAATCTTTAATTCTGGCTCCTTAATATTCTCTTTAGATCTATTATAGTGTTTATTAAAACATCAGTTGTACCTTCTAGAAGCATAATTCAGGAACATGAAATGAAAGATCCTCAATTGAGGTTATTACCCACTGCCATGACCCATTGTGGGCTCAGGATTCCCTTGGCTTAACAATAGGAAGAGTGGGGTTTGGTCCTAATTGCCCAACTTGGGGTCCAAAATTGCAGGTTCGGTTTCCTTAACAGTGAATTGAAAAAAAAGTAGAGTAGATGATTATTAAGTTGCTTCCAACTCTTCTACAGTCTATTATCTCCACAAGAAGCCCAAGGGAAGGTATGTTCTCAACAATTCCTCTTTTTTTAGCCTATTACATAACCTGTCAATGACAAGACAGTCATTAATTGCCTCAAGATGATCATTTAAAATTCTTTTTGTTCCCCAGAAGAACACTGTAAAGAAGGCCACTAGAATTGAGCACAGCAATACACAGTTCTCATCCCAGCAACTCCAGAGGCTGACACAGGAGAACTGCAGGTTTTAGGCCAGCCTCAACAACTTAGTGAGACCCTATCTCAAAAAAAACAGAAAGACCTGAATATGTAGCTCAGTGGTAAAGTGCCCTTGCGTTCAATTCCTAGTATCAAAAGGAAAAAAACAACAAAACAAAACAAAACAAAGGAAGGAGGCAGCCTCTAGTAAGAAGAACTCTTTAAAGGAGACTAGCTCTGAAAGACTAGCTCTCAAGAAACATGAGCATGGCATATGGATTTTTCTACTAAGGAACAAATTCTTAATTTATGCTATCTGCCAAACACAATTTTCTGCATTGAAAGAGGATTTGGAAAATGTTCCTTACCGTTCCACACATGTCTCATCCAGATTGTTGAAGCCTGCCGTGGGGCTTCTGAGTTGATTTTGCACAGACACAAGATCATTGCTCTCCAAGGCCTGGTTTAGTAAAGCAACAGCAGACAACATTTCCACGGCAAACAAGAGGTCCTCATAGGCCAGATAGTTCTGTTGGCAAACACACAGCAATGTAAGGTCCTCAAATCATACACTGCACATATGTGACAGGGGTGTAGCATGCACTTGCAAATAACAATGAAAAGGCAAAGATTTTAACAGCCCACCTACTTCTCATTGGCTTTAAAGAACAGATAAATGGCTCCTAGGTTTTCCTTGGATGATCATTTTGGGGGCTGCATTAATTATAACCAACAGCTATAAATTCCAGAAATATCTGCATTCCCTGGTTGATACCTACTCCCAGCTGCACTGTCTGTGTACAGGCTCATTCTAACCTTGGCTGAGAGTCTCCTGTAAGATTTTTAACATAATTAATGATTAATGATTATTAGTTTGAATTAAGGGTACAGGAAAAGAGGGTAGAATTTCACCTAACCATTATAACTCCAGAAAAATAGATCAAGATTTTTTTTTTTTTTTTGAACCGGAGATTGAACTCAGGGGCACTTGGCCACTGAACCACATCCCCAGCCCTATTTTGTCTTTTATTTAGAGACAGGGTCTCACTGAGTTGCTTAGGGCCTTGCTAAGTTGCTGAGGCTGGCTTTGAACTCGTGATCCTCCTGGCTCAGCCTCCCGAGTCGCTTGGATTAGAGGCGTGCGCCACCACACCAGGCTAGATCAAGATTTTTAATGAAGTCAACAAAATTGATTCTAATTCCAAAAAAGCAAGACTAAGTAACATTTTTATAAATTGGGTAGAACCATTAAAATGCACTACGAAGTCTTGCTATTTGAAGAAATTTGAGGTAAATCTTTTATGAAACTAGTGAGGATCAACAGATTTACACAACTTATAAATCTAGATTTGGTTTATTTAAAAACATATATCTTAGATTCAGAATATCCTTCCCCTTTAGTATTTTCTTTCCTTTGCCCATCTTATACCACCTTGTTCCAACTTCAAAAGGGATGAAACAAGGAAGAGCTTGAAAAACAATTACTAGAAAAAAGCTGATACATGTCTTTATAATCAGAATATTATATATTATGTCATTCCTAAAACAAAGGGGGACAGTAAAACCCATGTCCCCTAAGGTCCCTTTCTGTTCCCAAAAAATCTTACCATATTAAGGGAATAATGAGACCAAGTCTGGGCTGGAAAGTCCATATACATATAATCTCAAAGTACAATGGCTTTCTCTATGCACCCTGGGAGCTACGGCAAGGTAGTGTTATCTGTAGAAAACTACTTTCTTGCATGTACACTAGGACATGCAAGAAAAATCCTTCCAGACAAAGCAAATGAGGCAAGCTAATGCTGATCATGTCACTGCTTGGCCAGCTTAATATGTAAAACCCTTTCTGATTGGGACAGGCATGGATCTGAGGGCACTTTGGAAAGGATACCTGTCACTTATTCAGTTGGCCACCACTGAACGAAACACTGTGAGGAAGAGGAGGCACTACCTGGCAAAGCACCATGACAGGTGGAGGTGCTGTCAGCCTGTCGCCACTGAACTTTCCTTGGAAATGTCACTGATCTCTTGAAAGCCTTCCCCAACAAATCATATCTGCCATGCTGTCTTGAGTCACTTTGTTTGACCTGCCTGTCTGCAAATTACCCCACTCTCCTGGCATAACTAGGCTGTGGACAAGACATGTATATAATGTAATATTTATATTTAAATGCATCATTATAGCTTTCTGGATCGCCACAGAAATTTGAAGCAAAGTGATTTCAGAGTAACAAGGCACAATTTTACCTTCTAAAGCCACTTGGAAGTGGTTATCACAGGAAGCACATAAATAAATTTCACCTAAATACCTTACATGAACTACATACAGGTTTACTGCATAAGGGAGGCACAAGATTGCAAGTAAAGAGCGGAATGGAACCATTGCCAATTTGCTGCCTCTATTTCTTCCAGTGCACTGCTCATGAATATATCTAAAGTAGGCTATAGCAAGGATGAGAAAAAACCAAGAAGAAATGTGGTTGGACAACCACAGATTGACCATGATCACCTGGCAAAAAAATGACTGAGCTATAATATAACTAGCTTTGGGCTTCAAAGTTGGAGAAATGCAGGAAAAAAATTAATGAAAGAAACTAAGTGCAATTTAAGAAAAAAAAAACTATTTATATTTTTATTATAAAACATTGTATTTCTATTTAGAAAACATAGTCTTTATAATCAAGAATAAGAAAACAGATCCAACCGCCCAAACTCTTCAGACTACCACTTTCATTTTTAATTCATGCATTAATTTATAGAGGTTTTGTTCTTCTTACTTTATTTTCTGATTATAAAAAACAAAATAAAGCAATATATTTTAGTTTCAAGGTTTTTTTTTTTACCCCAGTTAGTGTATTTTTCCTGATCATTATTTTTTACACTATCACGTTTACTGGCTGCACAGTATTTCTAGAACACAGGAGTACCACAAATTAAGCAATCTGTTATTGAACATGTGGTTAGACTCCTGTTTCTCAGAATTATGAACAATGCTGTGAAACATCCTCATGGTTACAACGTTTTGATTCATATCCTTTAGGCTCATTTTCTAGAATGTAACAGTGGACCAGAGACCTTTGTACACTATCCTCCAGAAAGATTGTACTGTTCATGTTCCTACTAGCTATTTAGGAAATGCCCACTGCCCCACATTTATCTACATTTATCCCCAATGTAGATAAATGCCTTTCTAATAAAGGCCGGGTGTGATGGCACAGGCCTCTAATCCCAGTGACTCGGGAGGCTCACAAGTTAAAAGGTGGTCTCAGCAACTTGGTGAGGCCCTGAGCAACTCAGCAAGACCCTGTCTCTAGATAAAACATAAAGAGTGCTAGTATGTGGCTCAGTGGTTAAGTGCCCTTGGATTCAATTCCTGGTATCAAAAAAAAAAAAGAGAAAGCCCTTTAATATATACTAATATATAATCTAATCTTCAGAAAAAATGTACGTTTATTTACTTCTGGTTGATTTGAACTTTTTGTGTGTTTGCCATTTGTATATTCCTTATCTTGTGAATTGCCTTTTCTTTTTTGGTGGATTAGTACTAATTCTGATTTTTAAGATCCAATCACTAATCCTTCTGTGTTTTCTTAGAATTTTAAGTTATCTTTACCTCTTTTGGTGGGGGGAGCGGGAAGTGTTGGAGATTGATTTCAGGGCCTCATATATAACATTTAACCACCTCTTGAGAATTTTTTTTTTTTTTTTTTTTTTGCAGTGCTGGGCCTTGTGCTTGGGAGGCAAACACTCTAACAACTGAGCTATATCCCTAGCCCTATTGTGGAAATTTATTTTGATAGATGATATGTGTAGTGAACTAATACTTTCTGAACAATGGTTAAACACTTGTAAGAATTCCTATTTACGAAATAATCTTTTCCTCACTTCTTTGGAATATGGCTCTCTCCTATATAAACATTTTGGTTCTGCTTCTAGGACTTTTAAGCATTCTGCTCCTCTGCTTACTCACAGAAATACTAATAAACATGCTCTTTTAAAAAAATTATATATATATGTGTATATGTGTATATACATATATATATATACACACATGTAAATATATATATATATATATATATACACACATAAGTTGTCAGTGGAACTTTATTTTATTTATTCATTTATATGTGGTGCTGAGAATTGAACACAGTGCCTAACATGCCAAGTAAGCACTCTACCACTAAGCCACAACTCCAGCCCATAAACATGCTCTTAGGGTAACCTTACATGAATACTACATTTTAATCCTATAAGCATATTAAGAAGCATAAATTTACTAAAATCAAAACCATAATGTTAATGTTCTTAGTTGTACATTTCTAAGAATATTGTTTTAGAACTTATTTTTCTATAGAAAAAAGAACATATATTTTAAAAACATTTCAGTATAATTAAAAAATTATCTAAATTTCTTCTAAAAATAACAGAATTGAAACGGCCTGTTTTTATGTGTATCTGTATATAGACCACTCCCTGAATTTCCTAATTAGGCTCTTGAAATCTTCTCACAGTCTAAATCAAGAGTTAAAGAGAAGGGAAGGCAAGGGATCTGCACAGTGAGTCATGAGGCTGGAGATTAGTATAAGTGAGAAGCTCTACCCTCCCCACCTTCTTCCCCCTTTCCTCAATTGCTTTCTTTATGTGCATAGTCTCTTCTGACTTACTGTGGTGCTCTGCTTCTGGAGATTGAGGAGTTCATTCTGATACATAGCAGCAGCAAAGGGATAAACCGCAGGCAGCTGGGCCTCTGGTTGTTTCAGTGCAAGCAGTGTATTTGCAGGGTCACCTTCCCGAATGACAGCATTGATGTGGTCCACGGCAGCCAGTCCTGAGGATGGGTTCATACTGCTTCATCAGAATAACTGCTTTCCCCAATTGCTGCCTAACCCAGCATCCCTTCTTCCCAAGGATTCTAACCTAAGCAGTCAGTTTCTAAGAACTCTGAAGAGCTCTAGATAGAGGATGGGCAACACCCTGGAAAGCCAGCATAGCAATTCAAGTCAGTCCAATCCTTGTAGTCAGTCCCTAGAAGAACCTTGGCATTGATGGAGCTGGGGCTATGGGATCATTCCTGCCTACTATGATGTTCCTACAAAAGCCTTGCTTTGGGGTCTAGCTCTGGTTCCTCCTCTTCCATGATACCTTCAAACTGTTTCAGTCCCTGAGGATTTCTCACCTTGTGAACCCCCACAGCTATTTAAAATGAGGCTATTCCATCAGGCTTTTCTCCACTGCTCCTTGGATTAGTACAGTTTCTTCCAGGACACGTAAAGCCACACAAACACCAGAAACAAGTCTTGCCCTGCTTCTGTATCTTTCCAAAGAATTGGCAAGGGGGAAACCCCCGACAGGCACTTGGATATGTTGCTGCTTCCATCATCGGATACAACCATAAACTATGTAATTCTTCCACTTGTAGTGTTCAGGTTACGAAGAATTTTAGTGACCAAACTAAGGATGCTTGGAACAGCAGATTGAGCCTAGTTTACTAGATACAAAAACTAAATTGTTGAACTAATGGAAGAACAAGTGATTAGCTCTGTCACCAGAGCCTGCAGAGTGTACCCTCTAAACAATGCATCTGGGGAGCAGGAAAAACAAAGACCAATAGATTTGTAGAGATTTTCAAGGCAAGTCTGTCCAATATATGACTGGACCACAGCTACGATTATTCTAACCCTTTTTGACAAGATAACAATTAATCTTCTATAAATACATTCACAAGAAACATCCCTTAGAATTTCTGCTAAAAGACATCATTTGACAGCAGGAAACACGACTAATGGAACTCTTTGAGTCAATCCCAACTGGAAACACATACTTACTATAAAAAAACTTTGGATCCCAGTACTACCTTTCTATACATAGAGTTAATGGGACAAATGAAAGAATTCCAGAAAGGAGGGTTGGTGATTGTTTGTGGTGTCTGTTGTTCTGTTAAAGTTGGCCAAGGCCTTTCAGCTGCATCTGGAAATACTCTGAGTAGGATCTTGCTTCACTTCTGAGAACTTTATTATGTGAGTTTGTGTAACTGGATGTTAAATATTACCAGAAACTCATACCCTGAAAACACTTTTAATAAACTATTTCTTCTAAAGAAGTTTTCTCTTTACCATTTATACTGCCTTTAACAAAAATTTATACTGCCTTTAACAAAATTTCCAGCCCTGATTTTAACATAATATATTGTGCAATGAAACGGAACACATGAGCCAAATGACCACCGTCAAACAAAACTGAAGTCTCTGAAGACAGATCCATTGGCATTACCACCAAAGCTGTCACCTAGGCTATTACAATGACTGCTACAAATGTAATGCCTCGGCATTTTAATAAAATAAACCACACAGCTGGGGGAGAGCTTGTTAAAGTACCTATATTTCATTTACAGATTTTAAACTGTCTCACTGCCACATCACCAACTAAAATAGCTTCAGATTATTTTTACAAGACTACTTTCGGTCCTGCTGTGCTATAAATATTCAGATGAGGAGAGGAGAGATCAAAAACTTCAGAATAATCATGTTCTCCACATTTAAAGCCACCAAACATTGCAATGCCCTGTATCAATTTTTGCCAATTATATTATTTGTCCAAATCATCCAATGCCTTTTACTTAAAAATAGGGACAAAAAAGTATAGCTAATTTGACATTAAATTTGCAGTCAGGAAATGATGTCATTGTATATTAAAATATTTATTTATAAGGCATTTTATTTAACATGAAAAAGACTGTTTTAGTGGTTATAAACATTTCAAAAATCAGGATAGTAAAAGGTTATGGAACTTCCTCTTTAAGCTTATGGATTTCAGATATTGTATCACTGGCAATATTAATTTTTTCTTATAATTCATATCTGTCAAACATAATGAAATTCTCAGTTTTCAAAAAGAGCAGATAGAGAAACCTGAAATTGGATGTTATATATTATCACTAACATGATGCAGATTTAATAGGGATAGAAGAACAGAAAAATATACTCCCAAATAGTAGGGTATTGACTTTAAAAAAAGTCACCTGAGAATGCTTAGCTGTATTGTATGTGAGTTAAATTCTCAAATTTACTCAGTTGGTAACTGCCAGACGTTGACATGAACTTGCTTTGGGCTTCTTTGATTACTATTTGAGCCCTTCGGGAAGTTTCTCCCCAGCAACTTAGGAGCAGACTTTTGAGTAACACCTGCAGGTGTTCATTTCTTTGAAGGTGTTCAAAGCAATAAAAACATTCCAGACTCACTTAGGAAGTTACACATAGGGCCAGATATAAGACTACAGTAATTAGAGGACAATTCAAATTAAGTTTGGCAGTGGGGTTCACATGCTTTAGAACCAAATGTCCTGTCATGGATTTCCACCCCCTGCCCCCAGAGTAACAGGAATGAGTTTATTGAAGGAATAGGAAAGGGGAAAGGGGACACTCTCTCAAGGGAAAAAGTGTGTCCTCTCAGAGAGGAGAGGGACAACACCCGTCTCCTGCACTCCAGTTCCTTTTAATTGTTTTTTATTTTTACAAACTGCATTTTGATTCATTGTACACAAATGGAGTACAACTTTTCGTTTCTATGGTTGTGCATGATGTAGATTCACACCATTCATGTAATCATACATGTACATAGGGTAATGATGAAAAAAAACAACGAAATTCTGCACTCCAGTTTTATTGGGGATCCCAGGAAAGTTTCCAGAGAGTCCTGCCCAGGTCCACCTCTTAACTTTTGACTGATATGGATTCGTTTTTTGGGGGGAATATGTGGGTTGTTTGCATTGATCTAGGGAATACAAAGGTCTAGTAGAATTCCTTACTGCTGCTTCTAAGGCTCAAGTAATAATAAATTTTACTAGAGAAGGGGACAGTCTAATAACAAGATTGATGGATCTGAACTTGCACAGGCTTATTTTAAACACCCAAATTTTCTGTTCTTTATAGTCACATAAGTGAACAAGACACAAGGAGGAATTAATCTATGTGACTTCATAGAGGCTCAGGGAAGTGAGACTCAACCTGCCATTGTGATTTAATCTGGTCCATTATCAGAGAGTCTTATTCTCTCATAAGTACCGTGCACTGATTGTGCTAGTGGAGCTCTGCTAGTTTTATTCTCTTGCACTAAAACTACACAAGCTGTAAGAAAAGAATTTTTGCAAACTGCAGACTAGTGATTGAGAAAGCATAAAAGGCATGTGTTAATATTTTTTACAATTCCAATAGAACACCATCGCCTAATGACAGACAAGGAGATATAATCTTGTAGTTATAATCTTTCACTAAATAACCTTTAATAACAGTCCAAAAAGGGACAGATTCAAAATATGAAATGCACTGGACCTGTAATACAACAGGAAGGTGGAATCAAACTAACTTCAGGATACTTGGAGATACTCTGTATGGACTGGAAGGAGGTTTACCAAAAGATACAAAATGGAAAAATGTCAAATGTATCATAATTAAGAGCAATATTGATATTTACCAGATTTTTTTATCTCATAAGTCAGTTCTGGAAGTACATAGTTGGAGTGTTTTGCTGGAATTCTAGCAAAGGAAGTTTGTAGCTTATAAAAGTATCCATTTCCTTCATATACTCCATTACTTACTATTGACTTTATTGATATTTCCTTGGATTTCTGCTTGTGTCAGCAGTTCTTCATAGGCATCTCTTTCTTCTTCTGAAATACAGCTATTCTGCAAAACAAAGTCTTTACTGATTCCTGAGGTTCAATAAAATCTTTCCAATGCTCAAAACTTGAATGCAAAAATGCAAGCAGTGATTAAAAGTAACCTAGTTCACTAGTTTTCTAAAACTAGTTCACTAGTTTTCTTTTCAGATCAGTACAAGCATTTGTGAAGTGCTAGCTCTGTGCCAGCAACAAGGGGAGATACACCCAGCAAGGATTACCAAGGACAGACTCAGTGACCCTTAGAAAAAGGCTAAACTGATCATGTGGAAAATATTAGGTTGCATGACTTAGTACTGGGATGTTCGTTTCTGTTTGTTTGGTGTTTTGGGGGGTGGAGGGGGCTTGGGATTCAACCCAGGGCCTCACACATGCTAGGTAAGTATTTTGCCACTGAACTACACCCCAGTCCTTTTTAAAAACTGTGCTTGGAAACATGGTCTAGATTGCCCAGGTAGGTTCTTGAACTTGGAACTCTCCCTCAACCTCCTGAGTGGGTTGCACCACTACACCTGGCAGTCTTGTCATTTTTTAAAATCGAAAAACAGCTAAATATTGGCAATTTTGCTTGATTTAATAAAATTAAGAATGTAAATAATGAATATTCACAGTAGAACAGAACAGATTCTATTAAAAAATAGATTCAAACTAAATTGGGAAAGAAACTTTGAAAAAGCATGAACAAGGAGGAGAGCTTGAAGGAACAGAGTAACCACAATGGCCAATTGAGTGATAGGATGTAGACAGCAGGGTTTGGTTACACAGGTCACAAAGCTTGCCATGTTGGGCCATCACATGGAATATGTGTCCAGGGTGAGCTAAAAAGATCGGGAGGTCAGTTAGGCCCCATGGAGGCCTTTGAAGGCCAAGCTAAGGACCTGTACTTAATTCAGTAGGCAGTAAAGGATCAGCAGAGGTTTGGGGTGGGGTAACATCAGATCTGTAGTTAAAGATTAATTTTGTAAGCTCAGGCTCTGAGAGGGGTAGCGTGGAGAATGACAGGAAGCAGGGAGACCCAATGAGGAAGGTGCTATGAGTCCTGTGACAAAGTCGGGAAGGCAGCACTAACACAAGTTTGGTGAGATGAGACCAGGCAACGGATTTAAGTTGGCAAGAAAAGAGAGCATAGCCATGAGTAGGACAGAGGGGACATAAAGAGTTCTGGACCAGGTGGTAGTCATTCCAAACCAAGGGCTTGGGGAGGAGCACGCATGGAGAAGGGCAGGGTGGAGATGAGCACTCTGGCTATGGTGGAGTGCAAGACCTGGGAAGCAGAGGCGATGATGTCTGGAGGAGGAGTAGAGAAGCCTATTTGAAAGGAACTTGTACAAAGTTGATAGGTGACTTCCTCAACAAGTAGATGAGCTCAACGGAGGAAGAACAGAGGAGTGATCGATGTCAGACCTGGAAGGATATGTAGAGGGAGGAAGAAAAGACACTAAGAGACTGTGGCTGAGGGTTACCATGGCAGCCAAGACACATAAGCCAGGAGAGCTGAGAATCTCAAGGCAGTGGATGGCAGTAGAGGCTACCAGGTAAGGAAAAGGCATAAAATAAAGTAATGTTGTTAAAACTGACTAGAAAGAGCCTAATGAGAGAAAGCTGGTGATGAAATAGAAGTCCTCAGTGTGGACAAAGCTTTCAATAATTGATTAGCCAGAAAGGTAGTTTAGTAGGGGGTAAGGATCAGGAGCAATCAGTCTTGCTGAGACACGTTTACTACTTTCAAATGTTAAGAGTTAACTCTTAGGAAAAAATGAAGATAGCAGATTAAAACCACCCTCTTTAAACTTTGCCACACTGAATCATTCACCTCCTCAAATAAATACAAAGTCATTTGCTAATATAAGATCTGCTGATGATGCCTAACAAGGGATGATCTTTGGCTACTACTTCTACCTTTTCTGGGTAAGTAGTATGTTTATGACATGACCTTCAATCCTCCCAACCTATAATATCTTCATAAAAAAAGTCTTTCTTATTGTGGTATATAGCATATGGTCTTCTTTCACCCTTACATTTCATCCAAACCAACTATCTATGGACATAGATATCTATATGACGAATCTATAGCCAGTTGATTTTAAAATATCATTTTTAACAGTAAGGCTTTGTCTAGTAAATCATATTCATGACTGTATTTATTACTTGGAATCTAATTAAGTACCTTCAGCTTTGCATTTTCTTCTTTTTCCTTTTTGGCTTCCCAAAGTTCTTTCTGATATTCTTGTGCAAAGTTGTCATTCACTAAAGTTAAAACTGCATTTGGGTTTCTTAGCGTTATAATGGTCTGCTCTGCCACTCCCTTTTCAATAGCTTCATTAATGGCTATAACTGCAGCATGTACTGCAAAATAAAGAGAAAAAGAGAATTTTGTCAGCAAAAGACAACATCGACAGTTGCCTTGACACTACATGAACTTGAGCAGCTTTACTGTCTTCCTTGGCTTCTAGTAAATACGGAGATAGAGATATGAGAGACACTTCAGACATATCATGGAGTACCTGAAAATCTTTCCTCATGTCTGTCTGTCTTTTGTCCTGATTGCAGCATCTGTTCAATAAGCCCTATTTGTTTATTCAACTTGCACTGAATAGCTAAAATGAACCAATAACTGTCAATCATTAGTTCAGAGATATGAGCCAGTCCTTGTTCTATGGTTAAGGCAACATAGCACACTTTAAAGTAATAAGTAGACTCCAAGGAGTACCTTTAATTTAGCTTGTAATCCTAAAAGATTCATAGCAATGTACTCTACCAATAAAATGTAAAGACACAGAAAACAGAAAAATATTTTGGAGAATGAAGATATTTCTGGAAACTCTTAGTTTATGTTGTACACATTAACATTGAAAGTTCAAAATCAATTACTTGATTACATTCTGACATTCTCAAAATAACTATAATACATATACAATGACTTTCAGTATCCTTAAAATATCTTCTAAATATACTATTTTGTGTCATAAAAATGAAGAAATAAAGTACAGATAAGTTGCACATCAATGGCAAGTTTGGATTTTAAATAGACTTACATGCAGCTTCATCCACAGACAGTTCATTGGCCAGAATACCACCTATTTTGCTGAAAGATGGCATTTGTATTCCATATTTCTCAAGTTCTTTTCTCATATTACTGATTTCTTCCTCTAAAAAAGAACAACAACAAACTGAAAGGAAGCCACAGACAGAGACGGAGGCAGGAATGAGTACATTCATATCAACAAATACCTTCCTCTGGAAGGTGGGTCTATTTCTAAACAAAAGCCTTAGGAAGATTCCAGCCCAAGAGTCTCATTTTACAAACATGGGGAAAGGGCATCCAGTTGAATAAAACAAGACAGGTAAGTTTTCTCTCTGGTTAACATAGAAGAATTGACAATATCAAAAGGACAAAGAAAGTATCAATACTTTTTTTAGTAATGATTGTTTAAAATATATATATACAGAGAGAGAAAGAGAGAGAGATAATATATATATATATATATATATATATATATATATATATGAAGATAAAGAATAATACCTGTGAAGTCCACTTTGCCCAACAAATCCTGGATCTGGGGTGCTATTCCTAATTTGAACAGATATAAGCTGAAAGACAAAGCACACAATTATCAGGAACTTTATCATCATAATTGTGTGTGGGGGGGGGTACAGGGGGTTGAACTCAAGGGCTCTTTGCCACTGAACAACATCCCCAGCTCTTTATGTCTTTAAATTTTGAGATAAGATTGCACAAAGTTCCCCAAGCTGACCTTGAACTTGAAATCTTCCTGCATCAACCTCCTCAGTTGCTGGGATTATAGGCATGCACCAACACAGCTGGCTTATCATAAATCTTCAATTGAGAAGAACTTAAGAGATACTACAGTCAATCTATTAATTTTACAGGTGAGGAAAAATGCATCCCAAGGTGGCATAGTCCCTGTGGGGCCAGGATTAGAACTCTAGTCTAAGTAGCAGAGCAGTCTTCTATAATACACAGCACTTCTATTGACTCATGTAATTCCATCATTCATTTTTAAAGAGAATAAGAAACTCAGCTAATACAAAATGGCAACCACAAATGCAACCAACATTTCAATTGGTATTTCTTACGTAATTCTTATTTGGCTGAAAGTGCAACTTGGATTGTATTTTATTGCAGCTGTTGTACTTTCAACCAGGGGTGCTCTATCTCTTAAGCTAAACCCCAGCCCTTATTTTTATTTTAAGGCAGTGTGTGGCTAAGTTGCAGAGGCTGGCCTCAAACTTGCTGTTTTCCTGCCTCAGCCTACTGAGTCCCTGGGATTATGGGCATGCGCTACATACCTGGCTGTATCTTTTATTTAGGGGGTGTACCAGGGATTGAACCAGGGGCACTTAAACACTAAGTCACATTCCCAGCCTTTTTTATTTTTAAAATTTTTGAGACAGGGTTTTCCTAAGTTGCTTAGAGCCTTGCTAAGTTGCTGAGGCTGCTTTGAATTTTCAATCCTCCTGCCTTAACCTCCTGAGAGGCTGAGGTTACATTTGTGCACCACTATGCCCAGCTACATCCTTATTTTTATAATAAATCTCTAAAATCAAAATTTCTAGATTGAAAATGTATACATTGAAAGTATTTTGCCAATATTTGATATTATAACATTGATTTAAAAAAGAGATTACATTTACTTAAATGTAAAGGGTTAAAAAAAAACAAAACTCTTTCCTCCCTTTGTAAGTTAACTTAAAAAAAATTGGGTTTTTTGGTTGTACTGGGGATAGAACCCAGGGGGACTTTACTACTGAGCTATATCCCCAAGCCCTTTTAAAATTTTGAGACAGGGTCTTGCTAATAAGCTGACCAGGCTGGCCTTAAACTTGTGCTCGTCCTGTCTGAGCCTTTGGAATTGCTGGGTGTTAAGGTTTAGATATGAGGAGTCCCCCAATTGTTCATGTGTGAGACATTGTAAGAAGTTTCAGAGATGAAATTAGATTATGAGAAGTGTGACCTAATCAATGACTTCATCCTCTGATGAATGAACTGGGCAATAACTATAGGCAGATAGGGCGTGGCTAGAGGAGGAAGGTCACGCCTTTGGGGTTTATATTTTGGTGCATGGAGCTCTCTGCTTCCTTGTGCCACATCCTGAGCTGCTTTCCTCTACCACCCTTTTCTGCCATGATATTCTGCCTCACCTTGGGTCAGATCTATGGAATTGGTCACCTATGGACTGAGACCTCTGAAACTATGAGTCCCCAAATAAATTTTTCCTTCTATAATTATTCTTGTCAGGTCTTTTGGTTACAGAGAGGAAAAAGCTGACTATAACACTGTGATTAAAGGCGTGTACCACCATGCCTAGCTTGAGTTAACTTTTTAGCTCTGATCTCCTAGGGACCTACTAAAGGTATACTGTCAGCCAAGCATCACTGCTGGAGATGGGTAGAAATAACCTGATTGATCAGTAATATCTTGAGTTGAAGGAATCAAAATATACCCAACTGGCACCACATCTTTGGGTTCTCCTGAGTTCAGTGATCTTTATAACTGATAAATCCCTTGCAGGGAATCGGGAAGCTATGTAGTAGGGGTGTTGCTATAGACAGCAACTCCCAGGGGAGTGAGGCTTTTAAGCCAGGGGGCTCAAACCGACCAATATGACTCCCACTCCTTACCACCCAAGTTGTCACTGGTGTATCAAAGAGAACAGCTTCTAGATGGCTGTGTGGACGACCATGTGCAGTATGTGGAAGGCTCCCAGGGAAGCTGTCCTGCCAGCTTGCTGGGCTTCCGGACTCTCATCCTTCTAAGCAACTGGTGTCAGGTGTGGCCTATGGCAGCTCTGTGAAGTTGACTGCCACCAATTCATGTGAAAGCCATTTTCTTTGTCCCCTTATCACTTCAGAATAACAGCAGAAACTTTCCCAGTCAGGGACTGGGAGTATAGCTTAGTGACAGAGCACTTGCCTAGCATGCACAAGGCCCTGGGTTCAATCCAAAAACAGCAAAGAAAAACCGAAACAAAATAAACCCTTTCCCAATCTAACAGCAACAACATGGTAAGTCTATATTTCCTTCATTAGTGGTGAGGGTAAATATTTATATTTATAAATATAGTGACCACTTACATTTCTTCTAGGAAATATGTATTAATTAATTTTCAAATTTTAAGAATTTTGAGTAGGGGGAAGAATTTTTCTTTCTTTTACCCCCCACCTCAAAATTATACTAAAGGACAAAGAACAAATGGTAATTTTAATTTTAGTTCTAAACTCCAAGGTGATATTTCTATCTTTTCTAAGGGGGAAAACATATTCAACTTTGAACATTCATCAGTGTGAAATAGTCATGATGTATTCATAATTCAAAGCTAGAAAGACAGGACACGTTTTTTAGTTTAAGTTCTAGGTCTTTAGAGATTATCAAAGATACAGAACTGTTTACATAGCCTTTGAGGACTTTATTACCAAAGGTTCATGCTAAACACATCATTGTAATTAAAACTAGATCATTAAGACACCATGCTGACATTTTATATGGTTCATAATATTTTATGAACCATTTCCCAACTCATCACATAGGGGAAATATTCCACTTAAAAGGAAGACAGTCCCTGGACTGGAGATGCAGCTGGGCCTAGCATGTCCAAGGCCCTGGGTTTGATCCCCAGTGTGTGCATGCACATTCACACATTCACATTCACACACACACACACACACAAAGGTTAAAAAATTAAAAGGACACGTGAAAGTAATGAAACCTCATCTTCTTCACTAGCCATCTTTCTAGTAACAGGAACTCCAAAATTAAGCAGAATTTAATAGGTATAGTAAACCTGCAAAAAATCCTTGAGGAAAACAAACTACTGCTTAAGAAATGACAATAAACATTGTCATTTCTTCTATGTAAGAGTGTGCCAATTTCTTTCATAGTACCTGATTTGCAAATTTACTTCCTCCCTTTCTACAAATTAAAATGCACATATTAACTAACTCACAAAGAAAACTATTTTAAAAATTCTTCGGTGAGGAAATTTGAATATTCAACAGTAAAACTAAAGTAGCAGACATCCATAAGTCTTCTAACAAGTACTAAATGTGGTGGCTCTCTAATGTATACTATCACATTAATATCTTGTTAAAATTTTAACATACTTTAAAAGTTATATCTTTATATGAAAGCCTAAGCTAATTAGTGTCTATTATTCTATATAGTTGTACTTCTATTTCTTTACCTACATAATGTCAAGATAATCTAAAATTTTAGATACAAAATTTATTTTTGTATTATGCATTGATAATTTAGATAACTATAAATGGTATTAATTTCTTTTCTAGTTGTACGTATATAAAATTTCCTCTTCCTAATTTTATCTTTGGAGTTCGGGGTATAAGTGATAGAGAACTTGATTAGCATATGGGAGGCCCTGGGTTTGATCCCCAGAGCTGACAAAAAAGAAAAAAAAAAAAGCCTATCTTGGGTTCCACTGTATATACGTACTTAATAAATATTTGTTAAGTATATAAATTGGATGATTTTCAATTGTACATATTTTAATTTTTTCATTTGTTCCTTGGATGCTAGTTCTGCTTGTGGACTCAAATACCTCTTTCAGTGTCAGTTTCCCTTAAATGTCTGACATCTTTTGATTTGACACTCATCTTAAGAGTTTGTGATTTGTAACCTGCCCATTTTTAAATGCTGGTCCCCATGGTAGGAGGCAGCACCCGGGAGGCTATGGGAGAACAGTGGAACTAATGCCAGGAGGTTGTCAGTGTCTTTCCTTCTGAGCCTGGGTCTCCTTGTCCTTTCTCGAGGCCACCCGTATCTTGGGTACTGGTAGGCTCTCCTTCCACCAGCATCTTTGCTTGCTGCTCTAGGGAAGGGTCAGAGGCCGTTGAAACTGATGACTTCTTGCTTTGAGTCTCTTTCTGGCTCTCTCCTTGGAGCTAGCCACATAACAGCTTCTAGCTCTGCTGCTTCCCTCAGTGTTTTTCTGGATTGTGAGCTTTTTCCCATATTGTTTTTCAGTCAATCTAATTCCTTCTGTTTATTTTGTGTCAGGAAGTGTTCAAATCTCTGGTGAGTGAATGACATTCTTTTTAAATGTAAGTATATTCTATTTCATTTTATTTTACTTTTAAAATTTTTATTTTTACTTTTTTTGTTCACTATAATTACATAGTAGTGGGATTCGTTATGTCATATTTACATATGGATATAACATAATTTGATCAATCTCATTATCCAGTACATTCCCTTTCCTAAGGGTTTTTTTTTTTTTTAGTTATTGTTTTAAAAGTGTCATGCCATTTTTGGAAAGGGGTAAGATAGTTATTCTTAGTAATCTTCATATAATTTTTTCACATTATATCCTGTTCCCTCACTTATTTAATTAGTATCTATAGAATGTCTCATATAAAAAATATTTTTCTAGATCTATATGCTATCCCTAAAATAAAGGTGTTTGGGTTGCCACGAAACAAGGTCAGCCAGGTGGTGTGGCACATGTTTGTAGTCTCAGCTACTCAGGAGGCTGAGGTTTGAGAATCACTTGAGTCCAAGAGTTTGAGGTCATTCTGGCTAACATAGAGTGACCCTGTCTTCAAACAAAACCAAAAATAAACAAAAAACAGGTTTGTTGGCAATATGAAATGAAGGAATAATTAACAAAGTGTTCATTTTCCCTTTTGGTAATAATTAGGTGGCTCTTTCCAATTATACTTTCTAGTTCTCCATTGTACACTACAACATTAATATAAATTTCACAATAAGCAAACATCTTCGATTAACTAAAAGTCACCACAAGGTGGTGCTGGGAAGTTAGCTTTTTGGATGGAAGAGTCTGCTTTTAAATTTAAATCAGAAATTTCCTTAAACTAGTATGGATCAGGTAGAAATTTCATTTATATTTGGAAAAAAAAAACTTATTTACTAAAAAAACTTTTAAAACAACGTATATTTTCTATATGGCTTTGTCTTTCAACATTTATTATTGCTTATGTTGAAATGTAAACTGTTAGCTTTAAAAAGATCACTTTCCATCATGCGGGAGTTTTATAGCAAAGGTCTGTATGGAAGGTACTTTCAAGCAGATCACTCAAAGGGGTAAACGTTTATTAGGAAATTATATTTATTCTGTATTCCCATGCCAAAAAGTATTGGCAACAGCAAACTGCTCCTTCTTAAGCACTTAAATTGAAATGAGGTCATTCATAACCTGACATACATAAGACGTAGTGTCTTTAATACATACATAAGACGTAGTGTCTTTAATCTGAAAAAAAAAAAAATCCACTGAGTATAAAAAATACCAACTGCATGAAGCTCTTCAACCCTGAACTCATTAAGTACCTCTTAGTGCCTAACAGCCAAAACAAAAGGCAAGAGTCATGGAATTAATGTCGCCATCACTTTCTGCATGTAAGAAAGCACTTGGTGTGAACTGGAGAGCCTCTGATCACAGCAACAGGTACAGCAACCTGTGTTCCTGATTCAGACTGGCAACTGAGGGGCTGTCTTGAGGTAGCTAAGCCTCACTAGCCCAGGTGCTCATGTCTGTAAGAATGATAGCAGCTAAAGTCTGGGAAGTAATCAAGAAAAGTTCGACAAATTATGATTAGAGATTTTTCTGTTACTTTTAATATTTGCATTATAAGTTTCTATATTAATGAAATGTAACCTTAAAAGGCAGGAGTTGGGTTTATGTCGCCTCTTCTGGATCACATCATGTGCAGCTCATTTTGGGGCCATAACATGTGGGATGAATGTTTGTAAATCAAAGCCACAAGGCAGACCAGAAAGACCACAGGACTACAATCCGAAGCCCCGGCCCTAGCCCCCAAACTGGCAGTATCTGGATATGCAATTCCAAGCTGTTAGTATCCTCATTTGTGAAATGAATCATCTGGACAAAAAACAAACAAACAAAAAAAACCAAACCAAACAACAAAAAAACTTCCTAAGGTCCTTACAGTTTTCAAGCTCCATGATTCTACATTTCAAATGTTTTGACTGTAACTTTTTTTTTATTCTTAGAAATATTTTAAACATTTACAATTTTCACTTTAAATGCAAAATAGCTGGTAGAAAGAAAAAATATTGAAAACTGACTACATAGACATTAGCCTTTGGTATTTTTCAGGTAATTAGGGGGATAACCCCTTAAAACTATTATTTCTAACAGATGTGTTTAGAGGACTGTGCTGAAGTTCAAGTCTGATGCCACTGTTCTTTTAGTTTTAGTAATGGGGAAATGTCTGGCTCCCTTCTGAAGTTGATGGCCAGCTGAATTGGTCCTAGCACAGGTTCAGTTACCACACACCTGGTTTTGAATCTCAACTCCATCATTTACTAATCATGTGAACTTAAGTAACCTTTCTGCTCCTATTGCCTTGGTTACAAATGGAACTAATAATAGTACCTACCACAAGAAGTATGCTGTGAAGATTAAATTAGATGACACTTGTGAAGTACTTTGAGCAGTGGAGAAATACAGTTAGAAGTTTCATCATGTCAGCCTTTGATTTTATTGTCACTACTATACTTTAAGTAGATGTGTCCTTTGTAAACACTTCCTGACAACTTACCACAGTGGTTTCCTCTTTCATTACAAAGAATCTTCTACTATTTTCCCTCACTGACTCCATGTTTGAAATAGTTTTATCTATTGTGCCAGATGATTTTTCCATTTTAGTCACATTATGCCACTGCCAATATCTTGTCAAAATCTGGTGTTCTACACCTAATTTTTAATCCCATACCAAAGGAATCCTGAGGCAGCCTGATCATAGGGGCATTAATTCAGTTAAACTTCTGAAAAGTGAAAAACACAAATTCTAGAGACTTTAAGTTGCAATCCAAGGTATATGTGCTATGTTAGGAAATAGGACATGGTTCTCAGCTTGAAAGAGCGTGGAACTTAGTAAGACAGAAATGTTAGTCACAGGATTAATTCAGATGGGAAGAGCAAGAGAGAGGATGGTCCATCTGGGACATGGAAGAATTCTGAGCAAGGAGTGACTTAAAAGATGCCTGCTTCACCTCCATTCCAAATACTGCCATCTCAGATATCCCTCCTGAGAACACAGAATTAGAGTCTGTCCTTTAGACTAAGACTTTGTCTCTAGACAGTTTATTAAAAATGCAAATATGTTTATTGTAAGAGATATAATCAATTTGAGATTTTAGGGAGGAAACAGTTCAATTGGTTTCTTAGAGATAAAAAGGGTCCTGAGAGAGTGAAATATTGAGACAAGGAAAGTGATGCATAAATTCCTGAAAAACAGGTTAAAAGGTAACCTGGTGGACTGCACAGCCACCTGCCTGAAGGATTTCGGAGGAGAGGAGCCTTCCTCCACAAAGCACAGGGTACTGGAGCAGCTGGTCAACCAGAAGTGGGCCTTCCACAGCTGTTTTCAAAATGCAAGCCCCCAATGTGTGCCGTCTCAGCATCATCAATGCACTTGAAAACCGACTGCTGAACACAGTTACAGAATCTGCAGCAGGATCAGTGATCCTTACACAGAGGGGAGCTGATGGATTTTTAGTTTGTGGTTGTCAGTGTAGCAGAATCTTAATGGTCAACCAAATTCACAGTAAGAAACACAGAATCCAGCACCCTAATTATGTTAAGCTAGAAATACCAATATGAACACATGAATTTAAAGGAATTCCTTGGAGGGTAGGTGATTCTGTTTCTTAAGGCAGGAATAATCAGAATAGTACTTGGAAATTTGGTTGAAACCACAAGGCAAGGATATGTCAAAGAATGCCAGCAGCAGTTGCTCCAGAAAGCTGGCCAGAAAGAGCTCTCTGACTGACCAAACCGAAGCCATCTCCTCCATCAAAAAGAAGACAATGATCTCGCTTAAGTCTGTGAAAAGTCAGAAGTTCAAAACAATGATCCACAGAATGGTATGCAGAGTACAAAAAGGAAGTTGTTACACAAAAGAGATAAAATAGTCCATGCATAATTACTTCTTTTGATTTCTAAAAGGAGAGTGTTGTTAAAACATACTTGTTTCTTCTACATCTGATTATGGAATACAGATATGCACTTGTTTTTGTACTAAATATATTACAGGTAAGAATAAAGATCAAGAAATCTGAGTGAGCCAAATAGTTCCCCCAAACAAAAGAAGTATCACAAGGTAAGGAAGCACTGTAGAGCACAGGTGGTGACAAAAACAGCCAGGTGGAGAGAGAGAGTCTAGCACTCACAGTCAATAATGAAGCAGAGAGGACCCAGAAATACGATCCCAGATGATAAATCAGCCAAATGGCCTAAAGAGCATTGGATAGAGTCAATCATTGGTCTCCCAGGAGATGCAAACCTCTAGACAGTCCAACTAATCTCAATAAAAAATGAAAAAGGCATACATAAGCTTTTAATAATGTTCACAGGTCAGGCCAATACATCATTATGACAGGGCAATGGATTATATAAAACTGGCCAAGAGAGACAGGAAGGAAATCATCTAAGGGCAATGGGGGTGGGGGCACCAGACTGTAAATAAGAACCTATCTGAAAGTCATGTACTTACAAATAAAAAAAGATCGGACTGCCTGAACTTGAAGTTCAGCTTGATACTGGTGGCCAAGGGCTGACTCCCCTTGGGAGAAGAACCCAAAGAGGCTCCATGTTCTCACCAACAATTGATAGGGTTGGTTGAAACCCAATCTGTAATCACAGCAAGTTTGAAGGGGTATCCTTTTGTTTCTGGTGGTGCTAGTATCATATTACCTCTGGGTACACAGCAAAATAATAGAACAACTCTTAGACCAGTAGAAATGAGTGAAACTTGAGGTGTGGATTTTTCTGAATAGGTTCCAATGTGGTAAGTACATAAAATGTATCTGGGCATTTCAGCTGCTCTTTAAAGTACTTGAAGTATTAAAAAAAACCACATTGATTGTTTTTAATGATCACATAATTATGAAAATTGTTTAGAGATATCCAATTTTATAACTACTGTTTAAAAATTATCCTTTGTTTGATACCACTTATTATAATCTTTAATAAGAAACTGAGCACTAAACAACACAACACACAAGTTTTTTTCCCCTCAATGTTTGGAAGGCCTCCAGACACTCAAAAACATAAAAATCAGTGTAGTAACTAGTTAGCAAGACTCTCATTTCTTGAATTCGTTCCTTTGCATACACAGACTTTAGGCACATTCCAAAAGAAGCCACAAAAGGAAAACATGCCATATACAGATTTTAAATCCAAAGTCACCAAAATAGTAACAGTGGTTTTCACTTGGTATTGAGATAGTGGGTGTTGTTAACTTTCTTTTGACATTCCAAATTGTCCAATTTTCCCACAATGAGCATATGTTACTTTAAAAAAAATAAGAAAAAGATAAACATTTCCTGGGAAAAAGTAGGAGGCCACCCATCACAAAGGTAAGTTTCTTTAGAAGGCGAAAAGCTTGAGAATTTGCCCTGGAGCTGCTGTCCTGACATTCTCTGGAGTCCAGCTTGAGAACACCAAGCCAGACTGACAAAGGGTTCAATGAATAATAGGCAATGAGACTGGGGTCAGAAATAAGATGAAAAGGTGAGGGGCGAGCAGGAAAAGGGGAAACAGACACAAAGAAGAAGCAAGGGCAAGAAACCCAGGGGATTACGGGTTGTAAAGCCCAAATCAAGATGACAGGCCCAGCACTGAAAAAAAAAAGATGACAGGCAACAGGAGACAAGTTTGGTCGGGGCCAAGAGCTAACTTTGTAGCTTTTAAGTCAGGCCCACAGGCTGGGGCAGGAGGAGGGCAGTGCCAGCAAGCTTAACTACCTGGAGCAATCTTCCCTCCTAGCTCCAGAGCTATAATCAGAACTTCCAACTTGCCTAATTCTCTGCCAGGTAATGATAACTCTCTATACCAGAATTGCTGCTGTACTTGCAGTCAGGATATAATAGATGAACCCATGTTTGCTCTTTTCCAGCATCACTTCTAACTGTGCTACAAGGGTAAATTTGCCATGCTTAATTCAAGGATCGTGCTACCCAGTTTCCAAGTGTGTCCTGTCCAACAGAGCAGAAAACCAGCCTCATGTGAGCGACTGTATTCTAAACCATGGCAAGGAAAAGTTCTGATAAAAAAAAAAAAACCTTTACATACACTATGGAATTGAGAAATTCCAACTCCATAGTGTATATAATTCTCAATTCCATAGTAAGAGGTAGCCACGCAGTACAGAGAAAAAGTAAAGGATATTCTTCCAGGGAAAGCTATTTACTAAACAAATGTTGCTTTCAAAGACAGTTCCTACTTAGGGTCAGATCTAGCAGATGACAGGACCCAACAGGAATCCCCTTCAGGGATGACAAGATAAGTAACAGAGAAATAAGTTCCCAGAAAACATCACATCAACAGTTGCATGCAATTGGCAATACTATGCAAGAAGTTGCTCATTCTTTGTTTACCAAGCTGTTCGTGTCATTGATAAAATCATAGCAAACATACATTTGTAAGCCTCAGTGCCATTTTATAGAACTTCTTAAGAACAATGTTATCACCAGAAAGGAACTTAACACACCATTTCTTTATAAGTTCCTGAATGTGAACGCCCCAGGTGTCTATTTCAGAAAATTAACATAAGCTTACATGAAACACCCCATAAGCATGCAACAGATTTGGAGAGAGCACTATGATGCATGGATATGATAATGCCATTAATTCAGTGTGGCTGGCTTAGCAAGTCACAAAAGCGGTGCAACCTACAGTGTTAAATGATCATTCTAAGCTCTGAAAAGCATTTGATAAAGAAATAGGCAACACAGCTTAAAATAGCCCTAAAAATCAATACTTAAGCACAAGAAGCTTTGTGAAAACTTGTTGACATAATGATACTTTAGCCCCATAGGAGGAGTAATGCAGGAATGGTCATCCCGACATTATTCTAAGATATTAGAATTTTTAAAATCATAGTAAAGTCACCATCATTTGGTCTATATTTCTATCAACTATCATCCTCCAAAGGAGTCTCACAAGTATTGACTGGGGGGAAAAGTCAAATTAGATGACATAATCAAAATTCTTCTCTAGAAGACCAGCATTGCAATGAATTATTATAGAAACCTTTTCCTTTGGAGAGGAAAAGAGCCAGGAAGAAGTTAATATAAACCCCTAGGCAGAGGATCCTGCCAGGAAAATGACTTCTAGTGATATAAACACAAGGCAGATGTTGTAAAAGGAATTTAAAATTTCATTAGACATAAAGTCTTCCAACCATTACCTGTGCTCACACAAGACAATAGCTACAAGCTGGATTTTTTAGAATCATTTTTACTTACCATCTTAAAAAAAAATCAGTTCCTTCCAAGCCAATAAGACAAAAATAATTTTTGAAATAGCAGAATTTTAACATTTGCATAAATTATAAAAACTGTTAAAAAACAATGAATGTGTCTTGAGTTATCTAATTTAGAGCAAATTCTGTATCCTTACCCTTATCCTTATCCTTATCTTTATCTTATCCTTATCTTATCCTTACAGTGCAAGTTCTATTAAACAGAAAGCAAAAAACAAAAAAAAACTAAAAACCAAAACTGCCCTTATTCTGGATTTTCTTGATAGATGGTAAGAATTAAATCACACTGATAATTTTAAGAATAACTGAAGAAAAATCATAATGACTATTACAGCTGCTCATCTGATATATTTCAGTTACATTTTTGCAAAGTAGATCATAACTCAAGAATGTAGTAGCACATTACTATTGGATTCCTTGAAGTTTCAACTTGAATTCTCTCCTTGTTTTACTTAAAGGTCTTTCATTCACTTTCTGGTTTTACATTTTGAACCATATGTTTAAAAGCTAAAACAGTATTTTTCAAGTACAAGAATGGTGTTTATGTGACTTATTTGAATTTTCTACTATTAGATTCAAAGCTGAATTTAATAAAAAATTCAGATTATTAAAGTTGCTTAAGATCTTTCACAATTGAAACTGTAATTTTCTTTAAATCTACTTCCTAGGGAGTCTCTTAGCTCTATTTTTTTCCCCACCTTAGGGCATGAATGCAATATATCATTCTTGGTATGTTTTTCCGATCATAGACATCTGTTGTTTCTGGATAAAATATCTGGAAAACAAAAGAGACAATGTGTTTATTATGTGTTGCTTCTCACAATCAATTTAACTCCCCAGATGCTCCTACTCTGATTGGCCTGACCATTCTTTATTTGTTCAAGTGCAGAGCAGCCTCTCAACTCTGGTTTCATCTTGCTCTGCCGACAGACCAGTCCTGCAGTCCTGCATCTAGTCCCTGCCTCACTGCATGCCTCCTTGTGGCCAGTAGAAGAGTGGTGAGGTCCACAGACCTGGGTGGCAGTGTTTTTCTCTGTTTCCTCACTCCTGTGACTTCCCATGGGCCTGAGAAGGTTCCCTTCTTGCAGCCACTTTATTACACTATTAAAAGGTTGATACCCAATTTTATAAACATGAGTTTATTCATGTACAACACACACTCACACACACAGAGGATTTTTTTTCCACTTAAAGTAATACCTTTTCACTGAATAAAAACTAGAAAGTATGCAAAGTATGAAGGAAAAATACCTATAATCCCATCTCTCAGACTGTTACCATTAGCCTTCTGGCATACTTTTTCTGGTCTTTTTTTTCTGTACATCTGACATTTTTTATGTTTATGTATATGTGAGAACAAAATTGTACACAGTGTAAATTTATTCAAAATACTTAATAAAAGAAGAAAAATATCCTCTTCATTACTCTTTAATAGTACTACATCTAGTAGATGCATATGATTCTTTCATATTTCAAACCATAGCTTAACCATTCCCTATGGTTAAACATTTATTTGGTTCCCAATATTTTCCTTACTGAAGCCACTGCAGTGAACATCCAGGCATTTTTGAGCATCTGATTTCTTATTTTGGATAACCATCTAAATATGGAATTGCTGGATTGAAAGGTCTGAGCGTCAAGGATTTTTTAATACACATACTCTGTTTTTCTTAAACTTGAAACTAAATAAGAAACATCTTTTGAAGGGGACACTAACTTTTCTGTTCCTAAGCATGACAAAAATGAACAATTAGGCTTGAAACTTCTAATATTGAGACTAAACATTAGTACTGCTTGCTTTCAGTAAATATTTTACACAATTTGACATAAAAACTAACACCATGTGCAAGATGGTAGTATTTAATACCCAAGGGCAATATTCTATTGGACATTGAAAAAAGCAGAGAAAAGAACGAAGCAAAGTTTCTCAAGCTAACAATGTATGGTTCCTACACACTTTAAGAAATGTCTGTAGCCTGGGAAGTTTCAAGGGCTTTTCCAGCTTTACTTCTAATGTTTTCTGTCAGTGTCAGTGAGAAGAGGCTTCCCAATTCAGAAGAGCAAGGTTCGAAGTTCTAAGTAAGTAGAGAATGAGTACAAGTTTCACCCTACACCTTGCTGTGTTGCTGGTCAACACTCCCCAGCCCCCTTTAAAAACAAGAACCTTCTGTATTTATATTTCTCCTGGAAAATCTTCATGAAGGTATCTTCCTGCCACAAGGAGATGGAATCAACTTGTAGTTAACCAGCCTGCTTTTATTTAGCACTGTGTCTCCAGCACCTTAGCATGGTGCCAAGCTCCAAATTAATGAAGGAATGAGGGGCAAGTCACATACAAAGTCAACCCAATACACTGTTCATCTCTGGCCCCCAAAATATAGTATATCAATTAATTCATGATAAAGATCAACAGCAAAATAGAATCTGCTCTATGGATCACTTCTTTGGCCCCAAAGCTCACAATTGGAAAAGGTTTAAGTCAAATCTATTGAATTATCTGATTATCTTAATCAGATATTGCTTTACTATGAAAAATCCTATTTAAATTTGTCTGTTTACCATCCAGACCCATTTAATACCCAGAAATATGAATTTGATATGCCAACTAGTGCCCAAAAGGGATAGCATTTAATATTCTAGGCACTTTAAGAGAAGGGAAACTAGGCCAGGCACAGTGGTACACACTTGTAATCCCAGTGATTCAGGAGGCTGAGGCAGGAGAATTGCAAGTTTGAGGCCAGCTTCAGCAACTTAGCAAAGGCCTAACCAACTCAGTGAGACCCTGTCTCAAAATAAAATAAAACACAAAGGGCTAGGAATGTTGCTCAGAGGTAAAATACCCCTGGTTCAATCTCTAGTACTGCAAGAGAGAAAGAGAAAGAGAAAAAGAGAAGAGAGAGAATTAACTCAACTGAAAATGGCAGAATAGAATAAGTATTGATAATTTCAAGGAAAATGAGACTGAGGTAAAAGAGAAATGAGCACAAATATAATGAAAATAGGCATTAATAATTTACATTAAGAAAACTTTTTTTGTTTGTCATGGTGGGTGTTTTTAACAGCAAATCTGGCTTAATCAGAAGACAATGCAGGTCTTCATAAGTCAGTAGCTTATTCCCTTGTCCTCAAGCTGGACTCCTCCTAAATCACCCCCTTAAAATAGCTGTATATACTAAGCAATGCAAACAATTGAGCTATTTGATATATATGATGGAGCTCAAGGATAACACAGCAAGTAGGAAAAATGTCAATCTCATCTACTGTAGATTCCAATTGCATGTCATTCTTAAAATAACAAAATCATAGTAGGAGAGAATATATTAGTGGTTGACAGGGACAAGGCCATGGGAGGGATGCAGCATAAAAGGCCACTTCTTTGTGGTGGCTACACAAATTCATTTATGGGCCACATCTGCATAGATCCACACACTCACATTCTCACAAATGAATGCATTTAAGAATGGTGGAAACTGAATAAGTTCTGTAGTCTAGTTTACATTCACACCCCAGTATCAACTAATACTGTACTACAGTTATGTGAGACATCATTGCTGGGGGAAGCTGAATGAAGGATATACACATACATGCACTATTTTTGCAACTTCCTGTGATTTTATAGTTCTTTCAAAATAAGAAGTTCAAGAAATAGCTCTACAACTTTTATCAAATATAATTTCCTCATTTCCTCAAAGTAGTTATTTCTCTCACAGGCTCATAAGTGCCTGCTCTTTGAAATGAAAAAAAAAAAATTTATTTGTTCTAATTAGTTGTACATGACAGTAGAATGCATTTATACATTTTGATGGATCATACATAAATGGAGTGTAATCTCTCATTTTTCTGATTGTACATGTTGTAGGATCACATCGGTCATGCAGTCATACATGTACATGAGGTAATAATGTCTGTTTCACTCTACTATCCTTCCTACCCCCATGCCCCTTCCCCTTCCTTCACTCCCCTCTACCTACCATAAAGTAGCTCTATAACAAGCATTGAACACTTACTGAATGAATTGTACTTGGAAGATCTTTTTAGGAGTTAGAGCTATAAGCCCCTAGATTTTAAAATTTAAAGTGATTCTATGATTTATAAAAATTTGTAAAAATAAATTTATAGTAATTTATGGTGATACAATGAGACAGAATTTTTTAAGAATAAACAGCAACACAGAAAAGGGAGTTGACTGTTTTAAATCAACTATTTACCAGCTAAAGCTTATTTCTGACCTTCTTTAACTCATACACACTTTCACCCTACCTCATCCTGAGTTCTTAACCATATATTACTTTGCATAAGCTTTTCCATATTTCTGTTTCACTTTCACATTTCTCATTCCCGAATTAACACGTTTCAGTCTGCCAAATCACTTTTCATAGCAAGATGTTTCTGTACCACCTTTTTGTCTTCCCAGTTCAGGATCCAGTATGTGAAGGCTTACCTTGGGTAGCCCAATAGACTCCATGGCTCTCAACCACTGGACGGTATTATCTGTGTGTCGAAAATGAAGGCCAGACTTCTAATGTGAGGATAGGAGGGGGAAACAAGGAAAGAAAGACCATACAAAAAGTGAGTCATTTGTAATAAATATTTTCATTAGCAGGATGCTTTTCAATTGTACTTGTCCAAGAACAGAGTTATTAATGCTTACATAATACAAATAGAGACACAATAAAAAAAAGATTAGACTATCTCAACAATATCCCAGCCATCTGTAATGGACCATGCCAGCTTCCATAGTTCACACATTTGGGTGATTCTAAACTTGAATCTCAAATACCATTTAATGTCTAGCATATGCCTAAGGATGTGTTATGAAATGTGTGTGCACGTGCACAGGCGGTTGTGCCTGCACACACATATACACACATGGTGTAAGATTTTGGTAACCACAGCTGAGAAGCCTAGCAACTTCAGAAAAACTGGAGCTTTAGAAGACTAAATGCTTTCTTTTCTTTTTTCCTTCTAATCATGAATGTAACATTTCTGTAGAAAACCTGGACAATACAAAGACAAAAACACAAACCACTCCTTGATTCAGAGCTAATTTTAGCATTTATTCCTCTTGTAATTCAAACTTAATAAGAAGTAAAACCTTCAGAAGTGTCTTACATTTTTCTACACATACAATTCTTTGTCTTCCATTTCTTCCTTACAGTCCTAATTGGATAGCTACTCTTTCTGCAGTCTATCAATAAAGCAACCTTGCCTGAATTTCATTATCTCAATTAATGAACCCCTAAGAGCCTTAAAGTCAGCTTATATTTTTCATTAATTAGATGTATAATACAATGTTATCTAGTTTTTTTATTTTAGTAAATGTATTTAAAAAACTATATCAAGTTTCATCATATAAGTAACATCCAATGGTAGATAATCACATTTAGAAAATCTGGCTCTTCCCACTTTCTATAACCCTCTACAATCTAATAAGCATTTTCAGTGCTGTTAAAAATATAAAATAAAAGCAAATTAATATTTGACAAATGTTTATGCCTTTTAAATAGTGGTCACTATTTGCCATTGGACTATACATGTCAAGTACTTAATGCAAATTATTTCTAATTTTCCATAAGGTAATTACTGTTTCCATTTTTTTAAAGATGAGAAAAGTCAGACCAAAATGAAGAAGTAATTTACCTAAAGTCAAGTAGCTGTTAAGTGACTAATCTGGGATCCAAGCCTAAATCTCAATTTCTTTGAAAATCTCCCTTATGCTAACACTCCCCCATGGGAGAACACTGGACCTAATGATTGTTTGATGGTTCTTTGGAAGGAAGAAATTAGCTAGTTGCTTGAGGAAAGGAGAAAGTGCGGGGAGGAAAGGAAAAAGAGAAGAACAGAAAGGAGGAAAAGGAATAGAGAACCTGGAGATTAACTGCCAGGCCAGAGTGTTTTGGGTGTTTGTACCCAGCATAAATAACTTCTGCAGAATACAAGCAATTCTCAGACAAGGCCATTCAGTGACCATGAAGGAACAAGACAGAAACAATCCTCAAGTAAAGTCTGAAGGAAGACAGAGGTGAGGATTCTGCACCACTCAATAACTAAATGTTCTCATTAAAAAAATAACCAAATGTCTTCAACTACTATGAGTTTTTCCAGTTTCTTTATTGATGACCCAGACTAGTCCCCCATTCAATCTTGCTACCTCCTATATAAAAATGACAAAGACATCAAATTGAGCCATCTTTCTGCTCCCAAAGAAAACTAGTCTTTGTACCTAAATCCTTTTTAAAAACACCTAGCACAAGCCCATACCGATGCTAAGTCCTTCACTTCTCCTAGTGACATCATGGGTATGCATTTTCTTTTTGCCCCAATAAGTTAAATAAATGCAATTTTATTTGACCATAGGTGGGTTTCTGGGATCTTTGGCAGATGGGCTTCAACCATTCCAAATCATGTAACAAAGACACCTAATCTATTAAGTAATCTCAGGAAGGTTTCAAATCCTGCAGAGCCTTGGTCCCTCAGTCACAAAAGGCTTCTTTGAGCTGCAGAGATTATATTGAAAACAAAAGAAAGTATGTGGTTGCAAAGTACACCTAAGAATATCCAGCAAATATTGTAATTAGTATACTACATGACTGGGCTTGAAAATTTATTCATCTGTAAGGTCAGAAAAAGACCCAGTGCTTCATGTCAGAGGAACTGAAGGAAAGGGTGGCTATCTTGGTCATATTTTTATAGCAAAGGAAGCTGATTTCAAATCCTTTATTTTAAAAACCTGAGAAATGCTGACTTCAGGACCCTACAGTCCATGTTTATGTCTTTAAGAAGTACACTTCAGTGTACATAACATATTCAATCGTTTCATTTGCTCCATTATAATGAAAATGGTCTTCCAAACAGGCTCAAAACAATCTCAGTCCATTGTAATTACTTTTAGTCTATTTTTCTCACCAGTCCTACATATTCATGTCAGACTTGATGGCATGATTGTGGTCACACTTAGTCCATGGACGCTTTTGTCCATCTACCTAACTTCATATTTCATATAGTAACACAAATTCTTTTTATTCTCTTCATTTCACACACAAGGTATATGCTGATTTTCTAGTGCTATTTCAATGCCAAGTAAACAAGGTTCACCTAGTTTAAATCGTATAAGGAGTTATGTAAGTCTTCTTTGGATGCTAATTTTCTACATAGGAGACTTAGAGCATTTTAGAACTCTGAAGATGCTTAGAAACCAATTGTTGTTGTCATTTGCTTATTTTATAGATAAGGAAACTGAGCGAACAAGTATATAAGACACCTGAGCTGACCTAACTTGTCAGTCTCATGGCTAAGGTGCCCTTGCTGAACCCCTAATCCCAAGTCCAAATATTCTGCTCATGTTTCCACTCACAGTGCCTCAGAACAACCACTACTGCCCATGGTCATTGAGACCTTTCATCTATCAGGCACTGCACCAAGTGTCTTCTGGACGATCACATCTGTTCCTCACAAATCTCTACTAAGAGAGATACTGTTATTATTAAGGCCAATAAACTGGTGAGGAAACAGTCTCCAAGAGGTGAGCGGTAAAGCCAGACAGGGATGTATTTTGCTTCTACAACTCACATTGCCAACCACTATGCCTATGTCTTCCCTACCCAAGGTTCACCTAAATCCTCAACAAGCTTTCATTATAAGCTTACAATTTTCAGGGCACTGTCCAGGATACTACTTGTATCTTTGAACCTTGTCACTGAGTCCTCTCCAAGCACTGCCCTTTCCTCTTCTTCTTTCACTTGCCCATCTCACCCTGCTTAGGAACACTCACTGCTATGGTTTGAATGTACCTCCCCCAAATTCACACGCTGGAAATCCAATCCCTAAATTAATATGTTAATGGGTTTTAGAGGTGGGTGTTTGAGAGGTAATTAGGATTAGATGAGGTTGTAAGGTTTGGGCCCCCAGAAGGCATCAGTGGCTTTATAAGAAAAGGAGAAGCCGGGTGTGGTGGCGCACGCCTGTAATCCCAGCGGCTCAGGAGGCTGAGGCAGGAGGATTGCAAGTTCAAAGCCAGCCTCAGCATGGGCAAGGCACTAAGCAACTCAGTGAGACCCTGTCTCTAAATAAAATACAAAATAGGGCTGGGGATGTGGCTCAGTGGTCGAGTGCCCCTGAGTTCAAACCCTGGTTCCAAAAAAAAAAAAAAAAAAAAAAGGAGAAGAACTGAGCTAGCACGTCTGCTGCTCAGCCATGTGATGTTCTGCCTCCTATGATGCAGCAGGTGTGCCCGTGCCATTTGCTTGTACTTTCCAGGACTAGAACCATGAGCTAAATAAACCTCTATTCTTTAATTGCCCAGTCGGTGGATTCAGTTATAGCAGCAACTAAGACAGCACTAAGCCCTGATTCTGTCACCATCTGCCCCAGCTATGGAAACCTTCCTGACCCCTCCACCACCCCCACTCCCTTTAGAACTTATGCTCTCTTACACTGTCCACCAGTGCCTTCTCTTCATGGCCCCCCACCAGTTACAGTGCCTCTCCAGGATCCATCCTTTGTTTTCCCTCTTGAAGTCACTCGTTCCTTGTCTATGAGGCCACTGCCACCTGGACTGAATCATCCCCTTACTGGATTCTCACTCTCTCTTTCTCTCTCTCTCTCTCTCTCTGCCTCCCTCTTTCTTTCTTTCTTTCTTTCTTTCTTTCTTTCTTTCTTTCTTTCTTTCTTTCTTTCTTTCTTTCTTTCTTTCTTTTTTTCTTTCTCTTTCTCCCCCCACCCTTACTCTCATGCTCCCTCCCACTTACCCTCTGCAGAGCATGGTCTCATCTTTCTAAAGCACACATATTGATCACATCGCAATGCCTGTGTTTATTGTTTCAGTGGCTTCCCCCACATGTCAGATGACATCATAGCATCCTCCATGGGGCTGGTAGGGCCTGTGTGCCCTGCGATACCATCTTGGCTTCCTTCCTGGCCTCATCTCCTACCATTGTCCCTTGCTGCGGCCACTCAGCCCTGCAGTTGTGGCCCAAGTTCTTGTCTTCCTTGAAATCTCACCATGTGGGTTCCCTCTTTCAGAATGTTCTTCCCACTCCCCACCCTTGACTCTGCACATGGATGGCTTTCGTCTCATTTTTTCAGCCACATAGTAAACATCCCCCAGAGAACTGCCTTCTGCCCATTGCTATGTCAAGAACACTGACTTTGCTTTCGTCCCTCATACACTGATCCAAATTCACTGTATCCTTATACTCTAATCTCGGCAGCTACAAGCTGCATGACTTCAGATCCATTCTACTATTAGTGTCTGGAACAGTGTCTGACACAGAGAAAGTGTTGATAAGTATTATATGGATGAATGAATTCTATATACAAATTAAGAATCATTTATCAGACATGCTTGGGACCAGAGTGTTTCAGATTTCAAAGGTTTTTGGGGATATTGTCATAGACTTTACTGGTTGAGTATCCCTAATCCAATAATCTGAAATCCAAAATGCTCTAAAAACTAAAACCTTGTAAGTATTGCTGGCACTCAAAATATCAGATTCAGAGCATATTATCATGGCACAACTTTGTCTTCTTTCCCTACCACTTTATTGCAATTTATATTAATGTTAATCTATTACATCAATGGTTTTCAAAGTTTAGTAGTATATAAGAAAAGAATTTCCTGCAGGTGATTTATTAGGAGTACAATTTTCAGGATCCCAGGCCCAGAGATTCTGCCTGACTCAGCAATCTGGGGGCAGGAGGTAGTTGGCCAGTTTTAGCACACACCCACTAAGTGGTCCTGGGAGAGGTTTGAACATCATGCTCAGAAGAGTGTCAGACTCTAAGCTCCCTTCAAGAATACCAAGTAAAGCTCAGAAGATAGGAAAGGAATGAAAGCTCTGGGCTCACTTCAAACCATTGTCATTCGTTCCTTCACTTAACAGCTATTTTCTGAGTAGACCAGCCCCTGCACCATTCACTGAGGATAGAGCAGAGAAGGGGCACGTGGTTCCTATCTATAGGACAGGACAATCTTTACAATAAACTGCAGCATGTCCATGGGAGATAGTGATAGGTGCCCAGCACACATGGAGTGATCATGTTCCCAGACCTGGTGTAGAGAGTGGAGGTGACCTAGAAAGAACACCCGTAACTGGAAGGCTTAACTCTAATACCTAGGATATATTTCTAACCCTGAAAAAGTGAGGGAACAGAGTTATACTTTGGCTGGCAGACAAAGAGGATGGGGCAGCAAGAAAGGTCACATTTGTCTAAAAGAAGGCTACCAAAGCTGTTGGTGCCAACACGGTGCCCTTCAGGACTCAGGGCCATAGCCTTGCCTTGGGGACACCATGTGTAACAGGGGTACCATATTTTATAGCTGCAGTCTAGGCAGACCCTGCAGTGAGAGCCCAGCTTCACTGAATTCATGGTTTCCAGATGGCATATCCCGGGGCGGGGCAGTCAGTGAACATTCCCTTGTGTTTCAACATCTTTGCCTCGGTCTCATGATTTAGTGCTTCTGGGAAAGGACCACGTGATGGGCTCTAGTTCTGAAGAACACACGAACGGGAAGTTGTGTCGCCTATTCATGAAGATGTGTCTCTTCATTTTTGTATAAGTAATAAAAAGGCCCTAAAATACAATTTTATGACTACATGGCAAACCACTAAAAATTTCCGTCAGGAACACTAGGCACTTTCAGGAACTTAATAAAAGGAAGGAAAAAAGAAAAAGCTCTGTTCTTTAGTGAAGTCACAGAGGGATAGTTTCCATTTGTCCTGTTTTTCTTGTAGCTCAACAGCATGGAGGGGGTCCCCCACCCCAGTTGGCAACAGCCTCCTTCCCTCTGCTACTTCCTCTCCCTCAGCATCACTTCTGCACAGCCCAGTCTTCCGGGGCCTGATGGGGTGGAGGACTGCAACACAGAGCACTTTCCTCTCTCACGTTTTGCTCAGGGATGTCATTGCCTGCTTAGGTTCTGTGGGTATTTTGTTTCATAACAAGGGACTGAAAATGTTATTTCCCCTGTCACCCTCCCAAAGAGAAGCTTATGTTCATTTAAGTGGTAGGATCTCTGATGTAACAGGAAGGCTCCTATTTAAGTAGCCCTGAGGCAATACCATGAGGATCCAGGGTTAATCTAGAAGAAGACACCTGTATCCAAAGCCTATGATATGCCAGGAAGAGAAAAGGACCAGACCACAGTTTGCTCTGAGGCTCACATCACTGAGGGTTTGTTTTCCTATTTGAGTCTCACCATCCACAGCTAAAGGAAAATCTTCATAATTGTCCTTCAGGGAAGGCTGGGGTCTATCCCAACTATAATTTATCATGAAATCTACATGGGTGCTGGCATTGACTGAGCTAGATCTTGATGATAATTATAATAAGAACAATGAAGAAGAAGAGTCAGACTCTAAACTGTGGACAGACATTTATTTTGTGGAGGAGGGGGGATACAGACTTTTTTTTGCACTTCTCTGAATTTCTAAAAATAGTTCTTAAACTTTAATTTTGGCTGACTTGGTCATTGTTTTATTAAAATCTTGTGAAAGACCATCAGCAACTGGTTCTCAGGGTAAAACATGTGACTTTATAAATCCAAACTTTAACAAATGGCAAACAATTATTCATAACATTATTCAAGTAAAAAACTTGTGCTCAGTTGCCTTTTTGTCTAGATAAAGAAGATGGGCTCAAAAGAGATTTGTCAAATGATCTTGTCGACTGTGAGCCTTAATGATTATTTGCACATTTGAGCTGAAATCAGTATATACATTTAAAAATACATTTTATCTAAAATAATTTCCCATTTATTTCATTTTTAACTATACTCAACATTGTCCCTGCAATCGTAAGAAAAATAGCATTCATGGTAAGAGACATAACTTTTAAGAACACTTGAAAATCTGCAGATAAAAAAACCTTGATGTGAAGATCTAAATATGAGCTGCAGGTATAGCTTGGCAATAGAGTATTTGCCCAGAATGTGTGGGGTTCTGGGTTGATCCCCAGCACTGCAAAACAAACAAAACAAAACAAAACCCAAACAAACAAACAAAATACAAATAACTAAATACATTAAAAGAATAAAGGCTCGAGTTTCAAAGAAACTTTAGAAATCTTGGTCTGTAGTAGATAAGAGATCACATTTTTCAGAATAGAACACTACATATTTTAAATTCCCTTCTGAAGACATATTTCTAATGCATAAGCTTCTTGAGGTGGTTGTCCACTTTTACCTCTTTCTATTTTCTGTGGAAAATTTCAAACTTTAGAAAGGAGGTGGGATAGTATAATGAACTCCTGAGTACCCATCCCGCACCTTCAATAGTTATGAGTTCATGGCCAATTTTGTATCATCCTTCCCCCAATTATTTTGAAGCAAAATACCATTTCACCTACAAATGCTTTGATATATATGTCTAAAAGATCAGGATTTAAAAAAAAAATAACATAAGATTGGTGTTTACTATGATTTGTTTCTCCCCTCAGCTCCTTCCAAATCTAAATAATGGTGTTTTGTTGATGTTGTTCTTTTTTCTCCAAAGGGCTGTGACAACTTTTTAATTTTCTGATTCTTCCCAAATTGGCCATGAAACAGTTCTTAAGTTGCAAATAAAAAGGTTAGTCTTCTTTTGTTTTAAACACCAAACAGAAAAGAATTCCTATCTGGTCATTCAACATTACTACGTATTTTATCACATTGGCCTTAATTCTTTAGGGCCATAAGTTCAAGTCCCAAGTGGGTATTTTATTCCTTAATGAAAACTTGGGGATCAATAAATTGTGTTGGTGGTGGAAAAAACAGAGGTGTCACATGCCCCTACTTTTACATTAACTGGCACTAATAAAGTTTCAAATGACCTCCATGAAAGAATAATGGGGGAGGCTTTGAGAAGCCTCAAACATCAGAGGTCTCCCTGCCTAGAAACAAACACTTTGCTGCTGCCTCAGGAATGATTCACAGTTTCCATAGACCAAGGACACCCTCTCTCCCAATCCTTACAGACACATAGAAGTAAAGGAAGGAAAAAAGTGAAATACCTAACTTTCACTTTTATCCAGAAGCCAAAACCAATTAGATCCTGGTTACCTTATAACGAGTTTGTTCCACATCATAGATCTTTTTCTCTGATACCATTTTTGGGGCAAAGAACTTGGCTAACTTCGCAAGGTAAACTCCATTCCGGAGCCCTTCTTCCAGTTCAGTGGTTGGGGGCAATTCTTCTACTAAGCAGACTTCCATCCACCTAAAAAGATTTTAAAATGTTAAAGTGACTGCAGTTAGATAACTTTCTATAAATGCAGATGTGCAGCATTTCACTTTGTGTGTTGGAGACATTAACAAAGGGAGCAGGATTTCCAACATTTTTAAGTGCCAATGGTGGGAAGGGAGGACTTACTGGGCAGAACAAGGGGGCTAAAAGCCTAGGGCACTGAGCTCATTACCATACCAGAGCTTGCCAACTCTACCTTTATCTGAGTCTTTGCCAATTATCTTTTGTGCCAAAGAAGGGGAAAGGTCAAACCATTTTGTATGACAGGAATTAGTCCTGCTGACATTAAAGAAAAACTGAGTCCAAGTTTATGAGCCCTCAGCAGAGGCAATTCTTGTAGGGGTTGTGCCTTGGTGAGGGCAGAGTCCAAAGTACCGCAAAATCTGCAGTTGCGTCAGCTCAGAAATGACTATCAGGAAGGGTCAGAGGCATGGAAAAGGTTACCAGAAATTCAAAAAGCAAATCAGACATTTTGAAATAACACTCACTCCCTTTGCCAACACCAGGACATATCAAACCCACTCACCTTTATGGGAAGCTATTGTACCTACTGGGTTCTGAAAAAAATATTTTAAACCAAGATCAGATTAAATCTTAGGACATTGTGTCAGTAGTATTAAAAAGAGAGCATCAAGGTCATAATCTGCTCAAGGACACATTGTGGGAAACAAGCCAAGAGTGTCAAGAGTGTGCCAAAGTGCTGAGGGGAATGCTCTTCCTACCTTTCTCAAGTAATTATTCCCTACTGCAAAACCTGAGAGGCAGGTACACAGTTCTCAGTGGGAGAGCCTGCAGCTTCCTGTAACCCAGCCACACACAAATCCAACTTAGTGTGAGTGCCATACCTATCTAGGCAGCACTCCAGAGAGCATTAGCAAGGACAAACTTGGATCCCCTCAATATTTGGAAGACAGTAGAGCACCATCCTTTGATATTTACAATTGATCCTGATTCAATCTGAAAATGCTTGTAGTTCTGGATGACACCTTCTAAAAACTCAACAAGCTCCTAATAATTAAGGAGTAATTACTGACCACTTGTTAGGCACTATAAAAAAAATGGAATATACAAGCTGGGCATGGTGGCCCATGCCTATAATTCCAGGGAATCAGGTTAAGGCAGGAGGATCGTAAGTTCAAAGCCAGCCTCAGCAACTTAGCAAGGACCTACGCAATTTAATGAGACCCTGTGTCAAAATAAAAAATAAAAAGGGATGAGGCTGTGGCTCAGTGGTAAAGCACCCCTGGGGTCAATCCCTGGTACCAAACAAAACCAACAAGCAAAAAAGACTATAAAAGAAAAATATAAACAAGTCCCACCTTTGGAAAGCATCCCATGCAACTGATTGTCTAGCATGAATAAGGCCCTGAGTTGAATTTTCAGCACTTCAAAAAAAAAAAAAAAAAAAAAAAAAAAGTGTGTATGTGCGCACAATTGTGAAGCCAATGCAATTCCAAGGAAAAATCAGAGAACCATGCAAGAGAGGCTCTGTGCCCACTGCCACATGGCAGAGCACAATAAGAATGTTTGAGAATAAAGGGGGAGTTCTGGGTTATCACTGGAGTAATGTAGGGAAATCATCAAGAAAGTGGTGGGATCTGGACTTGGCACAGAAGGATGGAGGTGTGGCAAGGCAAAGAGGAAACTATCAGCTGAGAGCTGGACAAACCAAAGGCATAACAGAGACATGGCTGACTTGTTGGGAAATCACAGAGGCAGCTATGGGCCTTTGGGGGTCACAGGGAGAAAAGAGAAATGAAGCTGGGCATCTGCAGTCAAGTAGGGCTCTGGAGGACTGAGCCCAGAGCCCAAGGGGAGAAGTGTTGACATTTGTTGCCATAGGAAGCAGGAAGCTCCTGGCAGCTTCACAGAAGAGGAGTGACATGCTGACAGCAGTAATTACAGCAAATTAATCTACATAATGGATGCCTCAGAGACACAGTTCTGTCAGGCCTTTCCCACTGTGAGGTCCTGAGGGACTGAGTTAGACAGGAAGAAATGGGCAGGGAGGAAGCCAAGAGACATTTCAAGGAAACCGTAGCAGGATTCTGTGACAGTTTAAGAAGAGGGGGATGGTCAAGGGAAGGAGAACTAACACCAGTCAGAGAAGGGGTACGACACAGAGACCAGGGCTCTGCACCAGGATCCGGCTACCCACTGGGGTCTGTTATCCCCGCAAGCCAGTCACCTAACCTCTCAGGGCCCCATTTCTCTCCCCTGCTAAAGGAGGGGGTAGTGGTGAGAAGAACTGGATGATAAGGACCCCCCTGCTCCAGTTCTAACAGTTTAGGGACCTGTGAAACTAAGAGGACAAGAAGTAAAATAAGACAATGGAGAACTTGGTTTTTCATGTACCAGGTGAAGGAGAGATGTTTGATTTATATGAGCCTCGCTTCAAATAAACTTAAGAGTACAACGGATTTGTTAAATTAAACAGAAAGGAACAAATCAAAATGCTGCCTTAAAAAAACAGGCCAAGTCAGGAGCCAATGCACTAGGCCAAGTATATTAGTCAGCTTTCTGTCACTATAACAAAAACCTGAGATGATTGAATTATAAAGGAGAAATGTGTATTTTGGCTCACAGCTTTAGAGTTTCCAGTTCAAGATCAGGTAGACTCATTACTTGGGGTTTCTTGTGGGGGTGCCAGATGGCAATGACAGGGAGCATGTGGTAGGGAAAACGGTCATGACCAGAAAGCAAAAGAAAAAGAGGAAGGGGCCATGATCCCACATTCCCTTCACAGGCATGCCTCCAACAACCTAAGGACCTCCCATAGACCTTCATCCTAAAGGTATAGAGCTGCCCAATAGCACATCCTGGGGACCAAGCCTTTAACTTATGGACCTCTGAGGGACATTCAGGAACCAAACTAGAGCACCAAGTTTCTAACTTAAATAAACATATTAGAACATTAGGCTATTTCACATGGAAACACAGTCTGTTTTCAACCAATTATGCTTTTTAAAAATTATCTGAAAAAAGAAAAAAGAAAAAATACACAGCCATATACAAACCTTTTATAACACCCTGATGATCAGGATCTATGTGTATATTGGGGGAGAGAGGTACGTTGACAACTGGTAGCAGGAGTGCCAGAGGATACCCTGACAATCGGGAACAAGAGGAAAGATGCTAAAATAAAACCAGCACTGAAGTATAATAGTTTAGACTTGAAAACTAAACCCATATCTCTCTCACCCAGGACAAAACTCAACTCAAAATGGATCAAGGACCTAGGAATTAGACCAGAGACTCTGCACCTAATAGAAGAAAGTAGGCCCAAATCTTCATCATGTCAGCTTAGGACCAGACTTCCTAACATGACTCCCAAAGCACAAGAAATAAAAGCAGGAATCAATAATTGGGATAGATTCAAACTAAAAAGTTTTTCTCAGCAAAGGAAACAATCAGCAATGTGAAGAGAGAACCTATAGAGTGGGAGAAAATCTTTGCCACACAAATTTCAGATAGAGCACTAATCTCCAGAATCTATAAAGAGCTAAAAAAACTTTCCACCAAGAATACAAATAACCCAATCAATAAATGGGCTAAGGAAATGAACAGACACTTCACAGAAGAAGATCTACAAGCAATCAACAGATATGAAAAAATGTTCAACATTCCTAGTAATAAGAGAAATGCAAATCAAGCTACCTTAAGATTTTATCTCACCCCAATTAGAATGTCTATTATCAAGAATACAAGCAACAACAGGTGTTGGCGAGGATGTGGGGAAAAAGGTACACTCATACATTGCTGGTGGGGTTGCAAATTAATGCAGCCCCTCTGGAAAGCGGTGTGGATATTGCTTAGAAAACTTGGAATGGAACCACCATTTGACCCAGCTATCCCACTCCTTGACCTATACCCAAAGGACTTAAAATTTAAGCATACTACAGTGATGCAGCCACATCAATGTTTATAGCAGCTCAATTCACATTAGCTAGATTGTGGAACCAACCTACTTGCCCTTCAGTAGATGAATGGATAAAGAAACTGTGGTATAGACACACAATAGAATATTACTCAGCCATAAAGAAGAATAAAATTATGGCATTTGTACGTAAATGGATGGAGTTGGAGACTATCATGCTAAGTGAAATAAGACAATCCTAAAAACCCAAAGGCCGAATATTTTCTCTGATAAGTGAATGCTGATACACAATGGGGAGACGGAAGTAAGGGAAGAATGGAGGAACATTGGATTGTGCAGAGGAAAATGAGGAGGGGAGGGGGCAGGGGAGGAAAGAAAATGGAATGAGACAAACATTATTACCCTGTGTACATGTATGATTGCACAAATGGTATGACTCTATTTCATGTACAACCAGAGAAATGAAAAACTGTACTCCATTTGTGTATAATAAATCAAAAAATAAAATTAATTAAAAAATAGTTTAGACTTAGATTCGCTTTAAAAAGAGAGATAACCACATCTATTTTTGTCTATATTAGAATATAGGTGCAGTTGGCTTAAAACATTGATGATAAAAAAACTTAGATCACCTATAGTCTATTTGAAATATAGAGGTGGCTAATGTTATGACATGAACTGCTCAAAGACAAAGACCATTTCTTCTTTCTCTTCATAGACCTTTAGTACTTGGCAATCTGTTTATGTATAGTGGATACCCAACATATGGCTCTTATAAAAAAGATTTTATGAGTTTTCCAAGCATCATGGTTACATTGTAAAATCTATTAGGACATTGACAGACTTACAAAATGCTGTGTTTCTGTTGTTTGTTTGTTTTTTGACACTGGGAATTGAACCCAGAGGCACTTAAACACTGAGCCACATCCCCAGCTCTTTAATGTTTTATTTTGAGATAGGGTCTCACTAAGTTGCTTGGGGTCTCACTAAGTTGTGATGGCTAGCTTTGGACTTGTAATCCTCCTGCTTCAGCCTCCCGAGCTGCTGGGATTACAGACATGCACCACCATGCCCCACCAAACTGTTGTATTTTTACAACATTAGGCATCAATAGAGATATCCCCTTTTCACTTTCAGGATGCTGGATTTTCATGTTTCACAGGGATTATCATTCAATCTTCACAACCACTCTACATGGAAGAGGTGTCACCATATACAGATCCTACAGATTTTGATATCATTCTCAGATCCTGATGACTTTTTGAGATGATTCCTTAACTTTTCCAAGGTTCACAAAAACCCAAGGCCATCCAACTGGTAAGTAAAAGAGCTACATATGGCTGCCAGGGGCCTCTGCTCCTCTAATTCCTACTTTCACTTCCCTTCTCCTAACTCACTCGACAGAAAAATGGATCCTCCAGTCTGGGTCCACAGCCTAGTACAAAACCAAAGTGATAACAAGACACTCCCCGCTACTTCCAGAGCAGAAGTGTCAGTTTCATAGTTTGGAACCACCAGTGCTGCTTTGGTTCCAGGATCGGTGAGTGAATTTCTGGGGGTTCATCTGTTCTCCCAGAACTCCCTCTTTGTCACCTACCTGGCAACCCTCATGGCAAATGTTTCAGGCTACCTCTTGTGCTTCAGAAAGAGAGCAAGTTCAGGCACCATCTGAAGGGAGCCATCCCTTCAGGAACTCCTGCAAGCCTTATCAACAGCTCTTTGGTAAGATACAACTTGGAAACTCCTATCAATTATTGGTCAGTATATGATCAATAAACACAAGACTATTCTCCTGGGAGGAGGCAGACTCTGCTCAGAATAACCAGTCAGACTGGTATTTACTATTACGCTAAAGGTATTAAATACCTCACAGTGAAGCAGCAACCAGGACAAGCAAAATTTAAGCTAGTGCAGGTCATCATGGGGTGAATCTCTTTTGATCTTTTCAAAGTATAAGGAAGAGAGCTTCTAGCACAGGTACCATATTGTTCAACCCAAAGACAAGGAGAAAACAACAAGTGGCCCCCGGTCAGAGCCTACATCCCCAGTGCCATTGCATCTGTGTAGGGTTAGGATGAGGGGCTGGGATATGACCACAGAAGGTGAAGGAAAAATATGTGCACCCATCCTAGTCCTGGCTCACAAACACCTCCCATGGAAAAGCCTCTGTCCTTTCCTTTCCTGTCTACCAGCTGAATACTAAAGCCCACCATGACCTTGAAAGACAAAGTACAAGAACCTCCACCAGCCTGGGTCTTTGGATAACTGGGTGTAAACCAGTTATCCAAACCCTTCCATACCCAACTCTACTGAACCTCACATGAGTGAGAACTAAACTTCTGCCAACCTCAGCCTTAGAGACTTCTCTGTTACATAAATTAATGGTACTCAGTCCAACCAAAATAAATTCTACATATGACTTTCAAGGTTTACTGGGGTAAATTTCTACAAAGATCACAATGCAGGGACAATTGGCCTGATGTTCAGGAAGTCTGGCTGTGTGATCCTTAGCTTTATGTGCTGGAACAGTCACTGAAAACTTAGAGCACTCAGTTTTAGTCCATATATCTAAATTAGAACAGAATTCAACATGACAGTGTAATTACATAGTATGACTGTTGTTTAAAAACAGCTTTACTGAGATGATTCACTCACTGCCATAGGTGAGCCCATGTAAGACACACAGTGTGTAGTCACAGGACTGGGAAACTATTACATCATCAACTTTGGAACGATTTCATCACCCCCAAAAAGAAACCCTATACCCATTAACAATCACTCACAAGCTATATATGACGGTAGAATATATTTTGACTTATTTATACAAACATAGAGTATATCTTATTCTTTATTTATTCCCAACCCACTAATTTACTGTCTATAGATTTGTCTACTCAGAACATTTCATAAAAATGGAATTACACATTCTTAACATGGTCTTTTGTGACTGGCTTCTTTTACTTAGCATGTTTCCAAGGTTCATCCATGTTGAAGGATGAATCTGTACTTTATCCCTTTTTATTACTGAATAATATTCCATTGTAAGGATATATTACATTTTATTTACCTACTCATGCATTTATGGGCATCCTCATTTTTGGCTATTAGGAATAATGCTGTTACAAATATTACTGAACTTGTTTTTGTGAGGACATGTGTTCTCATTTCCCATGGGTATATATTCAGGACTGAATAGTTGAGTATATGGTGACTCTATGTTTAACTCTTTTAGGACTCCCAGACTGTGTTTCCAAAGCAGTTGCATATAAGAATTTAAATTTCTCCACATCCCTTCCAACACTTAACTTTTTGATGAACAATACCCTAGTGGATGCAAAGTGGTGTTTTATTCTGATGTCGATTTTTATTTCCCTGATCACTAATGATATTGAGCATCTTTTTATGTCTCTTTTGCCTATTTGTATATCTTTAGAGAAATGTCTATTCAAATCCATCACTCATGTTTCAGTTACATTTTGATTTATATATATTTGGTATATAAGTTCCTTAACAGATCTATAATTTAAAAATACTTTTTCCATTCCGTGTGCTCTCTTTTTACTTTCTTAGGGTGTTTTTTGTTTTTGTTTTTTGTTTTGTTTTTTAAGTTGAAGACGGACACAATACCTTTATTTTATTTATTTATTTATTTTTATGTGGTGCCTCACACATGCTAGGCTAGTGCTTCACCACTGAGCCACAACCCCAGTTCTCTTAGGGTATCTTTTGAAGGATGAAAGTTGTTTCTTTTTTTTCTTTCCTTTCTTTTTCTTTCCAAGGAGGAAAACTTTATTTGGCACTTTTGGTTTCAGAGGTCTGAGTCCAAAGATGACCAGGTTCACTGTTCTGGGCCCAAGGTGAGGCAAAACACCATGGTGGAAGGCTGTGACAGAGGAAAGCAGCTCAGGACGTGACAATAAGGAAACAGAGAGAGCTCTTGCTCACTAAGGACAAAATATAAACCCCAAAGTCATGGCACCCAGTGACATACATCTTCTAGCCACAGCCTACCTCCTTAGGGTTACCACCCAGTTAATACATTCAAGTGGATTAATATACTGATTAGTTTGAGGCTGATTAGTTTCATAACCCAAGCATTTCACCTCTAAACTTCCTAGCATTGATTCATGCATGAATTTGGGGGGATACCTCATATCTAATCATAACAGGACTAGGGTTGTGGCTCAGTGGTAGAGCACTTGCCTAGCATGTGTGAGGAACTGGGTTCAATCCTCAGCACCACATAAATAAAACAAAAAGTTAAAAAAATAAATAAATAAATCACAACATTCAACCCTGGGCTCCCAGAAGCTCATTCTCATCTCACAATGCAAAATACATTTAGTCAATTTTCAAGAGTCCCCATAGTCTTAACAGTTCCAGCATTTCTCAAAAGTCAAATCCACAGTCTCCTCTGAGACTCAAGGCAAACTCAGAGTAAGCTCTTGTAAATATCAAAAGTAAGTTATATATATCCAATATATAAAGGATAATATTACAGAGTAAACATTTGGGATAAATAGGAGCATAGAAAGAGTGAATGAGGGGCTGGGGCTGTAGCTCAGTGGTAGAGTACCTGCCTAGCCCATGTGAGACACTGGGTTCAATCTTCAGCACCACTAAAAATAAATATATAAAATAAAGGTATTGTGTCCATCTACAACTAAAAAAATGTATTAAAAGAAAAAAAGAATGAATGAGACCAAATAAAACTGAAATCCAGCTGGGCAAACAAGTCCTATAGCTCCATGTCTAGCATGGACATGGCATCATGATGTTCTCTCCAAAGGCTTGTAGAGCTTAGCACCTATGACCTTGCTGGTTGCAGCATAGGTGACCTCTTTCTTGGCTTATTTCTGCTCAATTTCTGCAACTTTCCTTTGTAGATGTCCCACATTACTGGCATCTCTTAATCTTGGGGGTCTCTACTGAGGCTTCGTTCTTACTTCTTCATGCACTGCCCTCTCAGGGACAGCTTGCAGGGACTCCAACCCTGATGCTCTTTGCCTGGCCTCCCAGATCTTTTGGAATCTCAGTGGAAGCCTCCATTACTCCCCAACTCCAGCATCCCGCATTCCCAGAGACAGCACCACGTGGTTGATGCCAAGGTCTGCCCCTATCTCGAAGGGTAGCCAAGCCTCCTTGGACCCTGGCTGCAGCAGCTTTTCAGCTGGGTGGCTGAGCATGGTGAATAACTTCCTAGGCCCCTGTACAAGCAGAGTGCTCCACAAATCTCTCCTCAAAGGAATTTTTAGTTTTACACCCTTGATCCTGAGATGGGTGAGATCCTGCCAGTTCCTGAGAACCCTCCAGCCATCTTTCCTATTTTGTTTCTGGTCGAATTAATATTTCTTTAGTGACTGTAATCCTTTTAACAAGCACACCTCCCTAAGTCCCCATTTTACTTGCAGTTTTCTGGCCAACCTGAAAATATTTCAAATCTTTCTGCTCCTGATTATCACATTAAACTTTGCTAAAAACTGCTGGCAATATCCATGCCACCCCAGAAGGCTGTGCTGTCTTGAAATTTCCTCCACCAAATTAGTTAGTACATCACTTTTAAAATGTAGATGACTTCTTTGCCAAAAGAAGTAAGAGGAAGGCCCCTAGTCCAATTTCCAGTAGAGTTCTCCCTCTCCTGTGAAACCTCATGAACCCTGTCTTTATTGCTCAAGTCCTATTGGCATTCTGGTCTGAGCTCCCACCAGAATCACCCATTAAGATCTGCTTCCAGCATTCTAAATCTTTTCCAGTTTGCATCTCTAAATTTTAAAAAATTCCTCCCACAAATTTCTAAAAGTTCCAAAAGCTTCTGAACCACATGGTTAGGGAAATCACAGCAATGACCCCACTTCTCCCTACCAATTTTTGTTTTAGTCAGCTTTTCTGTCTCTGTGACCAAAAGACCTGACATGAACAATTTTAAAGGAGGAAAAATTTATTTGGTGCTCACAGTTTTAGAAATCTCAGTCCACAGATAACAAACTCTATTGCTTTAGATCCAAGGTGAGTCCAAATCTCATGGTAGAAGGGTGTGCAGAGAAAAGCAGCATACGACATGACAATCAGGAAGCGGATAGCAAAGTTTTTAATTTGATGAAGTCCCATTTATCTATTTCTTCCTTTGTTGCTTGTGCTTTTAGTATCATTATGTAATAAGTCATTGCCTAAACAAAGATCATGAATATCTACATCTGTTTTCTTCTAACAGCATTAGAGTTTTTACAATTCAATTTATATCTTTGACCCATTTTGAAAGGTATTGTGGATTGGTTTTCTGGAGGGTGTGAGTGAGGATCCAACTTCATTCTTTTGGGTGTGGATACATAGCTACCTCAGCACCAGTTGTTATAAAGACTAGATTAGGTGACATTATGAAAAATCAATTTGATTTATCAAAATGCATAAATGCATTCTACTGTCATATATAACTAATTAGAACAAATAAAAAATTTTAAAAAAAGATTTCATACCATTTGGAAAAAAAAAAAAATCAATTGACTATTGCCAGGCACAGTGGTGCACCCGTGGAATCCCAGTGGCTCTGGAGGCTGAGGCATGAGGATTGCAAATTCAAAGTTAGCCTTAGCAATTTATTGAGGCCTTAAACAACTTAGTGAGATCCTGTCAAAAAGGGCTGGGAATGTGGCTCATGTGGCTAAGATCCCCTGGGTTCAATCCCTGGCACTGGAAAAGAAAAAAAAAAAGACTATAAAAGCAAGTATTTATTTTTTGAACTCTATTCCAATGATCTATTGGGTCTATTATTTAAGTATGAATAGTATATAAAACATGTTTATATAAAGTCAAGCCAGTGAGACTTCCTATGGTATCAAGAGACTATTTTCAAATTTGGCCCCAAAATCTATACAAATGAAAGCCAGAATTGCCCCACCTACCCCACCTACTGCCCTTGCTTTCACTGCTTCTCTCCTGTTCTTTCTATTAATAACTTTTATTGGCACACAACACCAACATGGGAACATCTCATCCCAAAGCACGAGCTAAAGCTATTTCTCACGAGTACCTCAAAGGCCATTAGAAAATTCCATGTTCCTTTCCAGAATGGAGAACCCTGCCAGTATTGCTTATTTTCTCTTCTCTCTGCAAGGAAACTCTAGATCACTTACAAGACAGGGGCAGGTGGGGTGGGGATGGAAGTAAGAGGAATTTTCTTTTTATTATTCACCTGTTTTATTTGCGTTTCTGGATTTCAGGTGGTTTCCATAAGCAGCTCGATGTCAATATACAAGATCTGATCCAAGTAATTGTGAAGGAAGGAGATAGAAGGAGGTAGTTGGGAGAAGAAGAGAGAAAGGAAAATTTTTTTCCAATTTTAGGTTAAAGCCAAAAGAAAAAAGAATGTCATTTTTATCTTGCAAGAAGACAAAAAAAAAAAAAAAAAAAAAAACTAAAAAAAAAAAAAACAACTCACAAAATCTTGGGACAATGACCCATTCTATTGTGCTGTGTTATGCCTTGCAAAACATATGAAAGTTGTTTTGTGGAGAGACATTTGCTATCTGAGTTGTTATTCAGGAAATCACCAACTATAAATCTTGGTCTCTATCTTACAGTGCTGTATGGAATAAATGTCCCAAAAGTAGAGCAGCTGGCCAAGACAGAAAATGTGTTTTTTCTGCATAAGCCCTGCTTTATGTAGTGCCCTGTTCCATGAACTTTCAAGTATTACAAGTCAATTTCTTTTCGCAGTGTTTGGAAAAAATCAGCATTTAAGACATTTTATTCTAGAAAGAATGTAAAAATATCTGGTCTTTGTTTTTACAGATAACATAACTGGTCACTCTTTACTTTGTGCCCCAACAGGAAGTAAAAACATCAGAAGGACTAAATTCAGGAAACCATTTCCATTGGCTGCACACTCATCCAAAACTGTTGCTCCCATTCAACCAGCATTACTAACACAGGGAGCATGGATGGTCATAGAAGCACTACAAAACAGGTGGGCACCCATAGGCCACCATCCTTTCATACCACACTTATTTGGTTCAATTTAAGAAAGTGACATGATTTGCTAATTGCTTTCCCAAAAACAGATATACAATACCATGAAAAAGATCAATGTGTGACTCCAAGGTCCAGCAGGAATGGCGAAGACATCAGAGGATTTATTTTATCATCTTCTTCAGGATGGAGATGATATAGCAGAATTTGTGAAGTCTGGCAAACATTTCCCAACTGTGTTCCTCAGTTAGATGCTAATAGAGACTATGGGTAGAAATATGAATGAAAAGTAATTCTGATGAGTTCTCAGATGGAAATGAGGAACATTATTGGGCACTGAAGAAGGGGTGATCATTGTTATAAAATGGCAGAGAACTCCGCTGAATGTCTTCTAGTTTTTTGTGGGAGGTAACACTTGTGAGTTATGACCTTGGATTTTCAACTAAGATTTCTAAGCAAAGTGTTGAAAACACTCTATAGGTTCTCCTGCTGCTTACAGTAAAACACAAAAGAGGGAGAAATTAATGAAGGAATTATTAAAAATCAATGAGAACTTGAAAATTCTCAACTTATCCATACTGCAAAAACTCAGAGAGCATGTTCCAAAGAGAACTCTAGTGATATAGTTAGACCTGGACGATCACTCCATAGAGAGATTACAGTGTGCAACATAGAGCAAGGAGATTATATTGTGACTCATAGATCTAATTAGGTATCTCAAGAGAATCCAGGGATAGAGATGGGTTTATATGAGTAGAAATAGTACTAGCCTCAACTACAGGGAACAGAGATGGAACAAAAATTAAGGAGAGCTGTCAGACTTCTGAGATTCTATAAGATGGAATAATAGAGCCATCTCACTGTGAATATATGTTATCCTTAAAGAGAAGAAGGCTCTTTAGGAAAGGCTACCCACTCCCTCTACAATCCCAAAGTGTACACAAAGCGGGTGAGGCTGTCTCTGCCAGTTTCAGACCAGGTTCCCATCACCAAGAGCAACAAATACAGGGGTGTCTTCTAGGGCTTTGGTTAGACGCTGCCACCTCAGTGGACTGGGAGGACAAAGATCAAAAGAGGAATATTCTCAAGTCTTAACATGCACTGTAGCTTGCCCTGCCAGGTTTTGGACTTGCTTGGGATCAATGACCACTTTCTTCTTTCTGACTTACCCTTTTCTGAATAGAATCTCTATCCTATTCTTATCCCATAATCATATTTTGAAAACAAATAATGAGGCTGGCTTCACAGGTAGGCCCACAGATGAAAAAACATTTTTAAAAATTTTTATTTTATTTTTTTGCCTCAACAATCATACCCCATGATTTCCATCACTTTATTTATTACCACCTGGCAATTATACAGGATGAGTATCCCTTATCTAAATTGCTTTGGGGCCAGAATCATACCTCAAATCTCATCTGTACTTGATTTGGATGATACTTAGATAAGATTTAGGGGTCTGAGTTGATGCTAGAACGTGTTAAGATCTGGGCTGCATGAAGTGGGTCAATACATTTTGCATGTGAAAAGGACATGAATTTGGGGGATGTAGAAGACAGAGTGTAATAGGCAGAACTGTCAACTCCCAACACCTCAATGTGTGACTTTTGTTTTTGGAGACAGAGCTTTTAGAGGTATAGTTGAGTTACAGTGAGGCTGTTGAGGGGAGGAGCCCCTGATCCAATCTAACTGATGTCCTTATAAGCAGAGGCTGCCCACCCACAGAGGGAATACCATGTGAAGACATGGTGAGAGGTGGTCATCTGTAAGCCAAGGAGAGAGACTTCAGAAGAAACCAAACCTGCAGATCCCTTGATCTTGAATTTTTAACCTCTGGAACTGTGAGAAAGTAAGTTTCTGCTGTTTAAGTCACCCAGTCTGCAGCAGCCCAAGCAAACTGATAAACTAGCTAAAACATCTACCCATCATCCTCTAAAATCCCCTACCTCACAGGTAGGGATTTCTCCTCACTTTATTTATTACCACCTGGCACATTACACAGGATGAGTATTCCTTATCTAAATTGTTTGGGACCAGAAGTGTTTTGGATTTCAGAATATTTGTGTGTATGTAATGAGGTATTGTGAGATAGGACCCTAGTCTAAATACACAATTCGTTTATGTTTCATCTATACCTTATACACATAGGTCGAAAGTAATTTTATACAATATTTTCAGTGCACTTTTACTTTAAGTGTGACCTATCACATGAGGACAGGTGTTGAACTTTCTGTTTGTAGCATTATGTCAGTGCTCCAAAAGTTTTAGATTTGGGAGCATTATGGATTCAGGTTGTTCAGCCTATATCATATTTATTTTTTGGACTGACTGAGTCACTTAAGAATGTAACTTCGGGACTGGGGTTGTGGCTCAGTGGTAGAGCACTTGCCTAGCATGTGTGAGGCACTGGGTTCAATTCTCAGCACCACATAAAAATAAATAAATAAAGGTATTATGTCCATCTACAACTAAAATAAAAAATAAAATAAAAAATCTGAATGTAACTGCATGAGAACAAGACCCTTATTTGTCTTGATAGGCATATAGCATATTGGCTAAAAGCCCCTAAATTCTAGTGCGAGGTGCCTGAGACTGAAACCAAGCTCGGCTGCTTATGAGTTATGTACCCCTTGACAACTGACTTAACCTGAATCTCAGCATCCTGATCTGTAAGATGGGAATAATAGTATTGTTTTGGATGGTTGTTGTGAGTTAATGAAAGGAAAGCACTAGAACAGTGCCTGGCACATAGCAAGCACTGTTGGCAGTAGCTAACGTAGCTTTTAATAGCTCAAGACCATTCCCCTGCCAACTGCCAATATGATTCACTGTTTGTATCTATCCTTCAGCGCAACTTGGTTAGCTGTCTCCTGCCATACAGACCCCTGGGTAGCAATGATGCTAGTATCTGAGTATGCCAAATACGCCTTCTCCCATCACAGTCTCTGCATTCCCTTAGATAATCCACTCTTCCCCTTCATACAAATTTTGTTGCCTTAGATGAATTACAGTCTTTATGCTATTTAGTAGGCAATGTGTAGATATTTGTATATGTTCATGAGAGCTGGGTTTTCACTCTGAGTCTCCCACAATGCTAATAATTCCAGCTGTGAACAACTGCAGCTCTCATAGTTACTTAGCACACTAATGCTTAGCAAGTACTTGGTATTTACATGAATGTGTTCTTACACTAACCAGATGAGATCAATTAATATACAAGCAAAGATAGGCTCAGAGAGTTCAGTAACTTACTCAAGATTAAGCAACTGAGCTATGATTTAAATCCAGGTTGTCACCTCCACAGGACGTCTCCACTGTGCTCTACTCTGCTCTGACAAATCATTCATGATTGATTAGTGCGGTGAACAGGGCTTAAGCTCACTTCCCAGGAATGTTTACTGCCTAGGCAGAAATAGTGGAGCCTTCAGTAAAACTGAAACAACCCCGTTCAGATTTAAACTGTTTTCTGAAAGCAAAGTGCACCTGTGCTTTAATACAAAATGATGGAGAACATACTCTCTGGGACCCGCTGACACTTCCAGAATTATCTGTGGGGTGTGGCTATGCACTGGATTTGGGGCTCCTGAAAACCTGGCTTCAAACTTGGTTCTACAACCTATTAACCATGATTGTTTTGGGGTGCAACGATCCCTCTGGGCCATATTTTTCTCTTTCAAAAAAAGAGGCATAACCAGATACCTCTCAGAGCTGTCATAAGAATGGATGCCATATCAACTTGTGAAAAGTTCCTGACTCATTATCTAAGTTAAGTGGATTATTTTTCTAATTCTTGTATAATTTTGTAAGTCCTCTGATGAAGGATGGTGCCTTATGTTGAGCCAACCACAAACTAGGTGGTTTTAAAAAGAAAAGTAAAGAAAAAGTACCTGGCATGCAATGCTTAATAAATAATTGTTCATTAAAAAGTAAATAAAAATTTAAAAATAAAAAGGAGGCAGGAATCTGAGCATCAGTGTTTATGCATCAGTGCTCCAAAGGATCCACCACACCATCCTTCATGAAGTAGCCTGGCCATGTGCTCCTGAACATATAAGATCCAAAGTCTTCTGGGTGGAGACTAACTGAGACACATGACACCCTAGAGAAAAACAAGCTGCCCAAAACGCCTTGGAGAACTGAGTTCAAAAATGGGAGTCTGTCAATTTGGTGTCCCTGGAACTTGCTACACATGAGACTATGCTGTCTTATCCACATGCAGTGAAAAATATGTTCCATTTTACAAAACAACATGAGCTGAGGTGCAGAGGAAAACCAAAGAAAGAAACGGAAGTACCCAGGAGCAATTTGCTGGTACACCAATGCCCATCTTAGATTTTCACATAAATTTAGACTAAATGCCAACCTAAGACTTGATGAAGCAGATTCTCCTTCCTGGGTTTGTACTGTGCATGTGGTCTGGCTACAAAACAATCACTGTTCTTCTATTTCTAAATGTTATTTGCCCCAATAAAGAAATGAAAGCAGCAAGCTTCATAAGATCATTGTGAACTTACCTAATGTGCCATATTCATTCCTACCTTTGACTCGCCTCTTGACAGCCCTTTCCTACTATCCAACCAAATATTCAATATGCAATTGTAAAATAATGGACATTCCAGAACACCAAGAGAATGCCACAGCAAAAGCTAGGTCATGTTTCAACATGTAAGAAACACAATTGGCAAAGCTGTATCTAGTATGGACTTCCTTCCTTTTCTATAGGTATCGTCTGTTCAAAGTTAACCCTTCCTTCGAGGTGGAGAATGAGGAAGATTGAGTCCTTTAGAGTCCACAAGACCAAGAGAGAATAGCTCTCAGCAGTAGTTTAAATTAATAACGTATATTGTTACTACTGAAAAATTTAACAGTGAGAAATATAATTTAAAAAAAATTTTTTTCAGTTGTTCATGGACCTTTATTTCATTCATTTATTTATATGCAGTGCTGAGAATTGGACCCAGTGCCTCACATATACTAGGCAAGTGCTCTACCACTGAGCCACAACCCAGTCCAAGAAATATCATTTTAATGTCACATTTAGAGTCCCTTCCTCTTCTAGCTATATCCTATGTCCTTTGCCCAGCCCTTATTGATTTCTCCCACCCCCACTACCAGCTGTACTAAGGAAGCAACAAATGGGGACTCACTCAATGCCATCAATCACTGTCACCAAGAGAAGAATGAAAAGAATCCAACATATGTTCTTGCAAATGCCACCTATTCTCCACTCCCATCTCCTCCTCTTCACCAGCACACAATCTTTTAAAGCAGTAAGCCACTTTTTAATTTCCCTTTTGTGGAAATGTATGAGGAGCAGATAGTAGAAGCATCCAAGCACATATAGGCATATATATGCTCACAGTTACAATTCAGGAAGGCTTGACTGAAGCAAGGCTATACACCAACACTGCTGCTGATCCCAACCACTGTGAGCAGAAGGGCTGATGATCAAGCCAATGCTGCTCTGGTTCCAGGTGGGATGGTTGAATAGAAAGCATGCACAACACAGGTCGCAGATGGTATTCAGCAACTTGTTCTGAAGGCAGAGAGCAGGGGTTCCTTATTTTTCTGCTGACCATTGTGACACTTGATAGATAATTCCTATGGCAACGATGCTAAGTATAAGGCACTAAAAATAAAACAAGGATGTTTTAAATTGAAGATAGATACTCGTGTTTGTTTCTGGGAATATAGCAAGAGTCAGAAAGTGGCAGCTTGCATCACAGGCCAGAGAAGGGTTTCTCTTTCACTCTGTAGTCCCCTACTGGGCATTTATTCTGGCTAAATAATGTAAGAGAAGAAAATCAACATAGACCAACTATATGGATGGGCTATCAATCACAATGTTACAAAATAAATAACTTCTAATTTCATGATATGAAGAGGTTGTGAAGTTATACTGCATTACACAGATGAAGTACTACACAGCATTAAAACTGATGATGATAATTTGCTAAAAGGGAAGTTGACAAAGTAAATTTTAAAATACTACAAAATTCATGCAGTTTTTTTCTTTCTTTTTTTTTTTTTTTTCATTTGTGTCCACATGTGAAAAAAGAAAAGTTGATATACTGGGGTTAGTAGAATTCTGGGGTTTCCCAAAGTCATTTTGGAATGTTTGTGATAAACAAAAGTTGAGATAAAAGAAAAATTAGGATAAAATTCACAATAATTGCTTTTAAAATCTCAGTTCTGCCCAGCAAAGATAGGTAGCAACAACACAGATACATAGCAAAATGGAAATCATCCTGGATACAGTGAAACAAACTAAGAAGCAGAATCAAATAGCCACGCCACTGACATAAATTTAAAATACATATATGTGTGTGTGTGTGTGTGTGTGTGTGTGTGTATAAGATAGATTGTAAGAATGGAAACATAAATGAGACATTTTAAATGGGAGAAGGGGACTAGAGACACAAGAAAATAACTTTCAGGGACCCTGCACAACCAGTCACACCTTGTGCCCAGTGAGACTGTGAATCAGACTTGAGGAGAATCGTGAGCTCAGCCCTTTCACCTGATGTCCTCTAGCAGGGCCAGGTGTGAATTGAAGGCTGTGGCGTTAACCACTGCTGTGCCAGAGTGGCAGACATTTTCTCTCCATGACTCGTCCCCTGCTCTCAAACAGCAGTTGCTTTATATGACACCATTCTGTTTGGTGCCGAGTTCTAATTTTCCCCCTCTTTAAAATTAGATTAAATGGCTGCAAGAAATCACTACTGAGAAATATTTGATGATGTTGACCATATACACAATTGTGTTTACACAACTGTTTAACAATTATGTGGTTTTGTGGATGGAGTTGTATTTACATATATGTATACAATAATATGTGTAGGTAAATCATATATATACTTTCTGTTATATACCTATACAGTCATCCCTTGATGTTCATGAGGTACTTGTTCTAAGATCTTGCCCTTTAAGAATACCATAATCCAGAGATGCTTGAAACCTATGAACATCCTCTTGTATATTTTTAAATCATCTATAGATTACTTTAATACCTAAAATAATTTAAATGCTATGTGAATAGCTGCTGCATTGTTTAGGAAATAATGACAAAGAAAAAAGTCTGTACATGTCTTGAGCTTTTTTTTCCAAATATTTTTGATCTGCAGTTGGTAGAATCTTCAGATATAGAACCTATGGATACAGAGTGCTGACTATCATATCTCTATAAAGTCACCTCTCTGTATAGTTATCTACAAATGTATATAGTTACATAATTATAGATAACTATGCAGAAATGATCCCCGGTAGGCTAACAAAAGAAATTGGAAAGAGTGGTTACCTCTGGCGAGGGGCACTGGGTAGGAGGAAGATTTAATTTTCACTGTGTACCCTTCTTTTGGACATGTTAAATTTTGTACCATGTGCTCATATGACCAAAAAACCCTTTGAAATCACTTCATTAAGTAACCACCCATTCTTCACACATATTAGAAAATAAGTTTAAGAAGTAACATGTCTCAATTACAGCAGGTCCAGGAGGAAGACAGCCAAGTCCTCCCTAAGCTGTACCCTGGCTTCTTTCACTCATCCTCCTGGGGCCTTTACACCCAGCACAACCTCAGGCAGCTCACAAGGTGGCAGCAGTTGCTGCTGTGCTTGCCGGTACTTCCTTGATTTTACATGTGGGTTAATAATTAATTATAGCCCTGCCACCCAGAATATTTTCCCAGGACCAAAGTCACCTGGAAACTGCTGTCTCTGTCAAATGTCCCAGCCCTTGCGTCTCCATATTCTTGGCCCCAGAACTACAGACTCCTCTGAACCATGTAAGACTGCAGGAAAGGCGGGAGCCCTGGGGACTTGCAAGTCCTTATGCCTAAATAAGGCATGATAAAGTTTTTGTAAATTAACGTCATTTTCCTAGTTGCTGTTTTTTGTTTTATTTCTGCCAGTTTATTTACTGTCTGTCATCTCTTTCATCAGAACAGCAGCTAGCTGGGTGGAGTGGCCATCAAAACAGGAAGAGGAAGACCAGGGGCCACTAGACCAGGAGACCATTGCCTTGCACCTGCAGAACCTGCCCCTACAGCATGGTCAGGACCTGGCATTCCAACCACCAGCCACCATGAATTCTCACTCAGAAAGCCTTTGAGATGTGTAAGAAATTCCAGGCAGATAATTAAGTACCATTTCACTTGTCGAACAATGTCATCACTGTTTTGTATTATAACAGACATCAGAATAGAGAACACTTTTTCCTCTGGCAAATCCTTGTGTGTGTGTGGGGGGGGCAGTTGATGCAAATTCACATAAATAAAAAGCAATCTTGTCTCCCACCCACCCTGAGGACAAAACAGACAATTAAGAGGTTTTGGGGGGAAGAGGGGAGACAGGACGAAGCCCAAAAATAAACTTCTATGTAATAAGAAGATCAAAATTCAAACTCAACAATTGAATATCATGTCCAGTTAAGGAAGAAAGCAGACAGACAAGAAAAAGACCGACGGACACAAAGAAACTGGCAATAACAAGCACAACACTAAAACGTAGTGTAGTTTCCCCTCTGATAGGAAGCACACATTGTGGAGACTGACTTTGTAAGGAACTACCAGATTTCCAGGTCAGCTGGACAAATGAGCAAGAAGGCTCCCCGGAAGAAACCTTCCAGAGGGAGAGACGGGAGGGGGGAGGCTAGTTTGTCTGAAGGACTGAGACCTGCCATCACCCTTATCCTTTCCTGGCCACCATCAAGTAGGGGTTCATTGTCACTAAAATATTCCACCCTCAGTGAAGCTATTAGTGGCCACACATAAAGACAGGCTGAAAACCACAAGGAGAGTCACACAGAGGTTTTAGTGAACAGGAGCCGGTTATAAGAGACTTCTACTCCACTCTGGTGTTCTTGGGTTTCAGGAAATATGGCTTGAGCGACAGCACAGCCAGCTCTGGGCAATAACAAATCATGCTGCAAGGGTGTTCTGGGCCAGCTTGGGTTTCACAATGCCTCCATTTCATGGCTGCAAGGCAGTCTCCACCAACACCTCCCAGTGCTGGTTATCTGTAAGACACAGGATCTGAAGCCCGCCAATGACAATCTTCACAATCTAAATATTGCTAGACATTGCTGTCTTTCCTGACCATGGACAAAACGGCTTCTATTTCTTGAGCCACAATCCCAGCACATATACAGAATATTAATGACGGACACACTCACACACATACATGTGTGAAAAGCAGAGTTCTGGATAATATAACCTCCAGAGAAGAATAACAAGCAGGGGTTTAGAATGAGGTGACCTCAAACTGATAGGCCACAAGTAGGACCCAGATTGAGGTAAAGACAGCATGTTTGCTGATGAATAGATATAAAATACAATTTCACATTATTTCAGGAAAGAAGAAACAAATTTAAGGTGACTTTTAATAAGTAGGGTCTCATCTGTTGGCAAGACCTGTCTGTCCCCATGGAGTTTAAAGCGTGCAAGGATAGGTAAGAAGGGGATTTCAAATTTTACTGGGAAAAGTGTCAGTGGAGGTATCGAGTAGCTAGGTAGAACAGAGGTATTAATCATATCTAAACACCTGAATTATTTATATAAATTGGAATAAATCCAGACTAACTTTAGCCTCAGAAAATCTACTCTAGCAGGGCTTGTAAACAGATACCTCAGGGGGTGAGGCAGGTGCTGGAAAGGAGGGAAGATAGCTGGGTGGGGACCAACTGCTCTAACCCACTACCACGCATGGGAAACTGGACCATGAGGGCCTGGACATTTGGAGTTTCTTTAGAAGTGGGAAATTAGATTTTTTTATCGGTTCTTTCAGTTTTTAAATACAGCTAACTTAAAAATAAACACTCTTCATGTTAAATGAAATACATCTGGAACTTTTATAGTGTTTGTAAAAGAGATGACAATATGCTTTGTGAGTATGTTCTCAGATGGGCGGAGGTTAGCCCTGAGTTTGCAGGGAGAACAGTTGCTCTTTCTAGCATTCTTGAAAAACAGAACTTTCTTAATGATCAAAGTACCTTAGAAAAAACTATAAATCTAAAACGAGACATCAGAGAAATGCAAATCAAAACTGCAACAAAATGTCATTTTACACATATCAGGTTATTACTTAAAAAAAAAAAACCCATAGAGAACAACAAATGTTGGTGAGAATATAGAGAATTGAAATCTTACATCCCTTGCTCTCCATCTTGCTGCCCTTTGACCTCTGGTCCAGACACTTGCCTCTGATCTACTGCCTCCAGCGCCCCCTACCAGATGATCAAACAGCTGCTAGGTATATTTTCCCCAAATAGGTCTGCCCATTTCACCCACTTATCCCCAGGGGTTTCCCTTTTCTTGCTTGTATGTGCTGAACAAATGAACAATGATGCAGTTTATTAGCACCTAATTCATACCTAATTGTCAACTCTGCTATTTAAAGTAAGACCATAGACTACCCATTAACTTGACTACCCATTCCTTAGGTGAGTATAAAGAGGATCCAGGAATTTCAACAATCTGTGCAAGAGAATATGTCTTTACATTTCCAACTTCCTGGCAAGGAATCAGTAGAGAAAAATTGAAGAAAACTTGGAGATCCTTAAACCTTCTGTTCCCATAGGTAATTAAAGCAATGTCCATGAAGACCCCCACAAAACCTTCCTAAAGTGAGATATATTTTAAACTTACCATTCAAATCTTAAATAAGTACCCGTAAGTGTTAACCTAGTCCTGCCCTCCCTATGACAGTGCAGGAAGGATGCACAGGAGAAACACCCCAGATACCACATGGAAGGTAGTGATGGAAGAGAATATTACTATTGTAAAGAAGACAATTGTTTTCATTTGCATTTTCTCTAATTGCTAGAGATGTTGAACATTTTTTCATGTATTTGTTGATTGACTATATCTTCTTCTGTGTCTGTTCAGTTTCTAAGCTCACTTATTGACTGGGTTATTTGGGGTTTTGGTGTTAAGCTTTTTGAGTTCTTTATACATCCTAGAGATTAATGCTTTAACTGAAGTGCATGTGGTAAAGATTTTCTCCCAATTTGTAGGCTCTCTCTTCACATTATTGATTGTTTCTTTTGCTGAGAAGAAGCTTTTTAGTTTGAGTCCATTCCATTTATTGATTCTTGATTTAACTTCTTGCACTTTAGAGGTCATGTTAAGGAAGTCAGATCCTAGGCCTACATGGTGAAGATTTGGGCCTACTTTGTCTTCTAGTAGGCACAGGGTCTCTGCCTAAGTATTTGATCCACTCTGAGTTGAGTTTCATGCAGGGTGAGAGATAAAGTTTTAATTTCATTTTGTTATATGTGACTTTCCATTTTTCCTAGCACCATTTGTTGAATAGGCTATCTTTTCTCCAGTGAATGTTTTTGGCGCCTTTGTCTAGTATGAGATAACTGTACTTTCTTCTATTCTGTACCATTGGTCTATGTTTGTTTTGGTATCAATATCATGCTCTTTTTGTTACTATAGCTCTGTAGTATAGTTTGAGGTCTGGTATTGTGATGCCTCCTACTTCACTTTTCAGAATGGCAATTATCAAGAATATAAGCAACAACAATAAGTGTTGGCAAGGATGTGGGGAAAAAGGTACATTCATACATTGCTGGTGGGAATGCAAATTGGTGCAACCATTATGTAAAGCAATAAGGAGAGTCCTCAGAAAACTTGGAATGGAACCACCATTTGACCCAGCTACCCCACTTCTCCATTTATACCCAAAGGATTTAAAGTCGGCATACTACAGTGATGCAGCCACATCAATGTTTACAGCAACTCAACTCGCAATGGCTAAACTATGGAACCAATCTGGTGTCCTTCAACAGATGAATGGATAAAGAAAATATGATTTACGTATATATGTGTGTGTATATATATATATGTTATATGTACATATATAATATATATGATGGAATATTACTTAGCTTTAAAGAAGAATGAAATTATAGCATTTGTCAATAAATGGATGCAGTTGGAGAAAATCACGCTAAGCAAAACATGCCAATCCCCAAAAAGCAAAAGCCAAATGTTTTCTCTGATACACAGATGCTAATTCATAATAAGGGGCAGCGGGTGCTAGGGAAGATTAGAATTACTTTAGATTAGGTAGAGGGAATTGAAGGAAGGGGAGAGGAAAGGGGGTAGGAAAGATGTAGAATGAACCAGATATTATTACCTTATGTATGTATATGACTATATGACTGATGTGATCCTACAACATGTATAATCAGAAAAATGAGAAATTATACTCCATTTATGTATGATTTATCAAAATGCATAAATGCATTCTACTGTCATGTATAGCTATAAAAATTTTTTTTTAAATAGAAGACATTGTTGAGTGGGGCTCCTTCCTCATTCTTAGAATTTTAGCTAAGGCCCAAAACTGAGGGCAATGGGACCAATTACCCTACTTAGAAAGCAGGGCAGACACTGCCCCTATTACTTGCCAAGAGGTATGAGGACCAGTCCTACTACTTGACCACAGCCCTTCTTCCCACCCAACCCTCAGGGAAAGAGAGAGTGTTTGATGCTGGTTTTGTGGGGAGTGAAAATTTCCACTGCTTCTCCAACAAGCTAGGAGTATTGGACGTTTCCAAGAGAATCACTAGGGGACACTAGGACACTAGTACTTTTGTTCCTTATCAGGCTTTGTGCTGAGCTATAGACCCTGCACGCCCACCTTGGGCTTGGACAGGACATGATAGGGAATTGAAAGAACTTGGCATCCATTCCCTGGGTTGGGGAGGGAGGTACCCATGAATACAAGATTGGCATCCATTTCTGAACTAGAGGTTTGGAAGGTGGGAAGCCCACTGGAAGAACCCTATTCAAGCAGAACATAAAGGGAATATTCCAGGTCTAGCATACCAGGATAGAAGACTGGAATACACCCACCCCATTCTAGTTCTCTACAACCCCTTAACAGAGTGAAAAAAGACCACAGTAGCAGAGTAGCTTTTGAAGGAGTATGGAGGTCAGAAGGGCAGGAGTCCCAGGCCTGCCAGATAGATGCTGGTCAAGCAACAACCCTTAATCAAAGGAGAAGCTAAATACAGGTGGAGCATGAATACCTGGCAATACAAGGTATTCCCCTATGAACAGGTTTGTCAGAGAGGAGGCAGGGTGACACTAAACAGCCCCCAAAGAGTCATTTGCACTATCTGAGAAGAACCCCTACCTTCAGAAGGAAGCCCATGGAAGCATGGAACCACCAGAAGCACCTTCTCAGCTTTGGTTAACACTAGTGAACCAAATGTCTACCAGACCCTTGTGCCTCGTTTTCTATTTTCTCTCTGCCCAAATACCCTGGAGGAGCTAGAGCTCAGAAGAGAGAGTAGAGGAGGGTTGAACTGGACATGAAATGAGCAGTTTTGGAAAAACTAAGGAATTATGGAATGTGCCCAATACATCATTCAGAGCTTGGGAAAGGGGTTTAACAGTCGAAAGCAGTGCCGAAAGAAGATTAGATCCCCTTCATGCTGTTACCCACAACCGAGTGAGGCTCCTCAAGAAACCAGTGACAAGAACAGCAGGCTAAACACACATCCATTACAAGCTCCCTGAACAAACTGTGTGCAGTTGACAAACAGTCCATCAGGATTGTCCTCTAGCTTGAGACAGGCCCAGGTCAGCTGTTGGTCTCTGTTGGTCTTTCTCTGATGAGTCACCACTGACAATCGCTATGGTCCTGGAAGAGAAGGGCCCCTCGGTCCTAACTCACATGGCTCTGCACATAATCTCACCCCTTCTTTAGGTGCTATATACTAATGTGTATACCACACATACTAGATGGCAGGCAATACATGCTGCCTCACCTAATAACTTGGCTAGGTGTGGTAGTACCTTGTATTAGAAATTACTTAATATGAGTGTCACACCCATGATACAAATGGTTGGCCCAGTATTCCAACTTCATCTGACTCTAAACAAAGTACATGCTCACTCTGCCCCATGATGCTGACCTGGTGTGGAAGAGGACCAGAGGGATAAAACGAACCCAGAGAGTTACAAATGTCCACAGTGATTTTAGACTGACAACTGCTCACAAGGAGCTTAAAAATACAAACCACTTTATTTACATTTTAAAATCTATAAAATATAGCATTGTGATAGGTTATTTTATATTTATTTATGTATATGTGTATAAATATAAATAATATAACAATTTAAATCAATACATCCACCGCCTTTCTTAGTAATTCACAGAGAGGGAACACCAGTACTCAACAACTACAGTCTGACCTTTAGCAGAAAGACAAAAGCATTATTGAAAAAAAAACAACTAGTTCTGAACAGAATGCACCAGAACTCAAACTTGCCAAGCTGTCTGCCCTTTGGAATTTTGCAGTGTTTAATGTCAACTATCCAAAACTGGCCTTGTGGGTTTCTCTGAAATATTTTAATACCACCATTACTACCTAACTCTACAGGTGCCATTTTAGACAATCAGAAGTCCCTGGAAACTGCTGCACCATAGACTACTTGTACAGGACTTTATTAACCTTTTAAAATCATAAACCCAGGGACTTATCTTGACTAAATTATCTCGCAGTCAACCTCCCTGGTGCTGAATCACTATGCAAATATCAAGGCTCTGAGTCACTGAAAATTGTCAAAAGGGACTTGGTTAGTAAGCACAAGATCTTTTTCCTAGAAGTATAAGCTATGTGCTAAAAGGTGCTCTTATACTTTGTCCTCCAGATGGCTTGGTACAGAGCTTGCCAAGTGAACTTACCATAAATGAAAATGACTATGTCTGATAAGGGTATTCCAAACCACCAAATTCCACCACTTCTATTTCTCCCTCTGTGATATTAGTAGGTAAAAAAAAAAAATATATATATATATATATATGTATATATATATTTTATTCTTTCAATTTTCAGAGTTAAAGAACTTTACATTTCATACATGTCATAAAACCTCAGTCAGCTACTGAACTATTTTTCAGAGATATAAAATAAATGAAGAGAATTCTAAGATTTAAAATTGAGAGGACAAGGCATGGCTAACTAATTCCTTAAAAATAAAATAAAAAATAAAATAAAATAAAATAAAATAAAATAAAAGTAACACACAATTTGACAGGAAACCTTTTACTCAAATAAATATTCCTTTAAACTATGTAAGAATATGCTATTGGGAAGACAGTTAAATGGGTATACACTGGTAAGGAATAAATAGTTCTAAGGAACAGATTTAACATGAATGTTATCTCCTTTCCCTAGTTTGTTTTCATCAACCACAGCTAATGACACAGGAAATAATAAAACAAAGATTCTCTCTTAATTCCCATCACCATCCCCATTTGCCTATCTAGTCACGTACTTACCAACTTTGCTTCCATTGCACTCTTGCCCTGGTAAGGTGCATAAGTGCTTCTAGCTAAATAACAGCAGGTAGTAGCTACACAAGTGTGGGTCAGACTTTGTCTCTTTGCCTGGAACTCAGGCGTCCTCAGCCTTTTTCTGGATCAGGGAGAGAGATGGTTTTCAGGGACTGACCCAAGCCCTTCTCTCCCATAGACCCAGGTGAGCACCAAGCAATCACACAGGCCCCACATTTGTTTAATGTTCTGCTGCTGCCATCTTGAAATTCTAAACACCTGAACAAAGGGTCCAACATTTTCGCTTTACAGTGAGCCTTGAAATTATGAAGCTGGCACTGCACAGACCTGATTTTTTTAAAAAAATGGTATTTTAGTGTTAAACATTTTCAAAAGTTTTATAACATACCTTACATGGCTTTTACTCTAAAAAAAGAGATGCTGATATTCTTTATACTTTCAAATCCAATAAAGGAAAAGTATCCTTCACTTGGATCACTATAAAGAGTTTCTAAATTCTTTTTTTTTTTTTTTTTGTGGTGCTGGGGATTGCTAAATTCTTTTTTTCTGGATCTCCCCTTGCTTACTTCCAATTTGTCTTCACATAGCACCCCAAGTTCTCATCTACTACAAACCTCATCTCACTTCAGCATTAGGTCCAAAGGCTTCACCTGGCTGGGAGGCCCTGGGCTTCACACCCCACCCCCCAGCTGCTTGACCTCACCCCACACCTTGCCTCCTGCATACTGCCTCACCAAGGGGCAGATATTTCAATCTATGTATGACCAAGGATTTAGATGAAATCAGGCAAAAATCCTGGATTCAAACTGATGTAATTATTACTAGCTTTAATTTCTCAAAGGAACACAAGAGGAGTTAAAAAGGTTTACAGTTCTCAGTAGGTTTTTCACTCACACTATGTGAAGGGTTATGGAAAATTATATTTCTGTAAGGTAGCCCCCAAAGGAAAATGAAGGCTCGGGAGGAGTAACTAGCCAAGGATTAACCTCCCAGCAGATCCTTTTCTGATAACAATGGGCCCTGGGGGAAAGGGCAGAGAGTGAATGCTGGGCCCTAAATCCTTCCTTGACCTTACCCCATGGCAAATTAGTCCTAAATGGAGGCACAGCAAATACCAATGGGCAAGACTTGAGTACTCATCCCTTGGGGTCTGGACTCTTATCTCCCCAGACAACGACGAGTTTCAACCTTTTAAAACTATCCTCCTAAATTAAAGTTTTAACCTGTACAACTAGCCCCTGACAGTCAAAACTGCACATACATGATTACATCATCCTCACTGCACCCTATAAAACCAAAATCCCCTCTGTAACTAATAGCCATTTCACATCCAGAAAATGTGCCTGATGGTGCCCCAGTCGGTGAGTGAATAAAGGCTTCTCTGAATCCGTTGAGGTCTGCTTCCCATCCTTTTGTGCTCACTCTATGCCCTGAGCTACTTTTCCCAAGGTGAGGATAACAAGCCTCAATCTACCTAGGAAATCCACAACAGGTCACGACAGGGAGAGGTAGAGAAGGTCAGTTCACAGTGTTTCAGATCAAGTGAATCAGGCCTACGAGGCATCTTGGTGACCTTCACTGGCTCTGAAACAATGTTCTGAAATAGCTTGGAAGGATTTCAAGGAAACAAAATGAAAAATGTTAGTGGAAATGAATTGAAACAAAATCTCAGATATGGTCTTAGAAGAAATTTGATTATTAGAGTTGATAAAAGATTCATAAAGCAAATACTTCAGATTTTTCTTGCTCAAAAAAAAAAAAAAAGAAAAAGAAACAACTATGAAAAAGCTGGATCCAACTGTTTCTTCATGAGTTACATATCTGGGAATACTCCTAGCTTTTGGTTCTGTTTCTATTTAAATATCTGATAGTAAAAGTAAGGGATGCTGGTGTCTACTCCTACAAGGAGCTTTCTCACAGGGGTGTGTCCCTTCTAGACTAAGAAGTCACCTCATCTGGATCACCTATATGTTTGACAGTAGCCTGTCGTCCTTCTCCACCTGTTCCCCTTTAACTGGTCCTTTGATTTCACTCATTGCTGGTTTCTCACAGGAGTGTTAAGACAACTACCATTTGGAAAAAAAAATTAAGCTAAAGTCTTAGTGTTTACAAAAGTATTCCAGATGGATTAAGACTCAAAGCATTAAAAGATTTCAACTATTAAAGCATTAGAAGGCTATATGAAAGAATGTGTTTATAGCCTTGGAGAAGGAAGACCCTCTTAAGACAGACACAATAACAAAATCACACAGAGAGAATTATTCATGGCGCCTTTGATGTCCTCCAGTTTCCCAAAGTTAAAAGACCAGGCCAGGCTTAGAGAAAATATTTTCAACATAACAAAGAATGAGTATTCAGGAAATATAAAACACTACAAATCAATAAAGAAAAGTTAAAAAAAAAGTTGTTTTTTTTTTTTTTAAATTGGGCAAAGGATATTAACAAGCAAATACAAAAAAGAAAAGAATAAGAAAATGCCCAACACGCACGAGACCTGCTTGGCAAATGAAAAATAAAATAGTGAAGTGCATCTGAGTTTTTTTTTCTTCAAAGACTGGCCAAACACATAGATGGATTTTATAAAGTGCTGGCAAGTGTGTGGCATGTGTGTAAGACCCTGTTAGTGAGTTACTGAACTGTTCTCTTTCTACTGTCTGACTCCTGCAATCCAACCATCCCACCTGGAAGTCTGTACTGTACTATGGAGACAAACCCACACCTACACATCAGCCTCATGCTACACCAGAAGTTTTGAATACAACACAAAATACTAGCAATATCAGATACCAGTGTGAGTTTTAAAACAGCCTGCTCTGGAAAATATGCAAAAAGGGGAAAACTGAAAACCCGGCTTAAGCTACCATCCAGCAGTGAGGGTGCAAAGAAAGAGCAGAAGGAAATAAGCTCCTCTTATTTAGTTCCTTTCCCCACTGGGGGAAGGGTGGGAAAATCAGTTTTTAATGAGACCAGTGGGGGTTCAATCTAAGTCAGATAAGGAGGCACAGAGAGTTGGTGTCTGACTCTTCTGGGATTCTAGAACACAAGAGCACTGGGTGAAGAGCTGCCTAGGAAGCCCAGAAGTAAAGGGAAGAGGCTTCCGCATTGAATCTGGCCCATCCTCTCACAGACTTGGGGAGGCAAAGAGGGCTTGAGGTTTCCATGGACTGGGGGTGGTCCACATACAAGACAGAGTCAGTCCAGGGCTTGCCTTAGGTCCAGTCCCCCAGGGCAACATGATCTCAGGAGGTGGACCAATAGACTCTCCAGACTGAGGGGGACAAAGGGATGAGTCTTTATAGAACCCTGAAGAGTGCTTTACAAGTGAGACAGATTTAAACCTCAACCAGGTCTGCAGCACTGGAGGCAGCCATCTTGCAGAGTAATAGTTGCAAAAAGATTTACAGTTGCCTTTTACTAGTCTCCCATCCCATCGTTGGGAAAGCACAAGGAAACAAAGAACCTACTGTGTTCTCCAAGATGTTATGAAGTGGGGAAAAAATCAATTTTCATTGCCATCTATATGCTTGATATTAAGAAAGACATTTTAAGAACATTTATATATATAAACATACAGAAAATCATTTGGAAAGACATGAAAATTGATAACAATTGCAACTTGCAATCGCTGAACTTTTATGTTTTCCCCAATTTATATGTTGAAATGTTAATTCCCAAGATGATTAGCAGGCATAGCTTTGGGGAGGTGATTAGGCCATGAGGGTAAAGCCCTCAGGAATGGGATTAGTGTCCCTCAAAAGAGGCCCCCTGAGAGATTCCTAGCCCCTTCTGCCACATAGGGTAGAGTGAAATGATAGCTGTCTGTGAGAAAGTCGGCCTTCACTAAATGCTGGACCTCCAGTGTCTTGATCTGAGACTTCTCAGACTCTAGAACTGTGAGAAACAAATTTCTGTTCTTTATGAGCTACCAACTCAATGACATTTTGCTATAGTGGCCTAGATGGAATAAGACATCACTTCTGCCAAGAGAAGTAGAGTTGAGTGGAGGGGGCGGTGCCAAGTGAGAAATTCCATTTATTCCTATTATTTCAAAAGAAAAGAACATAGTCATATGTCCCTTGAATAATTAATACATTTTTAAAAAGAAACTCTTCCCAGGAACAGAGCCTGCTATGGTCTTAACATGTCTCCCCCCAAATCTGTGTGTCAGAAAATGAATCCCTGAAACAGCAGTACTGGGAGGTCATGAGGGGTCTACCCCCAAGAGTGAATTAACGCCACTAAAAACAAGGACCTGCAAGAAAGTGTCCTCACTTCTCTGCTCTTCTGCCATCTAAATACATGGTGTTTGTTTCCTACAGATACAGAGCATTCAAGGTAGGTGCCATTTCAGAAGCAGAGAGATAGAGGCCTAACCTGCTTAGCCTTGGACTCCCCAATCTTCAGAACTGCAAGAAATACATTTCTGTTCCTTATAAATTATCCAGTCTCGGATATATTGTTCTAATGGCAGAAAGTGGACTCAGACAGAGCCCATCAGTCAGTATTAATCTGCTGATCATAATCAGCAAAGCTCCAACATCAGAATACACAAAACACCTTTAGGCTCTCTGTAAACATCTGACTTCTACTTCTCAGCTCTCTCTACAACAGGCTCCCACCCAAGTGAATTGTACATCTGGACTTGGATGTCAACTGTGGGTCTCAAACTGATTCTCATCAAAGTGCACAGGATTCACAACTGAAGGGTCCACTGTTCCCTTGATTTTAAGAAATCCTTTCTGTGGTTTCCCCTGCCAGAGAGAGTAGGAAAAAAAATAGGACTTTAACAAAATAAAGCTAAGATGGACATCTAGGAGTAAACTGATATGTGAAGAATAAAGAACCACTGAGTGGTGAATAAGAAAAAGGAGACTAGAAGAACTTGAAGTTGCTAAGTGTCCCCCTGCATGTGCACAGGTATGCACATTTGTGTGTATGCACACTTTGTGTTGAAGCAAGAGGAAACCCAGCACTAAACTACAGCCTGCGAAATTCAGCAATGAAAACAGTGCTTTGAATATGGACCAGATATTTCAGAAAAGCTGGTAATAAGTTTGAAAAAGCTAGTGAAGAAAATTAGGGGTTCTGAAAATGACTTTTGAAAGTGAATGGTCTAAGAAGTATTAACTGACAAGAAAAAGCAGGGTAAAATTCCTTTTCACATTATTGCAAATATATTGCAGCCTGTATTTTATACTATTTCTTCCCTATACCTGTTCTGTTCTACATTAGGGACCAGGGATTGGCACATACATTCTATAGGTCAAGGCTACTTTTTATATTTTTAAATGGTTGAAAATTTTCAAAAAGTATAGTATTCTATGACACATAAGTTTATATAAAAATCAAATTTCAGTGTCTATAAATAAAGTTTGATAGAAACTCTGCCACACACATTTGTTGATGGATGGTCTACGGCTGATTAAATGCTCTGAAGACAGAGTCCACACAGCCCCCCAAACCATCTGGCCCTTTAGAGAAAAAAGTTTGCAGCCCATTCTAGATCAATTGAACCCTCTTTACTCCCAATCGCTTTATGCAGACATCATGACTAATAGTTGTAAAAAGCACCCATTGAGCTTTAACACACCTTTGAGTAATTACCAGTTGCTCAGAGATGGGCAACTCTTCTCTATCAGCTTAGCAATTGGTATTCATTTAGACTTCCTGGACTCAAGTCACTTCCTAACAGCCCCAACACCACTGTCCACAGGATAAAGAAGCCACTGGTTAAACATGTAGCTCTAAGATTGCAAAAATACTCATCAGGATTAAACAATAAACAATATCTCAGAATTGACCCCTTCTAGCTCCTGCCAATTTAGAGTGTTATGAATTTAACATTAAATCCTGCTTTAAAAATAACCATTTTGTGTGTGTCTCTCTCTCTCTCTCTCTCTCTCTCTCTTTCTCTCTCTCTCTCTCTCTCTCTCTCTCTCTATATATATATATATATATATATAAAATTTTGGATTTTTTGAAATTCCATGTAAACACCATTACTTAATTTTGTTTAAAAGATAATTTATTCATAACATCTGTTATTCATATATAAATCATTGGCCAAGTTGGCGTCAGGAAAAACAAAATTGAAAAAATAAGCAGACATCAATCATACTTTTCCTTCAATATTCTGACCTCCCCTCAGCATCTCTCAACAGTGCACCTGACCCTTCAAAGCTGCTGTCCCCTTGCACTCTGAATCACTCACTCTCTCCATCTTACAACACCATTTGGCTGACTCACAAACTAATCTAGTCCCCATTGCAAGTTAGGACTTAGGCAATACCGTTCCCAGAGCATTTTAGGTCTGTTTTTGTTATCTTCCCTTTGCTTCTCAAACAAACCAAATATGGCCTTTACAACATCACCTTGGAGGTTTTACTCCTAAGTCTATAGAACAGCCCTTTAATTCTTAAAAGCAAAGAGTTCTCAATGAAGAAGATATGAAACTAAAAATCAAGAACCTGGCATGCTGTCCCTAGAGTCTAAATGGCACACACTAAGAGTTCAGGGCTGGTTGAAATGAATCGCTACAATCCTGGAGCAACCTTCTGGGAGCCTTGCTATAAGGGAAAGAATGCACTGACTGGCTAACACAGATACTCCAGTTACCCAGAAGTTAGATTTCTTATTGCGAATGAATTGGCAATCACCCTCCTGGGACTGGTTTATATGAATGAGTTCCCTGAGCCTGGATCAACTCTGAGTGAAGTAGGGGACAAGTGAGTTTCTGGTTCTGTAAAATAGACATGCTTGTTGCATAAGCCCACCAAGGGTCCATTTTCTCCCATGAAATATCTAAAGCAGACACCTTTTGTCAATTTCCTCTAAATGTATATTTTTCATTTTTTTCTTTGTTTTTTTGCAGTACTGGAAATCAAACCCAGGGCACTTTACCACTAAGCTATCCTCCAGTCATTTTTATTTTTTGTTTTAAGACAGGGTCTCACTAAGTTGCCAAGGTGGGATTCAAACTTGCAATCCTTCTGCTTCAACCTCCCTAGTAGATGGAATTACAGGTGTGCACCACCACTTCCAGAAGTTTCCTCTAAATATTTATTGAACACTTACGGTGTGCTAGTGTTACAACTGTAATACACAAAATAAATAAAACAGTTCTTTCTCTTTAGGAACTTTAGCTTGCTGGGTAAACTACTCACATGTAAAATGATAAAAGACCAATGTAAAACCAAATACACTAAATGATCAAAACAGTGTGAGAGGATGTGAGAATGCAGGTGAGGCAGTGTGGGCCAAAAATGGTTAGAACTTGACGGAGAGAAAAAATCCCACAAATGAAAGGGCAGAAAAGAACAAGGGGCATCTGTTATGATTTGGATGTGGGGTGTCCTCCAAAAGCTCATGTGTGAGGCAATGCAAGAAGGTTTTTGGGCGCAATGACTAGGTTATAAGAGCCTTAACCCAATCATCAAATTACTCCCCTGATAGGATTAACTCAGTGGTGGCTGAAGGGCAGGTAGGGTGTGGCTGGAGGAGGTGGGTCATTGGGGGCATGCCTTTGGGGTATATATTTTGTATCTGGCAAGTGGAGTCTCTCTCTGCTTTCTGATCATCATGTGAGCTGCTTCTTTCCACCATACTCTTTACCATGATGTTATGACTCATCTGGAGCCCTGAGGAATGGAGCCGGCTGTCTATGGACTGAGATCTCTGAAATTGTGAGCCCTCAAATGAACTTTTCCTCCTTAAAATTGTTCTTGTCAGGTCTTTTCATCATACCAATGAAAAAGCTGACTAAGGTAGCATCTGACAATAAAGAAACTACATCAATGAGGTCAAAGATTCATGATGGTAAAATAAAAAAGCTGTTTATGATATGAAGACACTGCCTGAAATTTAGATGGCTGGAAAAGTTCAGACTTGCTGGGGAAGGAAGGGGAAGGTCCTCAAACAAGAGGATCATGATCTGAAAGCAGCATTTTGGTAATATACAACCTTCCTTCTGATTGGACAGGTTGAATCAGAAGAAAGAAAACCACGAGACAAAGAGGTTAGTTGGTAAATAATACATGACAAAGCATGAGCCTCGGTATTCTGAAGTTTAGACAATGGAAGAAAACAGTAAAAACTTGCAAACGGCCAAGACATGCAGATAAGCCATTTCTTCCGTTCCGTTTTCCAGAATGCTTACCATACATATGCGGTCATCAGATTGGCAAGTCACAGTAAATGATGACAATGATAGCCAAGGCACAGAAACCTCCTGAAGTCGTATATATACCCTCAGAGAGTAATATGACAATTATAGACTTAATCCTTTGTGATTTAATAAATTATTTTGTTGAAAATTAGTCACCCATGCACAGTATATTTGGTAATTCCTTTTTCTTTATGGTACTAGGGTTTGAAACTTACTTTACCAGTAAGCCCTTTTGGGGGGGGCGGGGGCAGTAACCAGGGATAATTCAGGGGTGCTTAACCACTGAGCCACATCCCAGTCTTTTTAATTTTTTTTATCTTGAGACAGGGTCTCACTAAGTTGCTTAGGACCTTGTCAAGTTGCTGAGGTTGGCCTTGAACTGGAGATCCTCCAACCTCAGCCTCCTGAGCTGCTGGGATTATAGGAACATGCCTGGTCATATTTGGTAATTCTTTATGAATTGGCACTCCTTGTTTCTCTGGCCATACTAGGTAGCAATCTATAATCTTTGCACTGTATCCCATTCCCCTTCTGCATTCAGAATGTCAAAGAAGAACAGGAAATGTCTACTGTGGATATCAAGTTTTTTTTAGTAGTGCTGGGCTGATGAAGGGTCCCTGGCAGAGTTGGAGAAGCACTTCAGGTTCCCAAATGGCTCCTAATTCTAACAGTCCTTTGGAGACAGGAAGAACCTCCGGGACTAGCAAGCGCACACCTTCTTGAAGCTGTTTAGACACTGTCTCCATCTGTTCCCCTTAACAGCTTCCTTCTGTGGAGGCGAAGCTTTCCCCTCTTATCTGGCTTGAGTGACTGCCAGTTTGTTTTCATAAAGATCACTAACTTGGCCAGACACTGGGAAATAAGTGAGACGACAAATCTGGTTTTGATGAAAAGGAGACATTAAATAAAGTGTTAGCCATGACCCAAGGGACAAGGAAATCCTGAAACCACAGACTCACCAACTTCACACCCACACTGGGGGAATGGATCAAACACTAGAATATCCTGCCTTCACATCCATCAGAGAGAAGGAAGGATTGCCCATCACTGGGCCTACACTAGTAAGTGACCAGACAGAAAATAACACATTCTTATGTGCTATAGGTGTGTTTGCTTAAGAAAATATTCAGACAAAACCAGGATATCCACTATTTCAAGTTTCTCCTTAAGTCAAATAATAAATTAGGCCCCAATCATGTATTAAACCAAAATTTAGCTAAAATTTAAAAGAATAACCAGTCTTTTGGGGGCTCTGCAGATGTTATAGGTAGGTTCTGAGAAGGCAGTGATCCTATCCCTTCTAGAAATAGCCAAGACATACCCATACCCTGCAGACAACCAATCACCAGGAACCTACTCTTCAAACCAGAACAGCAAAGTGAAAGCTTACGCCTAAAGTGGCTGGGCCACTTCTACATACTGTCAAACTTTTATGATGAACAAAAAGTTATTTCTTTGCAAGTAAAGGTTTAGATCCACCAAGTAAGGGAGAAATTTCCTCATATATTCTTTCCTGCATATTTTATAATGTTTCCTTCTTCTTCACATGATACCCCATCCCTTACCTCCTTAAGGTCAACAGACCTTGCGAAAATCTACAGGTACATAGTTTCCTACTTTCCATGTACTCTGTACAAGTGCAGCAACTGCCAAGAGACATAGGAACCAACAAGCCCCACACACGGGGGCTTCACACAAGGAGGAGGGTGGGACGTGATGTTCCTAAGTTTTCCAACAACTCTGTGAAGTAGGTATCGTCAACCATGTTACAGATGAGGAAATAAACTTTTTGCAGTTATGTTAACTTACCCAAGGTCACCTAGTCAGTAAATGACCAACTTAATATTCTAACCAAGTTTCTCTAACCCAGGGGATCTAACCATGAGATCCATGGGCTTTCAAGTCTGTAGACAAGGACAGGAAATTATGTGCATATTACTTTTTATTAACTGCTAGCTAAAATTCAGCATATTTCCTTAAATGTGAATGTAGACAACCAACCACAGTAGATGTTGGCAGTGCTATGACTTTGTCACCAATAGAAATAAATATACTTTGCATCATTTCATAGTTGCTGCCACTTGTAAAAGATTATTTATGCTCATTGTTATTCAAAAATTACATTAGTCATTGGATCCTACACTAGAACCTGTTTCTGAGTAAAGAAGTGCACACTATTACTATCACACTTTTTTTCCTTAAATGCTTTGATAATTTAAAAAATATCACTGGCTTCCAGTGTAGTCTCATTTTTCTTATTTTATGCATTTAAAAACATTATTCTGAAAGAAAGTCCATAGATTTCTCTGCCTGCCAAAGGGGTTCCTGCCAAATAAAAAAATATGAAGGCTTATTCTAACCCCATCTCTGCCCATTTACCAACCCAGCCTGCCTCAAACTGAGGTTTCCTCCTTAGTTCTCTTTTTCAGACAATGGTTTCCCACATAGAATTAAAAAAAAAAACCACTGAAGATTCAATTGTTAAATTAACTAATGCCCTGTCTCCTATTAAGTAGTATTTATACATTTGCATGGCTCCAGATTTTAAGTCCCAAATTAACTTTAAGTATGATGGACAACAACTCAACTTATCATTTTGCTGACACAAAGAATAACGGGCATTCCATTTATCAGAAATCCTAGAACTGGGTAACAATTGCCTGCCAGCATGAAACAATTTCCATCAGTGAACAACAGCACAATTGGTTTAAAAAAAAAAAATAAAGCAACAGTAAACTAATCCAGAAAGTGCTGTTAAGCTTCAGCCAAGATTTTCTGAGTATCAGGTAACAACTCTTCTTATATTTAAAAATACCAAGACAGAATCCTCCCCCAAATCCAAACTTCCAGCAGTCTCACGACAGTCTCATGGGAGCGAGTGTACTTACACAACACACCAGACTCACATGCATAATGCATAAGCGTGGGTTTCCCCAGTGAAAAGAAGACAGAGGAAAAGATAGCTTCCTCACTGAATACATTGGCACAAGGTGTGCATTTGTGATAGGTTATGGGCAACTGCAGGGTATCCTTGCCTTGATGTTACTCTAAACACATGGAAGACTAGTGGGAGGTAAAAACATATTTCAGATTTGAAACAATGAGTCTTACATTGCAAAATATTCCCTAAATCCTTCATGAGACTATTTATGTTAACTTTCTTTTCAAATGAGTCTTCCATTCAATACACACAAGAATGTGAATGCCCCGGTTATAAGAATGTCTTTAGCATAAGAATATTTCTCAGTTGATTCAACTGGACCATGATATCATTTCTTCCTCTGGATTATTCAACTCTATGTTTTTTGATTCTTAACAAAGAAATTCTTTGTGGTTTCATATTAAAAGCAAAGTGAGAAACCATGGCCTCCATTATGCCCAGACATGTAGCTTGACCAATCAACACCACTTTCAATTCTCTTTTTCCATAATCATAGAATTTTTGTCTGTGTGTCACCGGATTGGTATTAGCTGATTCTCAAATACAGGGTGCCCTTGAGAACAGCAGCAACAGAGGCCTTCCCAGAGTCTTGAGTGTTATTAAAAGATTGCCATGCTGCACCATACTGCACCATACTGCACCACTTTGCCCAGCTTTGGGGATCTTTGACCAGTCAAACGTACAGATAAGCAGGTCACAGTACACATGACTTCAGGCACAGGCTGGCTTAGGTACAGCATTTCTTTAAATACCAAAGGCTGTTTGATTCCCTTTGTTATCAAAACTAAAACCAATTCTCTGAGTTGGAGGTTGTAGCACAGTGTAGAGTGCTTGCTCGGCATGTGCAATGCCCTGGGTTTGATTCCTGGCACCAGAAAACAAACTGATTCTCCTGCACAACAAGGTTAAATTAAAAGTGTGAAGTCCCATGTCTTCCTTGAGAGTCATCTCCTAATAGTGAGTGATTCAGCAAGGCTTGCCCTCATCTCAAAGCATGTACTCCAGATTTATAGACTCCTAAAGATTAGGTTATGAAGAGGTTCCTACTTGAATTTAAGATTTCCTAAATGTAAAAGGCCAGGGGTCAATGGGCATTTGAAATTTGTCTAATTTTACCTGCTTCAAAAATCAGGCCAACCCTCCTCCTACTCAAAGCAGGTAAATAAGCTACAAGCCTGGTATGTGTATAACCACTCAAATGAGGAAGCCACTGATCCCTAAAATCCCTAAGCTTCTCCCCACCTTTGTTTCCTCCTAATCATCTCCATTTAACCCAATTAAAAGAAATGCAATTATTAATCAGAAGCTGTTCATTACTTGCTAGATGAAAATTTTTCTCTTCAAAGCACTTTTAGAAAACATTCTTCCAGAATAGATTGCTGATGAATCCCTCATCCTATTCAGGGCTAGATGATGAAAGCTGAGCTATTATTGCACAGTTGATTGGACAGAAAGATATTAGAACCCCCACCGCCACACATACAAGTTACACTTTCAACAGCCTTATTCCCATCTCTCATTCAGCTGTGCCTTGTCTATTTGATATCTGCAGACAAAAGTGCACATTTTAGAAAGATGTGCAAATTCCTTATTTCAATACAGGTAGCAAGAATTTGATATGGTAAGATCCCTAATGAACAGAGGACAAGGCATGGTTCAAATATCTCTTCCTTTGAAAATTAAGACTGAAAGGAAATTCATGAGTTTGCTAATGCTAATTACATTTGATGTCCCTTTGACATCATGTTATACAAAAAGGCATTTAATTTACAATGATGATGAGTGGTGGTGAGAAAAAAAGGTATCATTTGCTTGGTTGGATAAATAAATAAATAGAAATAGAAACAAAAACAAAATCTCAAGGCCAAAAAGGAGCTTAAAAGATAATTTCAAAAACTGCTCAGATTCCTGATTAAAATGATATCCAAATAAAGTGACTTTTCAAGGCTACTATATTGAATGTCCAAGACACAGAACATAGATTTCCTGAGTTAATGACTGGTCTTTCCACTCTACCATACTCTCTCTGCTGTATCAATACACAGGAAAAAACCTTTTAATCAATAGTAAGCATTTTAGAATGAATCAGAGTCTTGTTGTAAATTCCTTCTGAATTCTGAATTCTTTTGAATGCTGATAAATCCACCCTTGTTTGCTTTCAACCCACAAAATGTAGCATGTTTACATGAAAGAAATGAATTCATTTTATACCTCTTTGAAGTAAGCAAGAGACCTAATCTGAAGAGAAAAATAAGCTATTGAATTTCTAGGGATGTGCTGCATCCTGGTGGTATGAAAGGAGAGCAGAAAGCAACACGATACCTCCCGCTGTATCAGAGATGGGCAGGGCTTCCCAGTGGAGGAATTCCACTTCCCATTCAATAACCAAGCACAAATGCACACCATCTCCTCGGCCACAAGAAAAATTTCACTGTAAACATTTCAGATCCTAGAGAAATTAAGGTAAGTTGTATTTCCTTAGGTTATCGATGCTTTTTTGTGGGGGTAGGTACCCAGGATTGAACTCAGGGGCACTTGACCACTGAACAACGTCCCCAGCCCTAGTTTGCATATTTGGAGAAAGGGTCTCACTAAGTGACTGCCTCGCTTTTGCTGAGGCTGGCTTTGAACTCGAGATTCTCCTGCCTCAGGCTCCCCAGGCACCGGGATTACAGGCATGTGCCACCGTGCATGGCAGGGTATCGATTTATTTTGGTGACACGAACAGACCAATTAGAAGAATGGATCTCAAAGTTGTCCCCAAACCAGCAGCCTCAGCAGCTCCTGGAACCTGTTAGATATGTAAAGTCTCAGATCCATTCCAGACCCACAGAATCAGAAATTCTGGGAGCAGTACACAGCAATCTGTGTTTTAATAAAATCTCCAGGTGATTTTGAAGCAGCTAACATTTGAGAACAACTGAACTAGAACATTCCAAAATGCTACAATGACGTGTGTTGATGGACTGATAAGCCTGGCACACAGACATGCACACGATGGTCTCTAGTTCCTAATGCTTTCTCTACAGGGGCTCTGAAACTCGTACAAATCATCCAGCTTATCCAAGTTAGATCACTTTCTGGCAAATAGCTATGGCAGACTCTGCCTAAAAATGAGTCATTTTCCAAAAGTATGGAGGAGTTTTATGAAGACAGAATTTATGACTCAGTTTTCTATTGTTTAAGTGGACAACTAGTTCAATCCATTACAAATTAGATTTTGCCTGCTTTTCACCAAAGACAGAAACTACAACTGAAAATAAAGAGGAGAGAAATAGGAAATAGTGATGTGAGATTTATCTTAAGAGAGTCTGGCTCAATCAGTGGAATTGGTACTGTCACTGCCCTATGACATTCTATCATTAAGGCCTGGGCCCAGCACTGAGTAAGATGGAAATCTGGACAAATGATTGACTTTCTCAGGATACCTATCGCAATTCAAAAGAAAAATACAAACTCAAACCTCATTTTAAATATATTCTTTTAGGAAGAAAAGTGAAAAATGCCTAAGATATCAGAATGAATGCTTCTTTAAAGATAAGACTACAATGTAATCTTTTATTGAAGTATATTTTATAGAAAGATTCAATCATGCTAACTATATCACCTCACCAACGTGCCTATTTCGTGTGTGTGATGAGAAAATGGGCTTTAACTCTTAAAGCAGCTTATTATCCAGTTGAAGAAACAATTCAGCAATCACAGTTCAATAAGTGATGAATCTACCTTCTAGTTATTGCTACCAAATTCTCCCTTCAACCCTCAACTCCTACAGTAAAATAATAAGTGAAAAGCCTCTGCTGTACATTGTCTTTCTCACACACCTAACAGTTCAAATAGTCAGAAATACAACAGATTAGAATTCATGTTACATCTTCTAATTATGAATTGAAGAACTAAATGCCATTAGAAGGAACAAAATTTGGGTAACACTGAGCAGATTCAAAAGCAGTCTGTGCCGGGCGTGGTGGCGCACATCTGTAATCCCAGCACTTGGGAGGCTGAGGCAGGAGGATCGCCTGTTCAAAGCCAGCCTCAGCAACTTAGCGAGGCCCTAAGCAACTCAATGAGACCCTGTCTCTAAATAAAATACAAAAATAGGGCTGGGGACGTGGCTCAGTGGTCGAGTGCCCCTGAGTTCAATCCCCAGTACCAAAAAAAAAAGCAGTCTGTGAGTTTATACTCACTTCCCTGACATCAGATCACATGGATGATGCATGTTTGTATGCACATGCATGTGTGTATATCCAGGGGTACGTAAAATAAAAAAATATTCTGGAATAAAGGCATATGAGATCTCTAATATACTTTATTTTATTCTTCAAGCATTAACCTGCCTCAGGGGAAACATTTTATCTTCATTGGTAGACTAAGCAGTCTGCCAAAATTATCACTGAGCACTATTACTTGGTCTCCGGCTGCAGTTTTCTTTCACTGTCTTATCAAATGTTCACTCTAGCTTCAGCTGCCTCCAAACCCCACACTGACAAAGAGGCAACCATCTATTTATCTATCTTTAAATAATTCTAAAAATTCTAAAATCTATCTACAAATAATTCTATAAATTCTATAAAATTCTAAAATCTAGAAAATAATTCTAAAAATTTCTAAAAATTCTAAAATAATTCTAAAACAGGCCATTTATAAGTGCAAGCATCTTTGTCAGTTGTTAAAATACATTTTTAGGTTTCCCAGCACTGAAAACAAAATTTCAAGATAGCAATTCTTTGGAAAGCAACCAAACATCAAAAGTGACCACACTGTTTTCTTCAGTACTACTTCCAAAAAAAAAAAGAAAAAGAAAAAGAAAAAAATTCATTTGTAAATATTCAAAGATCTAATTCGCACAACAGTCACTTAGCATCTGCAACAATTTTCCAATCTCTTTTAAAGCACCAAGAATGCATGGAAAACTTCTCATTTCCCAAATTCCCCACTCCACAACACCACCCATTTTCTATAAAACCCACTGTAAAGATTTTCTGACCAACTAATATTTCTATTGTCCTGGAAAATTATTAAATAACTTTTAATTCAACAACAATCCAATATAGAACTCAAAAATATCATTCACTATATTGTTGAAAACAAATATCATGAATTGACTTAAATTGTTGAAGCTTTATGATTTTATAAGTCAAATGGAAGACCTCATTAGTATGCAGTACTTGAAACCCTAAGAGAATACTTATCTTTTCTTGAAACAATAAAATATATTAAAACAACCTAATTTCAGCCACATTGCATTATAGATGATACACTGAGTAGTCAACTAAAAAAATCCTACTTCCTACATACTATTATTAAATTCCATCTCTTTAAAAAAGAGCCCCTGTTCATGAGTGAGGACATGGTATCTCTAAAATCCACTTCTGTTCTTATTTTCCAGTTCAGCTCTCTCCTGGCTTTTGTCTTTAAAGAAGCAGAAGAAAACAAAACCAAAAAAACTACTTTCTTTTTCTCAAAGCACAGCACATTGAGTATTTGGAGTCCTGCCATTTAACATCTGGACATCTCTCAAGTTGAAATTCAACTTGGTGAAATGTGTTTTGCTTAAACAATTGTTAAAGTAAATAAAAAACAAGTTTGTTCCTATAGATGCACATTTATTTCCTTCACACCTCTGTCCTCAGGTTACATTCTTCAAAGTCACCTATTTTTTTCTCAAATTGAACTCTCATATGTCAGAGGCAATTACTGAGCTAGAGTATTTCCATCCCAACCTCTTTTTGCTTAGGATAAAGAAAAATATCTTTTCCCTTAGCTGAAAAATCTTTTACTGGAATTAAACCACAAAATGTTAAAGGAAAAAAAAAAAGAAAAAAAAATTGCTTATCTAAGTGGTAATAAGACTCCCTTATCTTCAAAGAATATAAAAATAGTTATCAAATTAACATGATTTTAGATCTTCTTATAGGAAAGATAGGCAAAAACAACTGCTTGTTATGCGATTAGGATTTATTTTGGGAGGGCATATGAAGAGATGTTTGATTGGCTCCAAAGGTACTGGTTAAAAATTAATGCCAGGGCGAGGCGTGGTGGCGCATGCCTGTAATTCCAGCACTTGGGAGGCTGAGGCAGGAGGATCATGAGTTCAAAGCCAGCCTCAGCAACTTAGTGAGGCCCTAAGCAACTCAGTGAGACCCTGTCTCTAAATAAAATACAAAATAGGGTTGGGGATGTGGCTTAGTGGTGGAGTGCCCCTGGGTTCAATCCCCAGTACCAAAAAAAAAATTTAATACCAGGGCTGGGGATATAGCCTAGTTGGTAGAGTGCTTGCCTCACAATTAATACTAATCTGAGCTCTTCATTCAAGATACAGTAGAGCAGTCAAAGGAGGGGGTCCAAATCCCAAATAAACATGTCACTGACCAAATACCAATAAACTAGAATGCTCCAATGTCAGAAGCATCTCAGCTCTTGTACTATGGATTGCACTGATGGTCAAAGGGGTTGGGTTTCTCTTCCATTTCACTTAATAGCAGAGCTCTGGATAAAGAGCCCATATTAACAGACACATTGAACTTGGGTGAATATTCAAGGACCTACTATATTCAAAGCACTACAGGTGACTCAAACACAAAGGTGAAGGGAAAACAGAATTATCCATCAAATAACTTAAGATCCAGTTGGGTGGGGAGGGGAAGGCAAGTACAGCAGAACGTTTACACAAGACAAATCTCAACAAAAAGTCGCAAATAGTATGTTTTGGCAAATTGTTTCTCATTTCAACAAATAATGCTATGTTCTACAGAATATGAGCCACCCAATGGAGAAACTGAGGTGGGAAAGGAGCACAGGGGTATTGTGCCAGGGGATTGATATCGTCAGGGCTACATGCAGAATGAGTAATCTGAGGGCGGTATGTAGGACAGGCTGGAAGTGAGTAGAATGCACAAGCAGCCAGCATATTGGCAGCTGGGAAAAGACAGAGAAACCAGATATGGAAAAGTTCATTCACAGAAAGAGCAGAAACCAAGTATGTGGGGGGAGGGGTGAATGGGGGTTAAAGTTATGGTTTAAATATGAATTGTCCCCCAAAAGCTCATATGTGAGATAATGCAAGAAATTTTAGAAGTGAAATGATGGGTTATGAGAGTTTTAATCTAATCAATGCATTAATCAACTTGAATGGATTAACTTGGTGGCAACTGTAGGCAAGCAGGGTGTGGTTGGAAGAGGTGGGTCAATGGGGCATGCCTTTGGGGTGAGCCTAGCTTAGTCCTCTCTGCTTCTTGATAGTCTTGTCCTGAGCTGTTTTCCTCCTCCATTCCCTTCCTCCAGAACAATGGAGTCCACCATCTATGGACGGAGACCTCTGAAACCATGAGCACCAAATAAACAAAAACTAAGTATTTCTTTTTGAGCAGTTTTATATTGACAGAAAAATTAAGGGTACAGTACAGATCTCCCATATATCCCACCAACCCTGCCCCCCAGTTTTCCATATTAACATCTTTCATCAGTGTGGTTCATTTGTTACATCTTATAAGCCAATATCCATACATTATTACAAACAATGTATAACAACATGTACATTGTAGTATCAAACAGAATAGTTTCAAGACCCTAAAATTCCTCTATGTTCCACTTATTTATTGCTCCCTCCCCTGAGGTCTGGCAACCAACAATCTTTTTATTGTCTCCACAATTTTGCCTTTTCCAGAAAGTCATGCAGTTGGAATTGTATAATTAGTAGCCTTTTCAGGCTTAGCTTTTTTAGATGGCCAACTAACCCAATAGCTTCCACTAACTCTTCCACTATGTCACATCAGTATATTTGTAGCTTATCTGAAAGATAAGAAGTTATCAAACATCTATGAGTACTATAAAGAATTCCAGGAATTTTAGACATACATACAAATCAATTTATGTGAATTGAATATGTTTGATTTTACCACTCTCCCAGACCATGATCTCTATTAAAAGTGATGCTTTGGTGGCAGACAGACCTGGTTCAGGCCAGCACTTTCCCTTTCAGCTCTGATGCGGAGTAACTAATCCTGAAATCTCAGGGGTTCTTCAACTGTATTCTGAGAACAATGTCAAAAACTTGCTGTAAAGATTAACAAAGACAATATGTCTAAAATATTTAACACAATGCCTGGTCATTAAAGATGACAACAATTAATGTTTCATGATCCTGTAAGTTTTCTGCCAATAGAGAAGCATTAAAACTAGTTAAAGTTATGAGAATTTTTTTTCAAACTCATGTACATGGTAAATAGTTATTAGAGGCAAAATAGGTAGGAAAAAATTCTTTTCTGAAAATAATGGTCAGACTCTGTGAGTCTAAAGATCAGGGAACATCTATACTCTCAGCTTCCCCTACCTAAGATCTGAGAAGGGCTCCAGTCTCACCATAAGTCTAATTAACTTCTTCCCTGCCTAATTCAATAGATACCACACTTCAGAGTTTTGTTTTCTTTAGAGACTGACACCAATAAGCCCAAGTTATCTCTTAAAGGTCACCAATAAAAAAAGCAATTAAAAAGTTTCAATTTCACGGAATTCAAAGTTTAGCTAATAAAGCAGAAAGGTTAGATGCATAAGTTCAGCACTGAGAAAAATCATGAACACATGAATCCTCAAGGTTCTTTTCTCCTTCTGATGATACAAAAGCCTTACATGAATGTTAGCTCCATAGTTCAAATCTGTCTTTCAACACTGTTTTTGGATATCCCAGCAACTGCCTTGGGAAAGGATTCAGGATCCTCTCTTTTAATAGACATTTTTATCTTTTGATTATTAGTTCTAATAGTCCCATTCTATAAAATTCCTGTCTTCAAATATCTTGCCTTTCTAACTCTCACAGACAATGAGTTAAAAGAATTAAAAGAATCCCCCTCCAGGGCTGGGGTTGTAGCTCAGTGGTAGGTAGAGTGCTTGCCTAGCACACTCGAGGCCCTGGGTTCTATCTTTAGCACCACATGAAAATAAAATAAAGGTATTGTGTCCACCTATGATTTTTTCTTTAAAAAAAGGAATCCACCTCCAAAGTACTCTTGAGATCATCTGTAATGTAATGTTTTTCACTTAGGATATGTATAAAAGGACTACGTACTATCATCTGTAAAAAAAAAAAAAAAAACTTCTTTATTGCAGTCACCAAAACTGCCTTGGAAAACTTTCCTATCAATGATTTCATGTAACGTTCAACAAAGTAAAGAAACATAAGAAAATTATCACAAATCTTTTCTACGTAAAAAAAAGAGTTCTCTCAATATTAAATCCCATAATTTTAAGATAATGAAAAATTGTTAGCAGCTCTTGGACTGTTTGGTGGGAAGTTAGTTTATTATTCATTCTGCATTGCCTGTCTACCATGGGCAAAGCACTAGGGAGACATTCCTCATGCACTGTACTATGAATTAACCCATCTCATCCCCTAGGGTACTGCCACATCTAAAACTAAAGACTGTGAAAAAAAAAACCAAAAGATTCTGACACAAATGGACAAGTACTATAATAGAGGGGTATTTTATAAGGTACGATTGTGTCTTGTTTTTCCTCATTTGGTGTTATAAACAGTTTTGGAGCTACATGCAGTCTTTCTCACCATCTATAATGCCTGCTGACACTCCATTGGCTAGCTAGATTAAATATGGTAGATACTTGTGTCATTTCCAACTATTCACTATAATGTGCTATGATAGGCATGTGGTATTTACTGTACTTAAGATTGTTTTCTTAGGGAGAGTTTAAAAAGAAACTTTAAGATATTCAAGATTTTATATGTATGTGTGTATACATATGCATGTGTGGAGATGTGTGTGTGTGTGTGTGTGTGTGTGTATCTTCAAATTGTTTACTGAAAGGTTCCCCCTAGAGCACAATGTCATCTGCACCACACATGGACAACAATTTCCTTACAACAGCCAAGAGGATTCTCCAGATACTTAAAACATTGAATGCATGTAGGGACTTTATGTGTATGTTTGTGTGTTTTTTATTAAATTAACAGGTAAAAAGGGCACCTAACTGGTTTTGTGTCATTTTGTGGGACTGAAGATGTTAGAAGTTTTTCATTTTTATTTTTCTACGAATTAGCTACTTCTGTTCTTTTTCCAAGTAACTCATAGGCACTTGGTATTTTTATTTTATTTATTATTTTTTTACTATAAATTTGTATGCATCTCAACTTGATTCTTGTGCTTGGTCTTTAGCTTTTGGTGGGAATCTGAAAAATACCCTCTATACCTCCATATCATGAAGGCTTTTCTTTCTTCAATTCTCGCCACTTCTATCCTAGTACAAATGGGTGCTAAGGATGTTCCTACCCTTCTGTGCTAAGCCATTTTTCTTTTTTCCTTTTCCAGGTCACAGTTCAGACTTTTCTCCAGTTTCTCAAAATCAAAGCAGACATATCCAAGATTTATTTTGACACTATCTTATACATATAATCTAACTCCAACTTTCCATTTTACTCCCTACCTCTTCTTCACTCACCTTCTGAAGGTGTTCTTACCTAATTAAAGTTAAAACCCTTCCTCTAAAAAAAGAAGAGCCTGTGCTCTCCCCAGTCCTTTCATAGGCCAACCCTGTCTCCACTGTTTGATATTTACCATTGGCAACGGACAAGGAGCTGCATACATTCTGCATCTGATCATCTTGAACGATGGCCTTTAAACTCTCTTGATCATAAATCCCTATCAGTAAAAATATTCTGAACACATGTGCATGTATTTGAAAATTTTAAACATGTACTGCAGCTTAGCAAAGTGGGTACTAACACAGCTCTGGTCCCAGACTCCCAGAGTTTGAGAGCCTGCTGCTTATCAGCTACATTAGCGAGAAACTGCAGCCCTGTTTCCATATCTGTAAAAGGGGGATGAAAGTACTCACTTCATAAATTTTTGTGAAGATCACTACACATAAGGCCCTTAGAACAATGTCTGACACATATAACTGCTATTGCTATATAGTGTCTATATTTTTCAATCGACTTTTTTTATGGAACTCAAATTACTTTTTATTTTTTAAATTTATTTTTAATAATTTATTTTTTATTTTTATAGACTGCATGTTGATTCATTGCACTCAAATGGGGTACAACTTTTCATTTCTATGGTTGTGCACGATGTAGATTCATACCATTCATGTAATCATACATGTACATAGGGTAATGATGTCTCATTCCACTATCATTCATACCCCCACTTCCTCCTCCCTCTCATTTCCCTCTATGTAATCTGAAGTTCCTCCATTCTTCTCTTACCTGCCACCCTTCCCACCCCCATTATGTATTATCATCCCCTTATTAGGGAAAACATTTGGCCTTTGGTTTTGTGGGTTTGGCTTATTTCACTTAGCATGATATTCTCCAATTCCATCCATTTATCTGTAAATGCCATAATATTATTCTTCTTTATCACTGAATAATATTCCATTGTGTATATATACCACAGTTTATCTATTCATCTGTTGAAGGGCATCTAGGCTGGTTCCACTTAAAGACTAGTTTTAGTAGCAAAATTGAGCAGAAGGTATAGATTTCTCATATGCCCCTGTCCCCACACATGCATAGCTTCCTCCATTATCAACAACCCCCACCAGAGTGGTACATTTTCACAACTGCTGAAGCTCCATTGACACATCATTATCACCTGACACCCACAGTTTACATTAAAGGGTCACTCTTGATGTTGCATAGTCTATGTTTGGACAAATGTATAATGACAGGTATCCACCATTTGAGTACCGAAATGGTCATTTATTATCATAAAACTCCTTTGTGCTTTACCTATTCATTCGTCATTCCCCAGACCTCTGGCAACAACTGATATTTTACTGTCTCCATATTTTGCCTTTTCCAGATTGTCATAAAGTTGGAATCATGGTATGTAGTCTTTTCAAACTGCCTTCTTTCACTTAGTAAAATGCATTTACATTTTTTCCATGACTTTCATGGCTTGACACTTCATTTCTTTTTAGTGCTAAATAATATTTTACTGACTGTATATGCCACAGTTTATTTCATCTCAGTACAGAGACACCTTGGTTGCTTACAAGTTTTGGCAATTATGAATAAAGCTGCCATAAACCTCTGTGTACAGGTTTTTCTGTGTGGGCATCAGTTTTCAACTCACTTAGGTACATACCAAAAAGCACCGCTGCTGGACCATATGGTAATAGTATATTTAATGTTGTCAGAACTGAGCTGTCAAACTGTCTTCCAAACTAGCTTTACCATCTTGCATTCCCAGGAGAATTCCTGTCAATTCATATCTTCACTACCATTTGTTTTTGACAGTGTTCCAGATTTTGGCCATCCTAATAGGCTTGTAGTGATATGTCATTGTTGTTTTAATTTGCTTTTTTCTGGTGACAAAAGATGTGAAGAATCTTTTCATATGCTTATTGGGTGAGATGTCTATTCATATGCATATCTCTTTGGGTGAGATGTCTATTCACATCTTTGGCCCATTTTTTAAATCAGGTTGCTTGTTTTCTTACTGTTCAGTTTTAAGAGTTCTTTGTATATTTGTGTAACCATCCTTTATCAAATATGTCTTTTGCAAATGTTTTCTCAGTCTGTCACTTACCTTTTCATTCTCTTTTATACTGTCTTTCACAGAGCAGAAACCGCTCATTTTAGTGATGTCGATTTTATCAATACTTTCTTCCATGAGTCATAAGCCTTAGGTGTTGTGAGGTCATTGTCAAACTCAAGGCTGTCTAGATTTTCTCCCACATTGAGGTCGGACCTATTTTGTGTTGATTTTTTGAAGGATATAAGGTCTGTGTCTTGAGTCTTTCTTTTTTCTTTTTTTTTTTTCCCATGGGATGTCCATGTATTGCAGCACATTTTTTGAAAATATTTTTTTTTCTTTATTGTATTGCTTTAGCTCCTTTGTCAAAGACTGGTTGACTTTTATTTGTGGGGGGGTCTATGGGATTTCTATTCTATTCCATTGATCTATTTATCTCTTCTTCACCAATAGCACATAGTCTTGATTACTATTGCTTTATAGTAAGTGTTAAAGTCAGAGTGTCAGTCCTCCAACTTTGTTCTGTCCTTCAATATTGTACTGGCTATTTTGGGTCTTTTGTTTTTTCACTTTTGAATCACTTCATCCATACCCACAAAGTAACTTGCTGAGACTCTGGATGATATTACATTGGGTTTATAGATCAAGTTGAGAAGAACTGACATGTTGACAACATTGAGTATTCCTAGCTATGAATATGAAATACATCCCAATTTATTTAGTTCTTTGATTTCTTTCATAATGGTTTTGTAATTTTCCTCATATTGATTTTTTATATATTTTCTTATATTTATACCTAAGTATTTCATTTTGGGGGGTACCAGTGTAAATGGTACTGTGTTTTAACCTTAAATTCCATTTGTTCATTGCCAGTATATAGGATTAACTCTTGTACATTACTAATATTTATGCTGCAACATTTCTGTAATCATTTATTAAAATATTGTCTACATTTTATATAGATCAAAAGAGAAATTTTTGAGATCATAAACAGATGTTCTAATATTAACCTCCCATTTTCCACTCTGGAAACCATTATTGTGGTCTATTTTCAAGTCCAATTGTCCTAACTGTTGTGTGAAATTCAAATAGGATGAATAGGTTTGTGCCTAATGATCAATATTTTTCCATTAAATTCAAGTTTGAAATAAAAACATGCCACTGCTTTCTGGGAAAAAGCAGCATTTTTGAATTGCTCACTAAGTGCTAAAGTTTCCACACTTTAGAAACAGGAAATGAACTAGGTGTACTGAGATCTAGGGGTGGGGACTGGGGTGAGACGGTAATTGAGAGGACATAGACCAATCCTTCCTCCTGCTCTCACACTAGGTCTCTTGGATCACTTTCTGTACAATTTTGACCTAATAATGGATCAAGGGCTCAGAGCTGCCCAGGAGCTTAAAAACCTGCAGTGCTGGGCTGGAGTTGTAGCTCAGTGGTAGAGTGCTTGCCTAGCATGTGTGAGGCATGGGTTCAGGTCTCAGTACAATCAATCAATTAATCAATCAATAAGTAAATAAATAAATAGATAAATAAATAAAATAAAGGTCCATCAACAACTAAAACAAACAAACCCTGCGGAGCTTTGTGGGTCACAGAAAACCAGACACTTCTCAACTTCACACTGTCAGTTCCTGCCTGGTTGAGGGCAGTATACACAGATTTCAAGGCACTCAGTGCTCTAATTGTAGCACAGTGCCTGTACATAGAAAGTGCCCAATTAGTGTTTAAATAGTAAGACTGCACATTTTTATACTCAACACCTCATTACGTAACTAATGACACTTCCTGTAAAAGCACCAGGTCGCTGAGCAATGGGGCAACATGGGGAGGGGAAATGCTGACAAAGGATTGGAATAAAGTTGGGTAACCAGCATACTGCCTGGAACACAATGGGAGCTCGATAAACAGTTTTAGAATGAGCAAGTGGAGTGTAAAAAGACAAGAACGAAAACGGTGGACAGGAAAGAAGCTGAACCAGTTTGAGTAACAGCTCCAAGCCTGGAGATCAGGAAAACACCTGTGTGACTTTGGTGGGCGCAGCAGTAGCCAGGTGGAGGGCACTTCAGCAAGGGGGTCTTATGCAAGGGCTCTAAGATGGGAAGGTCCACCCACAGGAGGGCTGGGGCAGCTGGAGATGAAGCTGGTGGGTGAGGCACAGCCCAGGTCATGCTGGATCTTACAGCCAAGGTAAGAACAGAGACTGAAGAGTCAAAAATAACCAAGTGAGGGGACTAGTGAAGAGAAGGTGAGGGAGAGACTATGCCATAAACTTCCAGATTCCCTGGATGTTAGGGCCTTTTACAAGAAGGCCGTCAAGGGACCAAGTCAGTGATTCTGTTGTTGGGGGAAGGGTCACAGGTGGAGGGAGAGTTACCAAATCCCGAGTTTAGATCTGAACACTTATAATTTGGCATAGTCCACGAAGTGCAAAGTGTTGAGTTTGCACTTGCAACAGCTCTGTGCTTACAGAAGTAACCTGGGCTGGAGTGCACCTGGGAGTCATCAGGAAGTCTCCCCACATCCATCTATCCAGGAAACAAGTAGACTGAAGAGACGCAAGCCTGGGACTGGGCCTTGAGAAACGTGAATAAACATTCATCATACAGAGAAACACACAAATGGGGTAGGGTTGGGGAACAACAATAGGAGAGGAGAAATGACAAAGATTAGGGAGGCCAAAAGCCTGCGCAAGGCAGATAATCTGGATGATGGAGGATCTGTGACTAGTTCTGTTGCCCTCAGTGGAAGGCATTCAGCCAAACCGTATCCAAAGACTTTGCCTGCTCCCCCACCAGGGTAGGCGTTGTCAACAGGACTCAGTGGCAGAAGGGTGATGAAATGCAAGGGCGGAGAGTATTGAGTGGGAGGAACATGCTTGGAAGCTGAAGCCTGGACGTCACCCTGATGCTGTTTTGGTGAGCCAAGCTCCTCTGTCAACACTATGCTCTAAAAGTCAAGGCCACTGCCAAAGTCAGTTCCTGCTTGGATTGTTCAGGGATTTAGCAGCTTTAACAGGGCATTCTGAAAAGAACCCAACAGTCTGGTCAAATCTTTCAGGACCCAAGAGGCTAGGCAGATATCTCCAAATAGCACCAATGAACAGAGAATGGCTGTATCGCAAGAGCATCAGTCCAGTTTGAAAGAAAAGCAGCCCAGGAGACTGCCTATTCTACTAAGGCTCCACACCCACCCAGGTGGCCTGGCATCAAAGGCCTATCTGTACCAACATAAAAATAACTGAAAAGTTAAAAAAACAAAAATTAAAAGCAAAACCAATTTAAAAGTCAGTTTGAATTTGCCATTAGGTTTATCACTTTCAGGAGTAAACTCGGATCAGAAAATATCCTAATACCAGTGACTCAGGAGGCTGAGGCAGGAAAATTGCAGATTCGACTCTAGCCTTAGCAACTAAGTGAGACTCTGAACAATTTATCAAGACCCTGTCTCAAAAAAAACAAAAAAAAAACCAACAAAAAAAACCCCACCTTGGTTTTAATCCCTCATACCAAGAAAGCAAAAAAGAAAATATCCTGACAATCACTACATTTCTACAAAAGTAGTTTTATACTTCACATATGAAGTTGGGTCACAAGAACATTTTTATGTTGCTTTTATTCCCACAATTAAACTTTCAGAAAGCCTATTTTAATTCAGGTATGATTAATTGAACTAAAACTGATTATAGCATTAGTTGGGACCCCTACAGTGTAAGAATTCAAATATATACACAAGTGGTCACTGACTGCCTTCCTCCACTCCTTTGATTGTCTTCAGCAAGTGGTGGTGGCTGTTGGCATTTAATGGCGATTTGAAAAGAAATCCCAATAGTATTTTGCTCTTTACAGGTTACAGGTAATGAATTTCCATGTTCTAAAAAGACACTGGCAAAGTTTATGTTTATGTCTATAACCATAAACACTATAGTGAACTTAATTACTGCCAACTCACCTCATATTGCTACATTGCAATTCGTGAGAAGAGCTGTTTACAGAAATGATTCTGTTCCACCTAAACGAGCACAGCCTTCTTCACCTTCTGTTCTACATGCATCTTAGAGTTCACCGACAGTAACCAAGGATGCCACCGTGACAACACCTGCAGCCTGTAATCAACAAATCTATCCGTGCCACAGCGGGTCTCCTCTCTGCTGAAAAACCACAACTTCTAGTCAGCTCTGAGCTTGACACTGTAGCTGCGGCAGCAACCATAGCAACCAATTTATTCTTCCAGATCTGGCAGGGCAATGTCTCCAGGGGCAAAGCAGAGGAGAAGAGCAGCCCCCTCCCAAGTTGCCCCATAATTACAGATGCACAACTGTAGAAAATGAAGCAGGGGGCTGCTTCGAACAAAAAAGCTCAGACTTCACAGCAGCATGGGGGTGGTGGGGAGCTAGGGGATGGGTCAGCGGAAAGATTACACAACACTACAGACCCTCCAAATAGGAGCAAATGTTTTACATGCAATACATTTCTATCAAGATTTTTTTTTTCTACATGTCTTGTGAAAGGCCTTCAGTTGGATTTTTTTGGTACCACACACCTAAAAACTAGAGTCTGGTCATGTGTGTTATTCTTGCAGAAATACTATTATTAATGGCCTTTTCTTTCAATGTGCATTGTGCTTCTGAAATACAGCTTATAAAGATTGCATGTTACTGGTAGAAAGGGCAAAAGATTTAGAAACACACAGACTTAAGTTCCAACATCAGTTCTTTTATTACATCACCTTGGCAACTAAACATTCTGAAGCTTAGTTTCCGCATCTGTCAGGTGGGCAGCACCTGCAACTCACAGTGCTGTAATGAGCATTTTTAAAATATTTTTATTGTAGATGGTCACAATACCTTTATTTTATTTATTTATTTTTATGTGGTGCTAAGGATAGAACTCAGTGCCTCACACATGCTAGGCAAACGCTCTACAAACTCCAGCCTGAATGAGTATTTTTAAATTAGTACATATTAATTATACAGAATAATGGATTTCATTGTAGCATATTCATAAATACATTTAATATCTCTCTCTCTCTCTCTCTCTCTCTCTCTCACACACACACACACAGGCATTATCCTCCATCCGCTTCCAGAAAGATGATCACCATTTCCACCCACTTTCCTGCAAATAACATGATCTCTTTCCTCTTTATAGCTGAATAATACTCCCTTGCACGCATATACCACATTATCTTTAGCCATTCATCTGTTGGTGAGCACCTAGGCTGTTTTCATAATGTGGCTACTGTGAACTGTGCCACACTAAACATGGGTGTGCAGTTTCTCTTTAGTGTACTGACCTTAATCCTTTGGAGGCACACTGAAGAGTGGTATAGCTGGATCATATGGTGGTTCTATTCTTAGTTTCGTGAGGAACCTCCATGCTAATTTCTGTAATGGCTATACTAATTTGTATTCTCACCAACAGTTCACAAGGGCTGCTTTCTCCCTGCATCCTTGCCAGCTTTGTTTTTTAAATTCTAGATAGCCATTCTGACTGGGGTGAGACAGACTCTCAATGTAGTTTTGATCTGCATTTCCCTAATGGCTAAAGATGTTGAACATTTTTTTCATACAATTATTGGTCTTTTCTACTCTTCTTTTGAGAAGTGCTTCTTCAATTTATTTGCCCCTTTACTGACTAGCTTATTGGGTGTTTTGTGTGTGTGTGTGTATTTTTTGAGTTCTTTGTGCATTCCGGATTATTAATCTTCTGTCAGAAGAGTAGCTCAGACAACGATTTTCTCCCATTCTGTAAGCTCTCTTTTCACTGTTGTTTCTTTTGCAGTGCAGAAGCTTTTTAATTTGATGCCATTGTATTTGTCAATTCTTGCTATTATTTCCTGAGCTCCTGGAGTCCTATTCAGGAAGTCATCGCTTGAAGTGTTTCCTCTATGTTTTCTTCTAGCAGTTTCAAAGTTTCAGCTCTTACACTTAGGCTTTTGATCCATTTTGAATTAATTTCTATACAGAGATCTAGCATGTCTTCTACATCCAGATATCCAGTTTTCCCAGCACCATTTGTAAAGAGGCTATCTTTTACCCAAAGCATATTTTTGGCACCTTGGTCAAAAATTAGATTACTATAGGGCTGGGGTTGTAGCTCAGTGGTAGAGTGCTTTCTCAGCAGGTGTGAGGCACTGGGTTGGATCCTCAGTACCACATAAAATAAATAAATAATATAAAGGTATTGTGCCCATCTATAACCAAAAACAATTTTTTTAAATCAGATGACAACAGCAGTATGGGTACATTTCTGTGTCCTCTATTCTATTCACTGCTCAATATACCTGTTTTTGTAGATTTACTTTTTATTTAAGGGTGGGGGGTCATGCTAGAGATTAAACCCAGGACCTCATTAGTGCTAAACAAGCACTCTATGACTGAGTCACATCCCCAGTGACATGTCTGTTTTTATGTGAGTACCTTGCTATTTTTGTTCCTATGACTCTGTAGTATATTTTGAAATTGGGTGTTTTGATAATTCTGGCATTGCTCCTTTTGCTCAGGATTGCTTTGGTTCATCAAGGTCTTTTGTGCTTCCATGTAAATTTTAGGATTTTTTTTTTAAATTCTGCAAAGAATGTCATTGGTATTTTGATGGGGACTGTACTGAATCTGTAGATTGTTTTTAATATGGCAATTAAATGAGTATTTAAGGCATGATGCCTGACATATATGAGGTCACCAATAGTAGTTATCATTAGGATTAAGTCAGTCCATGGTCTGTGATAATCTCAAGCTCCAAAGATAAGAAGACAACCTATAGTGATGACATTATGGGAAAAGGATTATGAGCAGGAAGGGGAAAGAACACAATATGAAACTCCAGAAATGCAACTTATCCCATTCTAGAAAATGAAATAAATGAGAAGAGGCACAGAGGAGTTAGCTCTTAAGTCAGGTGAGGGGTGATCTTACCCAAGTGTATTACCCAAGACATACATATATTATCTATACTTTTGTAGGCATGTTCTATTTCACACACACAAAAATCTAAAAATTTAAAAAGTAACATTTACACCAAAATGTCTATAAAGTGAGGTTGTACATGAAATTTGTTTTCTTTATTAAACATTCTATATTTTCTAAGCTTTCTATATTGAATAAGAAAAAAATTTGAGTTTTGACAAGGCACACAGTTTAGCTATGAAAAGAATGCCTTTCCATTAATTAGTCCACCACTGGGTTAATTAATGCTGCCTCTGCCTTTGCTTTTAATTACTGAGGAAATGTCCACACTCAGGAAGTGGTGGCATACAACAGGAGGAAGTGAAACAAATGCTTCCAAGTTGGGGTAGTAGGGAGGAAACTGGCATTTGGATTCTTTTTCTTTTTCTCCAGTTTTTGATGGATCTTTATGTTATTTATTTATATGTGGTGCTGAGAATTGAACCCAGTGCCTCACACATGCTAGGCAAGTGCTCTACCACCAGTCACAATCCCAGCCCCTGATACTTGTGATTCTTAATGTGAGCTTACCTTCCCAGTGACAATTCTGCGAGGCAGCTCTTCTTATTTCAATTTTACAGGTAACTTAAGAGGGTTAAGTATGTGATGTGGAGTTATAAAATATTCCAGAGTCTAATCAACAAGACTCCTACCTACAGCCGCTGGAAGCACCATCTGTGGTGTCAGCACACCTGTCAACATCAGGAAAAGTGTTCCACCATTTACTGAGGCTACTTGATCCCTGACAATCATCCTTTCTTGTTTTCTCAATTATAAATGTACTTCCAAATCATTCAATTGTTTTGCATATCAGTCTATTCCTCAAATAGCAAGCTGGCTTTTGAAATACCCATAAAATTCTTAGCATTGTTTATCAACATTTTCAGAAAAGAGGAGACTTGACTAAGCATAACGCTGAGCTAGTCTAAGGAGGGGGAGCCCAGCAGAGAACACTAAGTGCCACACTTCTCATTGGAGAATGCCAGTTAAAAACAACCAAAAATGGCTTTTCTTTTCAATCCAGAGAATAAGTGAAAGGTTAAAGCTCAACAATGATTCAGAGTGAAACAAAGCAATGTTTATTTTCACTGAAATGAATACTTATTACAAAAACTGTGCAAATAATAATAGAAATAAGTCTAGCATTTTAGCAAAGATTTTAAAAATCACCTTTGGAGTGAAATTTTAATTAATTATTTCTTACAAATTAGGTCTTGAGCTCCTTCCTGACTAGCTCCCTTGGTTGGAAGATCTGACAATAAGGTTTTTCCAGGAATAGAGGCATCCCTCAATAGCTCCAAATCTCAGAAGGCAGAGGGTTGATACTGGCCACAGAGAGTTAAGATTAAGTAAGCACAGTGTGGCTTCATCTTGCTTTCCACTCAGTGTTATTATGAGCCAATATTTCTCTCAACTCTTCTCAGCTATTTTCTAAAAGACTGCATTTGCCTCTGCTGGGAACACAAGTGTATGTGAACACCATTTGCAGTGAACAGCCCACCTTCACTTGATTCCCCCATGATGTTCACATCTTCCTGTAGTCCCCTCTTCTTGAGTGCAAGTGGTACCTGTGACTAACCTCTAAATAAGATTACATGGCACAGACGACAGAATGCCAGCTCCAGGACTTCACGCTCTGTGTTAGGACTTCATCTTGCTACTGTCTTGTTTTTGCATTTCTCATTGTACCCTCTTGCTGGCTTTGAAAAGCAAGTGACTGTGAATCCTGTAACCCCAGGAAAAGGAGCATTGCCAAACACCACTTGTCCAGGGATGAAGAGCTTTCCTGGTGAAACCTCCTGATGAGAACCTGACCCCAGGCAGCACTTTCATGGAAGCCTGGAGAGGCCTTAAACGGAAGGCCCATTAAGTTGTGCCCAGATTTCTGACCCACAGAAACCATTAAAGATAAATGTGTAAGCTGCTAAGTACATCATTACAATAGTCCTCTGTAGAGTGAGTAAACCATCTCCTAAGTTCAGTTCTCTTTGAGGAAAAACTGTGCCTTTCCTGAGGGCACTCCCTCATAAGAAGAGCCAGCTGCTTACTGAGCCACTCTGCTAGTGCTTCACACACACCACCTCAACACTGCCTCATTATGGTCCCATGAGGACCGGGATGATTATACCCAGTTCACAGATGGAAAATCTGCAGGTCCCAGAGTTTAAATAACCTGCCCATGGTTCCATAGCCACAACCATGATTCTAACCCAGAATCATCTGACATGCCCCTTCTACTATACCACCCTGCTTCCACTTCTTTCTCTGCTTCAATAACCTATAAAACAGTATACACTAATACTAAGAGCATTTTATCAAATGAGTTTTCCTTTGTTACCCACTGGGAAAGAACCTTTAAAGAAAAGAAAAGTCATCATGAAAGTATTAAACCAACAGGTAATTTATTAAGAAATCAAGACTTATGCTTCTATATACTCAGGTTTGAATTATTTAATAATTTTTTCCTAATTATGGGAGTAATTCTGGTCTATTATATGAACTAGAAAAATTACAAAAAGTAATAAGAAGTATAAACTTGGCATGGTGGCACATGCTGGTAATCCCAGTGACTGAGGTGGCTGAGGCAGAAGGATTCTAAGTTCAAGGCCAGCCTGAGCAACTTAGTGAGACCCTATCTCAAAATTTAAAAACAAAAAAGGATGGGCTATAGCTCAGTGGTAAAGCATCTCTAGATTCAATCCCCAGGATCAAATAATAGCAACAACAAAAACTTGTAATTGTTTTATCCAACAATAATTATAATTAACTTTGAATAAATTTATAAATATTTATGAATTTATACAACATATGCTTTAGGTATTGTTAGTTACACAATACTTATAAACCTAATTTTCATGGCAAAATAAGTCATCATTGTTCATATAATTTAATCAATCTGTCACTTATTCCCAGACATGCAGGTTGCTTGTCATTTCTCCTTTTTGTAAATAATGTGGCAATAAACAACCTTGTAGAAAAATTCGCTGAGCCTTAAAGAAACATTCATTGTGAAATCATCCTCCCAAAAGCTGTTCTGTCACACTCCCACATGAAAGGTTTGAATGTTTCTTTCCCTTAATCCTAAACAATGCCGACAGGGGATATATTTTATCATTTTCATTTCCTTGAGAGAGTGAGCTTGCACATGTTTCACGTGTTTACAGATTTTTAAAACTATGATCTATTATTGAAGTATAGAATAATAATCTGTCGTTACAGGTGATGGCACATTCCTGTGATCACAGGCATTCAGGAGGCTGAGGCAGGCAGGAGGATCAAAAGCCTCAGCAAGGAAGCCAGACTCTGTTTCAAAGTTTTAAAAAATGGGGCTGAGGATGTAGCTCAGTGATAGAGTGCCCCTGGGCTTAACCTCCAGTACCACAAAACAAACAAACATAAAGTAGGCAGAAAATGCGGGAAGCCCTCTTTCCTTATTTAAAAGAGACTCTTTATATATTAAAGAGATTCATCTCTGCCCTACACATTATAATCTCCCCACTCTACCTTCTCTCATAATTGATGCCCATAAAACTTTTAAAAAAATTTTTTTAAATACCTGAAAAATATTAATTTGCAGGACTGAATTCTAAAATTAGGACTTTCCATATCCCAAAAACCACAGTTATATTACAGAATTTACTGGATACTCTGCATGTCTCAGACAGTGTACTAGGTGCTGAAGGAAACAGAGATTCCATCTCTGTCATACAAAAAGTCTGAGTATACTTTTGCTGGTATTAAGGCAAGATTTGATTAAATACGTTGTAATAAAACTTTAAAATTCTTTCTCCAAGTAGATGCTAAAAGGAACCGCAGAGGAAACTCTTCCGTGACAATTATTACCTATGCCAAACACTTAAGCTGATAAGTTAAGCCTCATCAGGAAGGTGAAACCTTAGGATGCCCATCTCACTCTCAAGGAGGCACTGTCACAGAGAATCCTGACCACAATCCTCTGAGAAGTGGCCCCAAGACACCCCTTAAGCACAGGCAGCTCTGTGTGAATCCTGGGTGGCACCTTCCTACCCCTGCTGGGTAGCAGACCCAGGGCAGCCTGTCTTGGGGGCCAGAGGTCTGACCCACTGGCAGCTTCATTTAGTTCTGCTCAAACCAGGACAGCAGGAGTTGCTTGACCACCAGAACTTTAAAATGTAAATGGAGAAGAGAATTGGTGAGTTAAAAAGGGGAACCCAAATAAAAAGCATCCCCAGCAGATCAAAGGGAACTGCATGAATGGCAGAGGCCTACAGTCAAGGCTGCAGAAATTCCTGCTTCTGGGGGAGATTAACTTATACTGGCCATTTCAAATGCCTTTTCCTTTCCCAAATTCTGCTCCTGTCATCTAGTCCTTGGGAGTCTGGCAAACTTTCATTTGGTCCTCTAGGACCTGAGATAGCCGAAGCAAATCCATCCCTTTAACCAAAAAAGGCATAATAGGTCAAATTGATTATAGATTTGTGTTCTAACCCTCTTTCTCTAGGGTGCAGCTCCTGATAAGCAATCAAAACGACCCCGTCTGCCCCTGCCAAATACACACAAAAGCATGAACATCCGGAGCAGACCTTTTATGCTCTAGACTGATGCCTCTGACCACTGTTTCTCAGCCATGTTTTCACTACTGTCCCCCAACCCAAGAGTATTATTAGACATTTTTTCTTAACTGTCCACCCATGAAATTTTTATGCCATAGATATACTATATATCATTTATGTACTATTATGTAATATCTGTGCATTATACATAAAAAAGTTTGTGTGTGTGTGTATGCTTGCTCCCAAGAACCAATGTTTGCTCCTTTAAAGGAGATACTACCCCCAGTGAGAAACATCTTATCCAAATTAAAAAAAAGCATAAAAACAGCTCTCAGAAAACACCCCCATGTTCTATATGGAACTTTGCAATGGAAATTGAGAGATCCAACTCACTTTTAGAAGTGACTTAGAAGACAGCAGCCTATCTACTTGAAAGCTACCCAAAGGATGCAAATTTCCAAGTTCTCTTCTGTATTTTCTTCAACACCTTTTGTCAATGGAAAGTGGGTAGGGAGCAGGTGCGTGAGAAGGTATGAGTGTGTCAATGTGTGTGTGCACAGGAAAAAAACTGCTATGTGACTACACACCCCCAAAAAAGGGAAAAAAAGAAAAAAGAAAAGAAACAAAAAAACGACCAAAAAGTTCTTATCCTTTCTCCATCTTATATTGTATTATGTGTTTGGTATTTAGTCTTGTGGAGGGGGGGTGTTTAGTTCCAGGATGCTAAGGGGCGTACATGATTGTAGGGCTAGCTGAAGTATTCCAAGATACTAATGACAGAACTTGTCACTGTTCTAAGAATAATTGGAAAGCAACCAGAGAATATAAGCCAGAGAGGAAAAGGAACTTATTCTCTTATTACAAGACTTTTTTTTTTTTTTTTTTTGGTACTGGGGATTGAACCCAGGGGCACTCCACCACTGAGCCACATCCCCAGCCCTATTTTGTATTTTATTTAGAGACAGGGTCTCACTGAGTTGCTTAGGGCCTCGCTAAGTTGCTGAGGCTGGCTTTGAACTCTCGATCCTTCTGCCTCAGCCTCCCAAGTGCAGGGATTACAGGTGTGCGCCACCACGCCCGGCTATTACAAGACTTTTATACTTCTTTCAGCCTTGTGGATTACAAATCCATAATAATGTGATTTAACCTTTTTGCCAAGTGAATTTCTTCTATTTGAAAAACTACCTTCAATTTTTCTTTTCCAGTTATTGTACATATTTTCTAAAACTTTGTTGTAAAAGTCTGACAGAAATAGATTATTTGAAGGAAATAAAAATCAAGTAAAATATATCCACAGGCACGTGCGCACGCACGCGCGCACACAAACACACACATATAATTTAGATTGTGATAGGATCAACTATTATTTCTTAAAACCAAAATCTACTTTGTAGGTCAAGAGAATGGTAAATAGACCTTATTAATAATAGCAGTTAAATCACAATTCATTCAACCAGCATTATTGATTGAGCTTTTTGTGTCAGGTTCTGTTCTAGGCATTTGTGATGTATCAGTGAAGAAAATGGACCAAGATTCCTGCCTTAAAGAGCCTACGTGGGGGAATGGAGCGGTGTGGAAGGGTCTGACAGGAAACCACAATAATCAATGATGTATCATGTCAGAGGGTAATTAGTACCATGGACAACAAAAGATGGGACAGGGTCAGAGGGACTGGGAGGTCTGGGTGGGGGACAGATTGTAATTTTAAACAGGATGATAGAGTGACATGTGAACGGACTTCAAAGAGGTGAGAAATTAGACATGGAGACATACAGGGGGTTAAGAAGGGGCCTCTGGGGATGGTGTGGGAGTTCGGCAAGAGGTGTAAGACGCACCAGGGAGGTTGTGTGTCCAGAGCAGCTGAGTGACAGAAGCCAAGAGCAGAGTGGAGAGGCGGTGTGGGGTGGGGAGCAGGGTAAGTGCCTGTGACCATCACGAGAACTGCGGCTTTTACTTAGAGTGTGATGGGAGCCATGTGGGATTTGGGGATAGGAGGCAACGCATTCTGACTTATGATTTAAAAGGATCACCCTGGCTGCCATGTGAGAAGAGTGTGGGGGGTAAGGCAGGAGGCAGAGAGCCCATTTAAAAGGGACTGCCGCGAATAGCAGCAGGAAGACTCCAGGCCAACCTACCACAGCAGCACACAGAGGGTATTATGCATTTTGTTGTGAACAAAGCCAGATCTGCAATCTGTGATCTGAGCATCCTGCAATCTTGCTTTTCTGCTCAGATTGGTTAACTAATACGGTGGATTTTCACCACCTGTGGATTTTCCTTCAGCTTGCCATTTTTTCATTATTGTGTGAAAACTGAGGTGGTTTTGTTTACATGCCCATTTCTTGTTAAGGGGCCCCACTTTATGTACCTTGATCCCCACTGCCTGGAGCAGGGATGCAATTTTATTAAATGAATGAAGAGTAGACTCCTGTCTTGTTGGTGGGATGCCTTCTTTCCAACCTGCTTCTCAGCTCAATCTTCCTTGCCTCCAATCACTAAACCCCTCTTTGCTTCCATTTCTTCAAAACTGTAAAACCTTCAAATAGTCTTTTGCATGTCAGAAAAACACCTAAATGCCTGATTTAACTGGTTGCTCAGTACTGCTCTGCCTGCCCTCCCACTAAGTCCAGAACAGGAAATCTCTGCTCCAACCTTTTGCCCAAATACCTTGTCCCTTCTCAATACTAATCTTTTCCTTGGGCTCCCCATTTCCTCTACCCCACACACAGCTTATAGAAATCCTATTCATCCCCAGGTAGTGTCCCAGGGCCACCCTTTCACTTAGTCGCTAAGTCCTGCCACCAACACGTTTGCTCCCACCCCACCCTGTGGGGACAGAGAAGACATAGCTACTCCAATACTTCACACTCAGGTGAGAGGGAGTCTTGAACACCATCCACAGGTTCATGTTGACTCTGTCTTACTCTGCCTCTACTTTCTATCATGGCAACTTTCCTCAGGTGTTATTCCCCAATCGAAGTGACAAATATCAAAATTCTCAGAATCCCTTTTCAGAGCCAAGAAAAACTCAGTATTTACCAACAATCTACTCTCATGAGGTCATTGCTTAAATAATGAACAGGGCTGTGTCTTATTGAAGACTCTGCTATATGGGAGTTTGAGGGATCATGGGAGTCTAGAAAGATGTCAGGGGAGCAAATCAGCCATGACTGCCCAGGACAGTAAGTAATCAGAAAGGTAAGTTGAGAGCACTGAGTTCTCTTAGGAGCAAAAAAAAAAAGCAGCAAATCATAACCCTATGTACGCCAAGTTGTGGGAGGTAGGGAGTGAGTACCAAGGAGAACTTCTGGAGGCGAAGGCACAGCTCACATGTCCTCAAGGACATGTCAGAGTTAGTCATGCAAGGAAAAGGAAAGGCGTTTGAGGAAGGGGGACAGTGTGTTCCCAGGCATACAAATTATGCAGAGAACCACAAGGAGTTCTCAGCCTGGAGGATGGAGGCACGTGGGAGAGGAGGAAGAGAGAATGGGAGCCAAACATATGCAGACGACAGTCAAAGGCTAAAGCACATGTCAGAAAGCAGAGAGCAAAGTTCGGAAAGATAAGGAACATTATAAGGATCTTGCATATCTTCCCCAATAGATGAAAGGTTCTACAAAACACTGTTATCAATTCTATTTAGCACATCTCACAGATATATCTATTAAATTGTATTCTTCATTTTTTGTGAAATAGGAGGAAAAAGGAATCCTCCTCATCTTTCCATCACATTTCATCTACTGAGACTTTCAAGATCTAACAGAGAATTAAGACACACAGAGTTAGTGCTGACCGTTCAGAAAAGGAGCCACCATGGCATGAATGGTTTTATCACGTCCATACAACCATGATAAACAACACAACACTCAAAAGAGAAAGCCATCATCCAGGAATACAGGGAATGAGGCCATTTTAAAGCACAGACTATTATACCACACTCATTATGTAAATAAGCAGTGATGTCATTGAAAGTTTCCATCCCAGAAGCCCAAGGTCATAAAGGAGAAAGAGAAGAACCTCAAGTGCTACATATTCTAAATGTCATCTTCATTCTACAGGGATTTTTTTTTTTCAGAGTGCTAAGAAATACACTTTAAAACTTGCATATTGAAAAAACAGGGCCCAAGGGTATTCAGCATTTTGGTCCTAGAACCTTAATGTGAACTGTTCATCTTAAATATACTCTGCCACACAGATTCCAGAATTTTTTATGATGTAATAGTCATGTGTGGAAGTCAGAATGGGAATAAAGCGTGTTCACTTGAAAAATTATAAAAGGACCGATAACACATATAGTGCCTTGTTGGCTGTTATAACAGTAACAATAAAATAACTCCTTTCTTACATCCACTTCTGCTTTAGGCCCATTTTGGCCAGGCTGCCCTGCTTGAGTGGTGCTTTCAGGTTTTATGCAATCATTATTCAGTCCTTCTTTCTCTTCATGTTCACCTCAGGGCTCACAAGCCCTAATGCTCTCTAAAAGCACTCCAAACAAGACATTAATTTTATTTTTAGATTTGTATCATTATTGGATAAATGCCTTAAGGTAGTTCATAAATGGAAAAGTGAACAATTCAAAAGAAAACAGGCATTCCAAGGTGATGGCAGTTTATTAATTTAGAAATTAAATTCAGGTACAGTTATCTTTGGTCCCCCAAATTACTAGCAATCCCACACAGTTAAAATTCCTGAGAATATTTTATATTGTTGCCAGATATGCACATTTCCATAGTAGACCAGATCTGCGTAAGTGAATCATCCTCAATTTTGTTACTCACTGAAAAAGTGATATGGGAAGAAAATTCTTCTTTTCAATGCTTGTAACGTAAAACCTGTCTTCCTCTTGGGGAGACCAAAAGAATCAGAGCCCAGCTAAGGTGATTTATATTTCAATGAAAAATACGGCTTAGAGTGAATTGTTATTTCGAGCAGCATACACCAGTTTGGGGCATCCCTCTGACACCCTGAAATGGGGGTGGGCTGCCAGTGGAGCTCTCCTCACACAGTGTCAGGAGTGGAGAAATTTCCCTGCAACAGATTAACAAATCCTACTTCCAAGTGACTCATCTTGAATGTGGGTGGGGAAGTGCGTAGTATGCGTGTGTGGTGTGTATGTGGAGTGCGTGGTGAGGCGGTGAGGGTGATAGGGAGATGAGAACTAGGAATCAGAGTTAATCCTCATGAAAACAATAGCTTCATTCAAATTTTATCAAGATAGACTATCTCTGTCCAAAAATTCACTGGGAGAGGCCAGAGGGAAAGGTGAAAAGATGTTTTTTTTTTCCAGTAGTGGGGATTGAACCCAGAGCCAGCACACTACCACTGCACTATATTCCAGCCCTTTTAATTTTATTTTGAGACAGGGCCTCAAACTTGTGATCATTCTGCCTCAGCCTGGGATTATAGGTGTGCACCACCAGACCCAGCAGCGAAAGGACATATTAACTGACAAAAGATGTTCTCCTACGAAAACTTATTTCTAGGCCTGAGACAAAGGAGTCAAGTCTAGAAGACAAGACTAATATAGTTTAAAAATCAGGAAACACATGGCAGCAGGAGTCAGTCACTGCAAAGACTGTGTGTGGTATCTGGTGGAAGGGGCTGTTGTGCTCCACACAGCACGTCCTCCAGAATGGCTCATCAAGGTCAAAGTGCTGAGAGATGGATTCCTTGCACCTATACCAAGAGGCATAGAGGAAGCAGGGGAAGAAGAAACTCTCTGGGGCCCATGCTTGTAAGGAGTTTAGAACACACTGAAGAACAGGAAGGTGAGAGCCTGGCGTCACATCTGGGGGTCACCCTTTTCTAATCCCATGACTTTAAGTGATCTCTGGAGCCTCTTATGCTTGGTTTCCTACCTGAAGGGAAGTACAATGCCTAAGTCACAGGACTGGTATGGGGACTAGAGATAACAATGCATGAAAAAGTTCTAGCCGAATGCTTGGCCTTTCAAAGGTATGATATTCATTAGCTCCGACCTGTCTTGCCTAAATCTACACAGTAAGAAAATCTGAAAGCGGAATCTTTGCCTCTGTTTTGGAAGCTAACAGCTTGCTCATCTTACCGATTCATGCTGATGAATGTGTCTGGGGAATGCAGGACAAGGGCAAATCTGCAACCTCTGCAGCTATGTGTGCCGTGTGCATGCACACCTCCCTTTCTGTCCAAAGAGATGACATATATAAACAAGATGGATTCTAGACGGACAAAGGATTAAATCTCAGCTCCTCTGTCCTTTCCCCAATCAGAATTTTTTCAGACCAGAGAGTTTTATTCTAGAAAACTAATCTTACAGTGTAATATTATTTAAAAAACAACAACAACAAAACACAGAATCTTTCACAGGGCAATTATTAAGTTACACCCTACACTAACTACTACTCTAGGTCAATCTTAAAACATAGGCATTCATTTTTGAGTGATAACCTCAGGAGGAGGGTATCAATAATTCTTAAAAAAAATACTTAATCTAAAAGAAGAATGGTCCAACCCTAGCTATAATTAATACAGACAACAGAGACAAGTGTCACGGATAGTTTGATGCTAAAGAATAAGCTAATTATTCACAAGAATTTCGTCTTTCTTCTCACATTTACAATAATTTAAATGGGTATAATGAATTGACGATCATTAGACACCAAGTACTTCTCAGAGCAGTACTATGGCACTAAGAAAACCAAGGGTGGGAGGTTCAGTGATCAAAGCCACATGAATGGAGAAGGCCTTGCTCCCCAGATCTGAGGCCAGGTACCCACCTCCTGGAAACGCCAAGAAGTCCTCAACTCCTCTCCAGCTTGGGTCTCATACAGTTTCCTCTCCATTCAAAGTCAAGGCTTTCCAATATAGTTCCACCTTTTCAAATTTTGAAGACTGGACATATTCCACATTTGGCTATTCAAACATGATTTTCGAAACTACTACTTTAGTACAGACTTGGGCCTTCTGTTCTTGAGGGGAGCTGTGCCCAACAGACTGGTCATCAGGACAAAGTGGAGGTCAGACAGATGATGTCTAGTTTCCTACCCCATGAGATCATGTCCAGTGCTACAGAGGAAAGAAAGTCCACTTTCCATTCTCCAACCCCACTGCATAGGAAGTGCATTCTTGTGCTTGGCGCTGAGCTAGAACTGTGCTTGAAGTAAAAGGAGGGCAGCCATGTGATGAAAGTTTAGAAGGGCCAGACTCCAAAAGCCTCTTCACAACAGCCTCATACTCAGATTTACATACCAGTACATTAAAAAATATCCATGCCAAGGGCCTCATGTGCAGAAGGCTATGCGTTCAATAATCCCCAGAACCAATATATATATATTAAGAGAGAGAGAGAGAGAGAGAGAGAGAGATCAATGCCAATTAATAAAGAATACTAACATGTTAACATGTTCAATTTTGTCTTGGAGTGATCCTACCTGCTCCCCTCATTCAAACTCATAATACTAAATATCAATAAACTCAATATACCAGTCACAGTAAGTAAAAATAGCACTATTGAATTTATGCTGCTTAAAACAGTGTTTGACATGGATCACTAGGTTATGACAAGTTTTGGTAAGTAAATATAAAAAATTAAATATCTTATACTCCAGAGAGTCTTCAGATTAAGTGATCACTAACCTAACAGGTGAGACAATGTGTTGAGGATGGTATCAAAAGGAAAAACAGGATCCTTATCACCAAGCTTATGATGGTGACTACAGTGGCAAAATAACTCTGAAGGAAGTTTAAATTTAGTCATCTTCTTTATGATATTCGAATATAGAATCAGCTTCTTTTAAATGGGCATTATCACTTCTGAGGGTGTGATAACATTATTCTATTAAAGGAACACTTAAAAAAAAAAAAGAATCATGATTGCAATACTCTTCTATGTTGCCAAAACCAGTGTACACCAAAATTCTACATAATTGGCAAAATAATTTATATTTATGTAGGAAACTTCCACCTAGTTAGCTTACAAACCTTTAACAATACAGATTTTGCCAATGATTGGGCCACAGGGTCTGAAATTGATAAATGTATGTTTCAAGGAAGAAAATGAGTTTATTTCAACCTAAAGCAGTATAGTACTATAATCCTGAACTATAACTAACACTATTAGCTAATCTATGGGTAAAATCATATGGGGCTCGGGAAGACCAACTAGGCAGAATTTTAAATCTGCATTGTAGACCCAAGCAAAATCTAAGCTGATAATATTTATATAACAAAATGAGAATTATTTTATGGAAAGGATGGCTAAAAATTCCCATGATAAGTTATGCAAGCTATAAACCTTTTGTATTTTTAGTCCTTGGCAAGTTTTTCATGAAGGTTCAGTTGAATATCTTTATACTAAAGTTAACTCTTCCTCTACATTTTAAATGAAATCTACTGTTCAAACATATTTGCATTAGGACACATTCTCATTGCATGAAAGTTACCATAGCAACTCTTGCTAATTGGGCCTTGGCTGAGTTTTTAAGGGGAGAAAAAGGTGAATCTAAAAATGAAGGACTAAGTTTTCACAAAAATTAAAACAAGAACAAGTGTTTGTGCTGGGGGAGTCATTTACAATCTTCCTACTAGGCTGTGAGAAACTCCAATTAAGACTCAAAAGTTAAAATGTATTTTATATCAAAACCCTAAAATACAATTGGGAAAGATCACTCCTACCCCTATTCAGAAGCCACAGACAAGACCATCTGACAATGCACACCTATTTCATTCCATTTATACCTGGGAACTATGCAAGTGAGCAACTGGCCAGGGACGATATGTTAGGATCTGCACACAGCCGTGAGAGCAACTCTGACAGCTGACTCAGTTATTTCTCCTATGACTATATGTACTCAATCACCCGCGTGGTGGACACTGTACTACACAGGGGGGTGATATTTTTTTAAATCCCTTTAGATACATTCTTACATTTTTGTTTTAGTATTTTTTTCCTTTTAAATTTTTAAATATATTTTTATTTGTTCTAATTAGTTACATATGACAATAGAATGCATTTATGCATTTTGATAAATCACACATAAATGGAGCATAATTTTGATAAATCACACATAAATGAAGTATAATCTCAATTTTCTGATTGTACATATTGTACCCAAAGGACTTAAAATCAGCATATTACAGTGATGCAGCCACATCAGTGTTTATAGCAGCTCAACTCACAATAGCTAAACAATGAAATCAACCTAGGTGTCCTTCAACAGATGAATGGATAATGAAAATGTGGTGTGTATACACACACACACACACACACACACACACAATGGAATATTACTCAGTTTTAAAGAAGAATGAAATTATGGCATTTTCTGGTAAATGGATAGAGTTGGAGAATATCATGCTAAGCAAAATAAGCTGAACCCAAAAAAACCAAAGGCTGAGTGTTTTCTCTGTTATGTGGATGCTAATTCACAATAAGGGTGGGGGGGTTGGGAGGAAACTAGGGAAGAATAGTTACTTTAGATCATAGAGGAGAGTAAAGGGAGGGGAAGGGCTATGGGGGTAGCATGGAGGTGATTTCTATACAAACTCCAAACAATAGGATCCACTTAAGGACTGCAAGAACTGACACATGCAAATGCAAACACCAAGTGCTTTTTACTAAAAGGGAAAGATGTATTTACTAAGATTTATTCACTCCCTGTTAAATTAAAATGCAGCAAAAGAAAAATTCTCCCCTCACCACAGCAAAATAGAACCTATGACTAAAGCAAAAGCATGTTTAAGCCATTTCAGATAGCATTTTATTGTTGTGTTTAATAAATCTGCATATCAAAAGGGATCAAAATATTTCACAAAAAGATACACCCAAGAAGCATCATCACCCAGAGAATCAGGGTGTAGCCTGAGGTCTGAAACTCACCTCAATTCCCTGTCTCTTTGTCCATCAGCCCTCTACCTCTAGGTGCTGAAGGGAAAGTAGAAAGGAAAATGACTTTGAAAAATGAAAAGTGCTTCATGTTGGATTTGTTGTCTGCTTTACAGGATGGGGAAGAGAGCTCCCACCACATCCCAGTGCCTGAATGTGAGAAAGGGAGGGGAGGTGGAAGGATACCCCTGAAGGGGGAATGAACACATGGTGCCCAGAATTGGGAAGAAGGGCATCAAGCAGAGAGAAACCAGTGAGGCCTCGGACACCACTCCCCACTGGAGGGGCTTTCCAGAGCTGCCTGTCACCACCAGAGCCCCACCCACACCTATAAAGGCAGGTAGACTGGACTATTTCTGTAAACCTGACAAGGTGTTGGCACCTGGTGAAGCACAACTCGTAAGCCTGAAGAGCATGTGACATTACATACTCTGCTTTGGTTCTTTGAAGTTTTTGCTTGCTCTTGCTTTGGGGCTTAGCTTAGTTTCGGGTTTGAAAGCAAAACCAATCGATGATAGATCTGAGGCTCATGTTAGAGGTCTTCCTAAACACCACACCTTTCCTGAGAATGTGCTAAAAATCAGAGGTCCTGCAAAGAGACAGGACAAAAAACTACCATCAAGGAGATAGTCTCTGCCCTCAGAAAACTTGCAGCCCTGTCCCCCAAAGTCAGGCAGCTTTCCTCCTTCTATCCACACTGCAGCTCTGAGTTACTCTAATAAAATAACCACAACATCTCGGGAAGATGGAAAAGCTATAATTATAGCTTGTTTTATTATACCCTTGATTCTTGTCCATCTTCTGGCTCCTCCTGGCAAGCCTCTGAAGGGCTAAGGAGCTAAAGACTTGAAGTTCTCTCCCCATCCTCTCAGTCTTCCTTGGCTGGCATAGGGTGGGGGTATAGAGATATGAGACTAGCAAAAGGGGGCAAACTTGAAGACTGATCCTGGCAGGAGCAGGCATGCACACATCCCAACCTCTGAGGGAGTCAGGGAGCAGGGTTAAAATAAGCTTTATTTCAGAGTTCAGACAAAGGGCTATCCCATCCCACAGCTCCAGATGGCTAGGAGAAAATCTGTAGTCTTTCATGCATCTGACTTGAGGAAGTCCAGTGTTCCTGCTGCCCAAGTCACCTGTAGGAGCTGGTGACTAACTTACAGTCCTGCCCAAGGTGGAAGGTTGAAGAGTAAACACTTTTTAACCACTTTACGCTCCTCCCTGAATGAGATAACAACCCTTCCAATAAGAATTGTATTTAGGAGTTGAACGTGCCAGGCTAACATTGGTTCAAGTGTTTCTACGAGGGATGCTTCACCTCACGGAGGTGAAATCAACCACATGCATATACTTTCAGTTTTAAAAGTGATTTCCTTTTCCCCTGATGCTATAAGTAAAAGGTTTGTGTCTAGTGTTAAAAACACTATGTACAGAAGGAAGATTCCCTTTCTAGAATGTTCAACATTCCCTTTCTTCTCTGCATGAACCTACTCCACCTCTATTTGTGCTAGACAAGAAGTGAACATGCAAACAATATCAATAAAAAGCAGCTGAAGGCACACATTCTTCCACTCTAATTAGGTTGGGATGCCTGAGTCACAGCTGTTCCTGCTACTGAAAATGTTTTTGTAATAAACAATGGAATTTAAGAGGCGTTTTGCTGCATGTTTCCACACTTTACAATTTATACCAACATAGGGCTCGATGCTCAGCCTGCTTTCCATATCGTAATGCTGCAACGTAGATGTAAAAGGTATTCCTGGACCCATCTCACAAAGACACAAACTGAGGCATTGAGACAGCGCTCAAGGTCACTCAACTACTAACAGAGCCAGGACTAGGGAACAGAAATCAATGATGACTTGTACATTGTTCAAGAAGAACAAAATCAGCATGCTACCTCCACACCTTTTGATCAAGGCCAAATCAAAACAAGCCTGATCATTCTTTATATAATGCTGCTCTGATAACCAAGAGGAGGCTGTGTTTTCTATTATTTCTGCAGCTAAACACAATGAATAACTGAGTCTTGGTCTTCTTGGGAATAAAATTGAGAAAATGTTTGCCTAGGTAGAAAAAGAACATTCTTTCTGGCCTTTATAACAGTAGGGAATTTGTTTTTAGTCCCAGGTATTAAAATTGCAATATCGGGCCATGTTCTTTCATCTGTAGGTTTATTCTACTCTCCTCTTTCCCCACTCCATCACTATCATTATAAAATTAAATAGTGTGAACATGTCTTAACTTCACTGAGTCTAAAAATAGATGGTCAATTTTGTCAGTCTATAATTAAGTCCTTTATTAAGAAAAAAGGACAAAAGCCTGATGGATTTTCTGTGGGCAAAGATCCACAGAGATACCTGTTGACCAAGAAGTAATTTCTGATTACTTTTTTAAAAATATGTATATATATATTTTTAGTTATTAATCAACCTTTATTTTATTCATTTATTTATATGTGGTGCTGAGAATTGAACCCAGTGCCTCACACATGCCAGGTAAGTGCTCTATCACTGACCCACAACCCCAACCCCCTGATTACTTTTTTTAACAGTCACCCTGGAAGGAATTAATGAGCTGTCACCAGACACCAAACCTGTCAGTACCTTGATCTGGGACTTCCAATCTCCAGAACTGTAAGAAATAAATTTGTTCTTTATAAGCTACTCCATCTCAGGTATTTTGTCATAGCAGTGTTAGAGATAAGTCATTTGTGCACACAGGAATTTATAAAAAATTCCCTGACATCATCAGGGTATACCATGATTTCATTTACAGAGTAACTCCTTTCACCAAACAAAATCCTCTAGGCATACAAAAGATAATACACAGAAGTTAAGAATAGAAACACTGAAACTGCCTATTTATGGAAGTTACAGGAAAACTGAGGTTCCTCTACCCACTGTTTTATTATAAATGACATCAGAGATAACTGGACAATAAGCACTATGGGCATTTAGAGGAGGAAATGGAAAGGAAATGGAGCCAAGGAAAGCTGCAGATGAAGAGTGAGTTAAATCCAAAGGCCGAATGATCTCTCTGATAAGTGAATGATGATGCATAATGCGGGGTGGAAGGGTGGCAAGAATGGAGGAAGGATAGATAGCATAGAGGAAAGGGAGGGGTGGGGTTGAGGTGGGGGGGTAAGAATAATAACAGAATGTGACAGACATCATTGCCCTGTGTACATGTATGAATGCACAGATGGTGTGGCTCTACTTTGTATACAACCAGAGAAACAACAGCTGTACTCCATTTGTGTTCAATGAATCAAAATTAAATAAATTTTAAAAAATAATAATAAAGGAAATAGTGACAATATACATATTCAAGAATTCATATTTAACAAGATCTTCTGGGATAGAAATTAAAATGATGAGTTGGATATGAAAAAAAAAAAGAGTGAGTTCTGAGTTTATCTTTGAAGATCAGGTAGACATTCGAAGGAAGAAAAATGAATAGGGAAGAAGGGAAGAGAGAAAACCACCCTAGGGAAACAGGACTAGCAGAATCATGACAGTGAGAAAGGAAAGAGTTTTCTTCAGGAGAAAAGAATCAACCTCTCTACCTTGAATCTGGCCAGGTCGATGTAAATTATCACCCAAGAGGCATGTATGTGCTTCTCCCTGACCAGACTGACATAAGTCACCACCTCCAGAACACATGCCACTGAGTGAGGTTCTCCCCACCCAGCCCCTCATCTATACAAAGAGCACCATGCTGTCAAAATTGAAAATGGCACAAACGCCCTTTCATTTCTCCTCCTGCATATTTAAACCATGATACTTGTCCTCCCTCCCTGAGCCTGAGCATTTCTCCTTTGTTCCTGTTCATATCCAAACCGGGAGGCTCTTCAGGAACAAGGAAACAATATGCATCTACTTATTTTATCTATCAGTAAAAGCCAAGACATGCAGGTCGACACCACAGAGATGAATTTATTGTTCAACTTAGCTGCTGGATGAATAGATTAATGGTGCTTGTCATGGGAGTAGGTTCTTGATAAAAGGATAAGTCTGTTCCCCTTCCTCTCCTCCTCACCTTCTTTTTTCTTCTCAGTGCTGGGGATCAAACTCAGGGCCTTGTGCATGCTAAGTTGTGTTTAGCTGCAGCATCTCCAGTTACCACTTAAGTCTGATGAACCTTTCTTAATTAATCCTTGAATCTGTCTTCTTGGTATGTTTTAGGTTGTAGGTTCTGATTTACAAAAAGTCTATTGAAATCTACTTGTGTATATAATGGGTGGGGGTTAGGGTGGTCTATTCACACAGCAGTGCTTTAGAATCCCTATTTTACGACATTAAACACACAGAGTAGTCACTGGACCAACTGCTCCTTTGAAATAGAAAGGTGAGGAACACCTAGTCCTATGGGGACAGTAGTCAAACCATGGCACATTGTTACTATGGTCTGAGTGTGTTTCCCAAAGTTCATATATTAAAACTTAATCCCCAATGCAACCGTGTTGAAAGGTAGATTTTTTTTTTGAAGGTGGACTTTTGATTGGGTCTTGATGAACAGGTTAATGGCGCTTGTCATAGGAGTAGGTTCTTGATAAAAGGATAAGCGTATTCCCCTTCCTCTCTCCTCCTCGCCTTCTTTTTTCTTCTCAGTGCTGGGGATCAAACTCAGAACCTTGTGCATGCTAGGCAAGCACTGTACCACTGAGTTACACTCCTAGCCCCCTTCTCTTTCACATACACACTCTGCAGTTTTGTGATGTCTTCTGTCATGCTATGATGTAGCAAGAAGGCCCTCCTTACCAGATGTGGACCCTTAAGAGTACACTTTCCAGCCTCTAAAACTGTGATTCAAATAACTTTGTAAATTACTGCGTTTCAGATATTCTGTTGTGACAGCACAAAACGAACTCACACATGTTCCCCTGGATGTCCACCAGGTGACGGAGTACATGTGAGAATGTGAGTGCAACAATTCTTCAACCAATTCCACAAGAGCCTTGCTATCCAGGGTATTACTCAAAGGGGTCCACACAGTTCAGAAAAGAAAATCATCAATGATCCTCAAGAGGTGGTCAAAGGGCCATCCAATAGGGAGAATTGGCAGTTCTCACAGGTCTCTCTGTGCCAAATCACACTGGACAAGAAATCGAAGCCAGGCCTTGTGAGGTTCCTGCACTGTTTGCTCAGGCAGGATATTGCTCAGGCAGCACCAAGTCTCCATGTGAGGCACTGGGGTACCAAGAGTGAGAATGTCTTCCTTGGGGAGCTCCCCAACTGTCAGGAGAGGACAACATACAGCAAAGGGTGCCACAGGTGCAATAAACGCACTGGAAGCAGGACAAGGCTGTAAGGCAAGACCCAGGAGGGGATGATTACAGGGAGGGGTAGGCACTAAAAAGGGCAAGATGAATGTGGGATAATGCACCAGGCGGAGGTGCCAAATGATGACCCTGCAGACAGAGTGGAGGCAAAGAAGGTTTTAAATAAAGATCTGATCCACCATGACTTCCTGGTTTCTCCCTGATCATATACTAAACTCTACAAATGACATAAATGCAGAAAATTAATATTTCTCATCATAGAGATGCCCAGAAAACAGTATCTAGTATTATTAGGCAGGGTCAAGATAGCAGAAGCATATTGTTTCAACCCCGGGCTGTGCCCCTTCAATGGTCATGAAATCAGTGCAGTGGATCACAACAACATTTCTCAGAAAATGAGAACAGATGATCATAGTAAATATCACAGTGTGAACAGTGTGGGAAAGATGAAGTGTGGTTTTGTGAATCTTTGTTCTATTGTGTCAGAATCTATTGTGTCAGACACACACACACACACACATTTACACACACCATCATATAGATATCTTGGGTCATGATATAAAATGGTTTACCTCCAGGTCACAAGGCTTTAAAGCCACTTGCTGAAAGTGCAGGTCCCAGTTAAAGAATCAGTGTAAACTGGTATCAAGATATCCAATGGGCCCATATCACAGTAAAATAAATCTAAACTTGCTTCAGCAACGGTTTCACCCTTTGACTTAATGTGGACAACGTTGACCTACAATTTTCTTTTAGATACACTCATCTGTTTCATCTGTCCTACAAACTGGTCCTCCTCCTACCCACTCCAAGTCCACCCTTCCTGCCCATGTGCCTCTGCTGATCTGGTATAACAATACATCTCTCCTCTATTTTCAACTTTTATTTAAACTTTCTCTGCCTACTTGCTGGATCTTGCTTCTTTCACAGTACCTCTTCTTATCAACCCATTCCAGAGGTGGTGGTTCCCCAAATTTCTAAAGAAGGGAGGGTCCTCACTCTCCTCACTGAACATCTCTCCCAAGCCACACCTTGTTCTGTCAACTCCATTCCAGGAGCTCCCTGGTGTCTCTCACCCTGCAATACTTGCATTCATCTCCTGACTTCCTCCTTTCTTGCCACTTAATCACTGTGCTCCTCTGGTACCTGCTTCTGCTGGCTTCACACAGGTGGATGACCTTGGTAACACCCAAAGGCACAGCTCAGAGACTTCCTCCTCTATCTAAAAGTTTTACATTCCAATCACACACAAGCCCCACCACACCTCGGACTTTATCACCACCTGGAAAAACTCCACCTTTGAGAGCTAGGCTTCCAAATCTCTGCCTACAGCTTTCTATTTACTCACTTCTCTACTTCCTTATTCTTAGATCCTGCCCTTCATCCTTCATCCTTGGCTTGGCCTTGCTCCATCTTACCCAGCCTGGCTTTACTGGCCTCCTTAGCCAGATGGTACCTCTAGGCCACCAGTTTCAGTGATGCTTCCATTAACACCCTGGGTCTCTGTCTCCCTTGACTTTGTCAGAGCCCAACAAGCCAACCCTGAGACCTAGCTACCCAATTTGTTTCCTCTAGTCTGATTGGAGAAATTCACATGAAAGGCTGACTGGCTCCACAAAGACATAATTTTAGTTGACTCTTCAAAACTACTCTGGCTTTCTAACCAACTCTGACTGAGGATCTATTGCTTGTTCATACCTTCATCTTCCCGTTCTTCTCACTTTAGCAGATGGCGACTGAAGGGTTATGGAAAATAATATTCCTATAAAATAACTCCCCAAGAAAAATTAAGGGATGGTGTGACTTGAGAAGTGGGAAAGGAGACTGATCAACCATTAAACCTCACCCAGGGCATTCCTGTTAACAATGGGCCCTGGGGAAAAGGGTGGATATGGAATGCTAGGCCCTAAACTTTGACCTTCCCAAGGTCAACCTAATCCTGAATGACACTGGGCAAGATTTGAACACTCATCCTTCAGCATCTAGTTTTAACCTGTACAGCTGGCCCCTGATGGTCAAAACTGCACGCACACAATGATTACATCCTCCTCCTCCTACCCTATAAAATCAGGATCCCCCTGTAACTGATGGCCATTTTTCCATCCGGAAAGTGAACCCGAATGGGGCCATTTTCCATCCGGAAAGTGGACCCGAATGCTGCCCGACTCTGTGAAGGAATAAAAGCTTCTCTGAATCCGTCGAGATCTGCCTCCATCTGCCTCCCGTTTTTTCCTTTTTGTGCTTACAGTGACACTGAATGCCCTTCCTCTCTCCTTTCTCATTCCAAAGGAAGAGGTATCTGCCATTCTTTTCATCTACATTGGGTGGAAAAGCCAGGAGCTAAGATAGTATCAGCTCAGATGCTGATCTCTTCCCATTTGAGTATAATTCTCAAGCTTCAGTATGCATACAAGTTTTCATGAGCAATTTGTTAAAATTCAGACCCCTTGGCCCCATTCCCTAGATAGGGAATTATAGGGTCTAAAGTGATCCCCAAACTCCTGCATTTGCACAAGCACCCCTGAAACCCCAGTGCAAGTCATGGTCAATTTGAGAATCATTGCAGTCTAAGTCACTCTCAGAAATGACATAGCTTCCTCACCTTTTGCCCTGTGAAATACCAGAGGCAGGGAAACCTGTGCGTTACAAGTTATTGATGGTGAGACCCAGGGAGAAAACCCAGGGAAATTTAAGCTAAAAGACTGAATGGGGAGTACAGAGATGACCAGTGATGTTATTCCTGAAGTCCCGTTCTAACACTTAAATGGGTTCAAGTTTCTCAGCAAAAATGAAAGGTGGATGACAGAGATGTACACATAGGTAACTCCCCACACAAGGAATTCTAAAAGCAGATTTAAACTGAATCTACCAAACCAAATAAGTTTAATATTCATTTTTATTTTTATATATTTTCACCGCTGAGCTTTCATCTATTACTTTTTCTAATCGGCATGACATGGAGAGACTCATGGAGTGAAAGAACATTGTCAATCAGGCCTTGTCTTAAATCCAAATCGGCCATGAACTTCACCATGGATAAGGGAGTTGATGAGCTCCTCTAAGCCCCATATATGAAATGGGGGTTTGACTCTGTTAAAGGAAAATGAAGGTGTTCAGACTGAGACAGCAGTGGAAGACCATTCCACATTCTGCAACCATTCTAAAATGGAAGAGATCAGCCAGCCACAGTAGTGCTTGCCTGTAATCCCAGCAAGTCAGAGGCTAAGGAAGGAAGACTGCAAGTTCAAGGCCAGCCTCAGTAACTTAGTGAGACTCTGTCTCAAAATTTAAAAATAAAATAGTTCAGTGGTACAATGCCCCTGGGTTCAATTCCCAGTGACACAAAAATAAATAATAAATATATAAAGTGGAAGGCATGAAGAAATCAGTCTGGGAATACTTCCTACAAATGTTCTCCCCTACCAACTTCCCTTGGTCTTTCTACTCCTTGAATAATGATATCGTTTCATGAGTTTTAAGCATCACAGCGTGAGGCAGCATCTGGTGGGAAGGTTCACACAGGAAGGAAGAGACCTCAGTGGTGTTTGCTATTCAGACCTTTTGATGTTTCAATAGAAAACCAAGCACTCTTTGAAACCAGTCATAATAGTGACACAACCAAAAAGATGATTGAAAAAAAAAAAAAACAAAAAAACAAAAAGATGATTGATGAATTAAAAGTAGAATCCAGACCTAACCAAAAATAAAGATGAACCCAAACTATCTTGGATGAGGAGAATCAATACTATATAACAGAAAACTGCCAATTCCTAATGAAACTTTTAAAAGACCAGGAAGTGGGCGGTGGGGAGAACAAATGCTAGGTAAATTCTCCCTAGAGCAAACTATTTGGAGTGATACCAGCTAAAACAAAATGAACAAACATAAAAGGAAAAAAGAAAAAAAGGGAGAAACAGATAGGAGATGGCTATATTGTGCTAGTTCAATCAAAACTCAAGAGGTGAGAATTGATCAAGAGCTGGAACAGAGCTAACCCACAAAGAACACAAAAAACCAAGACCACATTTTGAATGTACAATGAAGATGTAGTCAAATTCATTAAGAATAAAGAAGTGAGACAGTGTGTCCATTTTTAAGTACATAGTCTTTGACGTTAGATAGATTTAGGTTGTAAGACTGTTTCTCTAGCTTGTTGGCTCTGACATTGGACAAATTACTTAAGTTTTTCCAGGAACTGGTTTCTCCATCTATAAAACAAGGATACCCCTCATGCCCGAGGGAGGTTGTGAGAATTGAGATCATGTGCATTAAGTGCTCAGGGCACCATGCCTGGTGAGTAGACACTCACGTGATCACCCTTATTAATAAAGGACATTTGAGACCATGGAAAATTCCAAACCTCTCCTAGGCTTCCAACTTTGAAGAGCCTGAAAAACAAATATAAACTTTGGGATTAAATATCAGTTGCTCAACTTGTCTTTGGCTGGAAGATTAATACCAATTGTTTGTATTAAAACTACCAGCACTTTGAGAAGTTATATCTTCATCTGTCAGAACTTACCTGATTGGCACCTGTCCAACATATATCTAAGGCTAGAACATGTAATATATGCAAATAAAAAACAAAAGAAAACACTACCTGAGATGTGACCCAAGCCTAGACTCAGCTGAGAGAAACCAGGAAATGAGTCCATTTGGGTCAAAAAAGCCCCAAAGCATCCAACCCCCAGATTTTTCTGCAGTCCAAATCTAATTCCTAGACAAATCCTATGGCTTCTTCCCTCACATCCTTAATAAATGTCCCTTCCACTGAAGATCACAGCACAATCCGTGGACCTCAGCACCAACACCTCCCCTGAGACCCCAGCTAGAAGTACCAGGAGCTGGCAGGCAGGGCTGGTTGGTATCACATCTCTTCTTGTGCCATGAAGACACCCCATTCAGATCATATCTCATTCACTTGCAAGTTACTCCAGATGAACCCTTTCTCCTCTTAGACTACTCTTTCCTTACTGTGGTGATGTTCCAAACCCTGGTTTGTCTAAAAGGTAGAAGTCTTAGTAACATATAGCTTCTGAGGCAAACTGGTTGGAAAGCAACCTCAAGCAGGCTGATCCTCAGAGGAAGGCCTTTTCCTTACCGGAGACCCAGAGCTAAGAGGGTCTGCTCTCAACTCACTGCAGGGCAGGGGCCCTACCAGCAGCCGCATGGAGCAAACCCACACTTGATCTTATCCCCCTTGGACAGCAGAGATGAGGTCAGAGCCAGGGAAGGAACACGGGAGTAGGAGGGAATGCAGTTACCATGGAAACATTAAAGCTGTTTGTTTTGAAAAAACGATGAAGAAAGTCCTTAAAATTTCACTAATAATTCATATAAAGAAACAGGTCTCAATAGATTGCTTCCCAGGAAAGATATTCTGGTCCAAATTCCAAGTTTTTATTACCATTATCAATGAGCACATCCATGGAGAGTGTTCTTAGAAATAGGGACCATGAGTTCCAAGCATGAAGAGGAAATCTAGCAGATTCCATAAAGCATTCCCAGGCATAAGTTGATTTTTGCTTTGTTTTTTTTTTTTTTTTAAGAAATCATGATTGTTAAGCAAAACCACCTTCACACTTCCTCTGCTTAAACATTTGAAGCATTTCTTCTTCTAAATCTGATTCTCTAACTTGCTACTAGGTTAGGTCTGAGCTTGGGACTTGATTTAATCAGAGGTGTCCTTTTGGTATCTGAGTTGTAAACACAGACACAAAAGCAATCACACACGTGTTTTGTTTTCTTTCCAGGGCACATACAAAACTGTCTCAGACTTACCCATACAGAGAACAGTTTGACTCACATAAAGAGTTCTTTAAAGATAATATTTCTAATCAAGCCCATCACCAAGGGAAGGCTTTTCCACTTTGTTTATTTTCAAAGTTAGGACAGAAAAAGTAAGGACAGTAGAAAATTTGTATGCATTTTTCTCTTTCCTTAAAAAGGGATTATAATATTACAGGAACTTGCATTGGGAGACACAATAGTGGCCCCATTCATAACTACTCGCTAGACTGTAATTTGCAAATTCCCTCTCCACTTCTTGCCAAGATTCCCTCTCCTGTTCTCTGACCTTTCATAATAGCACCAGTTGGATTTAGTTCCTCAAGCCAGAGTTTTCCCGAAGAGACCTAGCTTAAATTTTTTTGCAGTTGTCTTCCAAAACTGACAAACTAAAATTTAAGAAAATAGATTCATTCTTATTATTGAAGTATATTTTTCACAGATCAGTAAGAAATCTGCTCAGCAGTGCTAATTCTTTAAATTAAAAGAGTAACTCTTTCAAAAAAGTAAGATTTCTGGTATCAGAGAACCTTTTAAAGTCCCTGAGTTGCACATTTGTCTGCCAGGTCCCATCTTAGCAAAATTCCCACTGTGAAGAAGCTATAAAGCTAACTTTCAGTGATATCCAAAAAGAAAACTTAAAAGTTCATTTACTATTATTGTTTTATTTATTTAGTTAGTTAGTTAGTTACTTTGGATACTGGGGATTGAACTCGAACACTCAACCACGGAGCCACATCCCCAGCCCTATTTTCTATTTTATTTACAGACAGGGTCTCACTTAGTTGCTTAGAGCCTCAGTTTTCTGAGGCTGGCTGTGAATTCACGATCCTCCTGCCTCAGCCTCCCAAACTGCTGGGATTACAGGCATATGCCACCATAACTGGCTAACTGTTATTATTTTAAATGATACAGGAATGAAAAGCTTTCTTTAAAACAGCTCAGAACTGGGAGTGTAGCTCAGTGGTAGAGTGCTTGCCTAGTATGCCCAAAGCCCCAGGGTTCAATTCCTAGTGCTGGAAAAAATGAAACAAAACGAACACTTCTATGTAAAAAATCAAGGCAGTAATAACCTTAGTATTATAACCATTCAGACCAAGACATCTAATTCCTGGCTGGATTTCAACAATAAACAAAAAGGATTTACCCCTGTCAATGGCAGCTTAGGGTGCTCACAGTGAATGCAATATCAAAACCAAGTTCCTCACATTGAAAACATTCAACTATGGTTCTGCCTATCTTATATCAGTTGATTGCTTTCAATGTCCCAAGCCTGTTCCTCTGGCTTTTCCATTAATTATGGGAACTACCTATACCCTTCTAATCCATTCTGTTTATGCTTATGGTAACCAGAATTGGCAACCAAGAATCCTGACCAGTACAATACTCTTGCCTAAAAAATTTCAAGGAAAAGTATGATATATTTTGTGAAGTAATTCTAGCATAAAGGGGATCATCTTGACATGTTATAAAACCTGTATTAATCTTAGAACATAATGATTTGTGTACATTCATATCAATCTTTGCCAATCCAAAGACAAATTTTTCTGCTATTATGGGCTAAACTGTACCCCCCATTCACATGTTGAACCCTAACACTTGGTACTTCAAAACGTGACAATTTGTTAATAGGGTCTTTGAAAAGGTAACGAAGTGGAGTTGTTTAGGAGGACCCTAATCCAACATGACTGGAGTCCTTTCAAGAAGAGGCTAGAAGGATGCAGACAACACAGACAAGGATGACCATGTGAGGACACAGTGAGAAGGTAGATATCTGCAAGCCAAAAGGAGGCCTCAGAAGAAATCAAACCTATCAACACCTTGATCTTGGACTTATAGCCTCCAGAACTGTGAAATAATATATTTTGTTCTTTTTTTAAAGTACCCTGTATAACTAATTAGAACAAATAAAAAAAACTTAAAAAGTACCCTGTGAATTTCAAAAAGGATCTGGACACATGGTACAGGAAGCAGCTCCTAAGGTGGCTCTCAGTGATTTGTTCCGATTTGAATTGGTACCGTTGTGTACTCTGGCTTGCAGCTTGCTCTCTCACTTGGTCACTCTGATAGTAGCTGGCTTCAACAACGAGGTGACATATGGTTGCCATGTTGGGAACAGCAGTAAGGAGAGGCTCAAGTGGCAAGCAACAAAGGAAAACTCTACCCAATAGCAGCAAGGAACCAAGATCCTCGGTCCAAAAGCCGGTTGGGAGCTGAATCCTGCCTGCCAACAGCACTGAGTGAACTTGAAGTAGACGTACCCCATGTGAATACTGAAATGACTGCAGGCTTGTGAGAGATCCAGAACCAAAGGACCCAGTGAGGCTATGTCCAGATTCCTGATCTCCCACCATTCTGAGATAAATGTGTGTCAGTTTAAGCTACTAAGTTAAGGGGCATTTGTTAGTCACTCATGGTTAAATAGTAATCCCTCACAGACATCCTTTGCCTCCCAAAACAATTAAAATTAGCTCTCTTTGACATCATCTGAACCCTTCAACTTAAGGTAAAGAGCCATGTGGAGTGTTCTGGGTGAAGGGAAAGCAGAAATGAAAACAGGTCTATGTGGTCAGAGCACAGCACAACAGGAAACAGAGCACGCGGCAAAGCTGCAGAGGCTGTAAGGACTGCACCGTGCAGGGCCTGTTCAGCCCAAAGGACCTTCATCTTTACCCTAAGGGTATTTAGGAACCACTGGAAGACATGAAACAGAGGATTGGTCACAGCAGATCTGAGTTTTTAAATGATTCACCTGACTATAATTCAGATAAAGGCTTAAAGGGGGCCAGAGAGGAGCGGAGAAACCAATAGAAGTCCACCTTAGCAGTCTAGCAAGAGATGATCAAAAACTTCAGTAAGCTTATGTTGGTAGAATAGAATTGAACAAATGAAAAATATTTAGGAAGATGATGCTGACATGGTGAGATATACACACACAGAAATTAAAAGAGCAGCTGGGCAGTGTGGTGCATGCCTGTAATCTAGCCACCTGGGAGGCTGAAGTAGGAGGATCACAAGTTTGAGACCAGCCTCCCCAACTTAATAAGTCCCTGTCTTAAAATAAAAAGGGTCTGTTGGGGTATAGCTCAGTAGTTAAGCACCCCTGGGTTCAGTACTAAACAAAACAAACAAACCAAAAAATTTATATATATACATATATACATATATGTATATATATATATATATATATATATAACTGAAGGAAAAGTAAAAAGTTTTTACTTTTGATAAAAACTTCAACCCAAATAATGAGACTTTCTGAGCACAGTATTATTAGTTGTTTGATCTCTATCTCCAGAGCAACCCTATTGCGCTTGTTTACATCTAGTGGATACCCAATAAGTGTCAACAAAATGAATACAGCACATAGGTACTTCACATATCTCAGGAGTACCTTTTGTATGCGACGCATCTGCTAAAATCCGATTATTCTTATTTACCAGCTTCACTAAGGACTTCTCCAAGCTTTCTGAGCAAGTCTAAATAAAGGGGTTTTTCTCTAGTTAACAGTTTTATTGAGGTAATTTATATACCAAATAATTCCCCCTTTCAAGAGTATACAATTCAGTGGTTTTTACAGTTGTGCAACCATGACCATTTTTATCAGTCCAAAAAAAAAACCGCAAGCCCATTAGCAGTCACCTACCATTCCTCCTTCCCCCTAGGCCTTACATCACTACTTCATCTTCACCTGTTCTGGACATTTCATAGAATACATGACCTTCTGTGTCTAGCTTCTTTTACTTAGCATAATGTTTTCAATGTTCATCCATGTTGGAGTAAGTATCTAATTTTCTTATAGTGGAATGATGTTTCATTGGGTAGAGATATTACATTTTGTTTATCCTCATTTCATCAGTAGATGGATGTTTGGGTTGTTTCCATCTCCTGCTAATGTGAATAGTGCTTCTTTGAGCATTTGTGTACAAGTTTTTGTGCAGGTTCAGGCTTTCAATATACCTGGGAGTAGAACTGTTGGGTCATATGGAAACTCTACGTTCAGGTTTTTAAAGAGCTGCCAGAATGTTTTCTAAAGAAGCTACACCATTTTACAATCTAACTAGCAGTATATGAGAGTCCCAATTTCTCTACATCATTAGCAACATTTGTTGTAATTCACATTACAGATTGAAGCTATCCTAGTGGACGTGAAGCGATACCTCATGGTGGTTTTGCTTTGTGGTTCCCCATCGGGGAGTGATGTTGAGTTATCCTGTCATGTGTTATTAGTCATTTGTTTATCTTCATTATCAATCTTTCAGAACTCTTGTCTATTTTAAAATTAGCCTATTTTAAAATTAGGTTATTAACTTTTTACACCAAGTGGTAGGAATCCTTTATATATTTTGGATGCAAGTACTTTATTGGTTATATGATTGGTCTTTCACTTTCCTTATGGTATCCTCTGACTCAAAAAAGGCTTCAATTTTTATGATGTTAAATTTATCTTTTTTACTTCTGTCATTTTTATTTTTGGTGTCAAATCTCAGCAACCATTGCCTAAACCAAGGTCACAAAAATTTACTCCCATGTTTTCTTCTAAAAGAATTATACGTGTGACCCTCATATTTTTGGTTAATAATTTGTTTCATGATAATTTTTGTATATGCTGTGAAGTGTGGTTCAAATTCATTTTCATGCATGTGGATCTTCAGTTGTTCCAGTGTCCTTTGGTGAACACTTTTTCTCCCATTGAATTGCCTTGATTCCCTTGGCAAAAATGAATGGACCATAAGTGTCAGAGATTTTTTGGATCCTCAACTGCACTCCATCTATCTATATGTATATCCTCATGTTGATACCACACTCTCTTGATTTTGTAACTTTTGAAATTGGGAAATATGAGTCCTCCAACTTTGTTCCTCTTTTTCAAGACTGCTTTGACTATTCTACATTCCTTGCATTTCCATATGAATTTTGGGATCAGCTTGTTGATTTTGCACTGAGAAAAGAAAAAGGAAAGCCAGTCGTGGTGGCGCATGCCTGTAACCCCAGCAATTTGGGAGGCTGAGGCAGGAGGATCTCAAGATCAAAGCCAGCCTCAGCAACTTAGGGAGGCCCTAAGCAACTTAGGGAGACCCTGTCTCTAAATAAAATATATGAAAAAAGGGATGTAACTTAGTGGTTGAGTCCCCCTGGGCTCAATCCCTGGTACAAAAAAAAAAAAAAAAAGTACTTGTGAGAAAAGAAAAACGCAGTTGCAACTTTGCTAGGAATTGCATTAAATCTATAGATCAGCTGGGTGTGGTGGTGCATACCTAAAATCTTGAGACTGGGGAAGCTGAGGCAGGACAATCCTGAGCTCAAACCAACCTCAGCAACTAAGCGAGACCCTGTCTCTAATAAAATATACAAAAGGCTGAGGATGTGGCTCAGTGGTTAAGTGCCCCTGGGCTCAATCCCTGGTACTAAAAAAAAAAAAAAAAAATCTATAGATCAATTTGGGAAGGATGCCTTTCCATTTATTTAGGTATTTTTAATTTTTTGACAATATTTTATAGTTTTAAGTTTCAAGTCTTGCACATATTTTGCTAATTTTATTCCTAAGTATTTTATTCTTTTTGATGCTATTCTAAGCTGAATTGCTTTCTTAAATTGATTTTAATTATTTTTTCTTTGTGTATATGCATTTTGATTTCCATTTTTTTAATTGATGCATTATAACTGCACATAATGATGGGATTTGTTGTCACATATTCATACATGCACATGATATAACAATATAATTTGGCCTAAATCACTTTTTGTCCACCTCACCCTACCCCCTGGTCCCTTTCCTCTACTGGTCTCTCTTTAATTTTTCATGAGATCCCTGACTCCCACGTTTATTTTCCTTTTTCCTCTCTGGCTTCCACTTATGAGAGGAAATCATACATCCCCTGTCCTTCTGATTAACTTCATTTAGATTGCCCATTGTTAGTGTAGAGGAAAAAAAATTTACACATTCTTTTGGTAGCCTACAGTCATGACAAATTAAGAGTTCTGTTTTTAGTGGATTCCTATAGCATTTCTGTAAACCAGCTTATGTCACTTTAAAATAGTTTCACTTCTTTCATTTTAATCTGGATACCTAATTTTTTTTTCCTTGTCTAATTGCCTTTGGTAGAACCTTCTATACAGTGTTTAACTTAAGTGTTGAGAATAGACATCCTTATCCTGATCTTCTGGGAGAAAGCATCCAGTATTTCACCATTAAGGATGATGCAAATTGTGAATTTTTCACAGATGCCCTTTAGTAGGTGAAATTCTCATCCATTCATAATTCCTAAAAGTCTTCATATCAAGAAAAGAGGATGGATTTTATCAAATGCTGTTCGTGCATCTTAATGAGATGATCATGCGATTTCTGCCCTTTATTCCACTGATATGACCTATTGTATTGATTTTCAGGTGTTAAACCAAGGTTCTATTCCTTGGTTAAATTCCCCTGGATAGTGAAAAATTGGTTTCATATGTCCCTGGATTCTATTTGCTAAGATTCTGTTGAGGATTTTTGCAATTTTACTCATAAGAGATATTGGTCTTCAGTAATCTTGAGATACCTTTGTCTAGCTTTGGTATTAGGGTAACACAGACCTCAAAGAATGAGTTGGAAAGTATTCCCTCCTCTCATTTATTTGGAAGAGTTTGTGAGTGACTGGTGTTAATTCCTCTTTTTAATTTTCTTAAATTTATTGTTTAAATAGTAATAAAAACCATAAAATATAAAACTTACTAGTTAATTTGTCCTTAAATACTTAGCAGAATTCTATCATGAAGTCATCTTCTGGACATGTTAGAGTTTTGACCACTAACTTCGCATCTTTAAATCTACTCAGATTTTTTTTTTTTTTTTTCTGTAATAGGGATTAAACCCAGGGGCATTTAACACTGAGCCACATCCCCAGCCCTTTCTATTTTTTTATTTTGAGACAGGGTCTCACTAGGTTGCTTACAGTCTCACTAAGTTGCCGAGGGTGTCGCCCAACCTGTGATCTTCCTGCTTCAGCTTCCTGAGCTGCTGGGATTACAGGCATGTGCCACCATGCCTGGCCTTTTCAAATTTTTTTCCTCTCTTAATTCAGTTTTGGTAGTTTGGTGTCTTTCTAAGAATTTGTCCATTTGTTCTAGGTTATCTAATTTTGGACATAAAATTATTCATATTATGTCCTTAGAGTCCCTTTTATTACTGTAACGTTGGTAGAAATGTTCCCTTTGAACAAAGGCATTTTCAAAGTTATACATAACAGTAGAATCCACTTTGACATAATTATAAAAGCGTAGAATATATCTTGTTCAGACCCCACTAACTCTCCTTCCCCTTCCCTCTCCCCACCCCATTTTCTTCCCTCTATTGATCTTTCTGAGAATAAAGAAACTTCTAAATGACTTAATATCATAGAATCTTGAAACTAATAAAACCAAAGGATAAAGATATATTGGAATATTACAATTTTAAATGTTTGGAAATTCTGAGTCACATGACATACAAACTAGATACCTTTCAATTCTCACCCCAGAAAGGGAAGGAAAAAGAAAAAAGGCACAAATGCAGAACTAATATGTTTCTAATTAAAACACATCAAAGTCATCTAAACTGAAATCAGAAACAAGAAACAGTTCCCAGCCAAACATACACATTACAAGTACACCATCTGGTAGAAACTCAACATTCTAAGCAACTACGCTCACGTGAACACACACATACACGTTATAAATCCAACGATGAATTTCTAGGGTGCTAGTGCTATAAAAGAATCATGGGATAAATTCTCTCAAATAATCTTCTGAACAGAGAAAAACGTCTTCATGTATTTCTTGACTTCAGAATCATGAAATTTCTGTATGGTATTCTTTCTTTTTCTTAATTTGTTCTAATTAGTTATACATGATAGTAGAAGTCATTGTGATAAATCATACATAAATGGAGTATAATCTCATTTTTCTGATTGTACATATTGTAGGATCATATGGGTCATGCAGTAATATGTGTACATGAGCTAATAATGTCTGTTTCACTCTACTATCTTCCTACTCCCCATGCCCCTTCCTCTCTCTTCACTCCCCTCTACCTAAAGTAACTATTCTTCCCTAGCACCGCCCCCATTGTGAATTAGCATCTCCATATCAAAGAAAACATTTGGCCTTTGGTTTTTTGGGTTTGGCTTATTTTGCTTAGCTTGATATTCTTCACCTCCATCCATTTACCAGAATCTTAGCAGTTTATATACCTAGTAGTCACATAGTTTTTATATAATCGGTAAACAAAATTCAGCTTCCGTGAAAGTGTTTCTATCTTAATGATTCATAAAAACATATTACATCTTATCTCTTCTTATAATAAAAATTTATGAAAATATATCTTACAGGAGAAAATTTTTATTTTTCCAGCCTATTCTTTCAATCTTTTTTTTTTTTTTTTTTTTTTTTTTGCGGTGCTAGGGATTGAACCCAGGGCCTTATGCTTAGAGAGGCAGGCACTCTACCAACTGAGCTATATCCCCAGCCCCTGCAGCCTATTTTTTCAAAGGAACTATTCCGAAGAAAGGTTTCTTCAAAGAACTTGGGGGTCATTGTTATGGTGACTTTCTAAAACAAAACTCAACCTACCAAATTTCAAAAATACTAGAAAAGACGACAAGCTTTCAAGCTACATTTACACCACTTTGATATACTGTAGAGAAAACTGCGCTTATGTCATCACCATACACCTGGCTGGCACCATACTTTACAGAATACTTTCACCTTCTTTAGTTAATTTGTAGGGGAAAAAAACCCACAAAGTAGGTAAGGCAGGTGGTAGTATTGTCTTTATCATGCCATTTATAGATGAAACAAAACTGTACTTCCACATAGGCCAAGTGGCCTGTCCAAGGTCATGCATCTTACTAGTGGTGGAGCTGGAACAAGGAAATCAGGTTTGCCAACTCCCAATCACGAACCTCTTCCCACTTACCAAAATATTAAAAAAAATACAAAAAAAAAAAAACAAAAGCAGGAGGCAGAAGCATAGACTATGAAGTATGTGGATGTGAAGGATGTTTCCTTCTAACTCAGACTTTCTCATTGAAATCTCATTTCTTTTGAATATTTATGAATCATTCTCCTTATCTAGTTATCTTTTTTTAGAAACTATTTGACTAAAAGCATGTTTTTCATAATCCTTAGACTGGTAGAGAATCTTTAGGGTCCTGCAACCTGACGGTCGATTTCACAGACATGTTAAACAAACTTTAAAACTTGGCCATTAGAACTTAAAGGAAGTTACATGACACTACTAAAATATTAAACAACACTGAGAAACCCCCTGTGGAACAATTTTGATGCCAAATTAGGGCATGTGTCACTGAGTGATGGTCTACAAAATACTGATTAAAATTCTCATCATTCTAGCTCTGTAGATAGCTATATACTAGTGATCAGAGATAAGTAGCACCAAAGGCCATTTGTTTATTTTCTATGTAGATAACACATCATGTTCATGGAATGGTGCAGTTCCTCCAGTACTGGAGCACTGTGTCACACAAGCATTAAATCAAACTTTAACTCATGGTGTATGGACAACGTAGTATTCACCCAGTAAAGGACAAAGTTCCCTTGATTCCTCTGATAAAGAAAGTATTTGCACTTAGGACTCTTTATCTTCACTTTCTCCTTGGAGAACCCAACACATTTTCTTAATCGGAAAAGTCTAAAAGAGTCAATGTAATTTTAGAGACAACTTATCCTAAGTGGTCACACACCCACAGGTTAAAGAGGAGATTGCTGTCATAAACCTACACTGCAGCTAAATGACCAATGGACTTTAGTCCAAATGCTATTGTCCCACTGACTATTTATCATTAGGGAGGGGTGAGTAAAAAAGGCCTGAGGACACTCTTGAGGAGAAAGGACTTGAGTCATTGCTTCTCCCTCATGTCCAAAACAGTTTGATGAAGAATTTGAAATAATCTGTAATTTTCTCAATAGGACTCCCTAAAGCACAGTAAATAATGCCAATGTAAATGGGATGGCATCAAATTAAAGCACTTCTGCAAAGCAAATGAAATGATTAAGAATGTGAAGAGAGACCCTACAGAATGAGGGAGAATCTTTGCTAGCCACTCTTCTGACAGAGGATTAATACCTAGAATATATAAAGAACTCAAAAAACTTCAACAAAACAAACAACCCAATTAATAAATGAGCAAATGAACTAAACAGCACTTCTCAAAAGAAGAGATACAAATGGCCAACAAATATGTGAAAAAAATGTTGAATGCCATTAGCAATTAGGGAAACACAGATCAAAACCACACTGAGATTTCATCTCACTCTAGTCTGAATGACAGCCGTCAAGAATAGGAACAATTACAGATGCGAGCCTATAATCCCAGTGACTCAGGAGGCTAAGGCAGGAGGATCATGACCTCAAAGCCAGCCCCAGCAACTTAGCAAGACCCTGTCTCAAAATAAAAAAGGGTTGGTGATGTGGGTTCAATCTCTGGTAACAAAAATAAATAAATAATAAATAAATAAATAAGAACAATAATAAATGCTGGAGACAATGTGGGAGGGAAAGGAACACTTATACTTGTTGGTGGAATTGTAAATTAGTACAACCACCACAGAAATCCGTATGGAGGCTCCTCAAAGGACTAGGCATGGAACCACCATATGACCCAGCTATACTATTCCTCAGTTTTCATCCTGCAGAATTAAAGTCACCTTACTACAGTGATACATGCATACCCATGTTTATAGCAGCACGATTCACAACAAACTATGGAACCAGCCTAGGAGTTTTATTCAGACATGAATAAAAATGAAATTGTGTCATTTTCAGGAAAACGGATGGAACTTGAGATCATTAGGTTAGGTGAAATAAGCCAAACTCAGAAGGTCAAGGGTTATATGCTTTCTTTTAACGTGGAAGCTAGAGAGAAAAAAAGGAAAAGAAAGATGCTGGGAAGGGGATCTCATGAACACTATGGGCAATCAGAATAGAGGAAAGGGACCAGGGGAAGGGAGGAAGGGTAGAAAGGGAAAATAATCGGGAATGATATTGGCCAAATTAATTGTTACATTGTGTGTGTGTACAAATACGTAACAACAAATCCTAATTTGTACACCATTATGTACAACTATAATGCACCAACAAAAATATGGAAAAAGGAATTTCTTTCAATATAATGCACTAATAAAATCACAAAAAAGAAGAAAAGGAAAAAATCTGCAATTTGCTGAGCAATTTCTTGGGAGGCGCTAGAGAAGGGAAAAGGAATAGCTGCCTCCCTAGTGCCTTGACTTTGGCTGTGGTAAAAACTTTTTCTTAATCCTGCCTGATCACTTAAAAAAATAGGTTTTTTATCTCCCATTAGCCTGCCGCCAACAAGACTACAAATGAGTTATTAAAAGCATAGCAGCATACCCACAGGGGAGTGTAGTGTGCATCCAGCTGAGACTGAGAACTGGAGTAGAGTTAGAGGGTTAATCCCTGGCCCATTGACCTGGCAGGGGAAGTTTGGCTAGTTCTAAATCAATGATTGCAGACAAGATTCTCTCCCTGGTTATACCCAACTTTTTACAACTCTTCAGAACTGCTGGTCCATTCAAGTACCTTCTGGTCGTTAAATTCCATACCCTTACCCCAAAGCTTATCTCTAAAAGAAGGTGCACCAATAGCCTAAGTGTGGATCTTACCTCTTGGCTTCCTCCAGGTGGCACAAATATTCATAAGCAATGTTCTGCCGCCTCCTCTCATCCATTTCCTCTGCAGAGAGCCTTTCATCATCCACGATAGCTAAAAACAAAGGAAAATAACATATTACCTGTGAGGGCAGTCTTTAATGAATAAACATCTGAGACCATTGAGTAGAAAAAACTCAGCGCCAAGGGTGTAGCTCAGGGTGCAGAGCACATTTAGCGTGCAGGAGGCACTGGGTTTGATCCTTGACACAGAAAAAAAAAAAAAAAAAGAACAAGAGGAAAGGAAAGGAAGAGAGGGAGGGATGGAGGAAGGAAGGATGGCTATTAGTTCACTGAACCTTCAGAAATGGGGTATTAAAACATCACACATAGAAAAAGATTTGCATTTGAATTTTACATCAGAAAATAAACAAACAAACAAAAACAAGACAGAAGACATGTTGAAATTACTAGAGTTAAAACAGTGATCACGTTTTATAGTGTTAATGCCATAGGATTTGAACAGCCTCAAGTCAATTAGAGCCTGGTCTACCAGGAACAACTATCCTTAAAAAGGCTATATAATTTTGTCCAGTGGCTAAACTTGGAGGCACTGCCCCACGCAGTTCTGGGATTGAACAATGGATATACAAGTACTTCTGTGCTCCCAGTCAATCCTTGAAGAAATTAATGCCTGCCTTTCATCCGACCCAAAAGATGGATTGAGGGGGAGAGGACGGGGCATGGGGGTGGAAAAGTTGGTGGAATGAGATGGACATCATTACCCTATGTACATGTATGATTGCACAAATGGTGTAACTCTACATTGTGTACAACCAGAGAAATGAAAAGTTGTGCTCCATTTGTGTACATTGAATGGAAATGCATTCTGCTATCATGTACAACTAATTAGAATTTTTAGAATATGGATCGATCCCACTGTAGGGATGCCCAAGTCTCTAAAACTTCCCCCTCACTCATTTACAAGGCCAAACTTTCTACTTGGCATGCATCCAAAAGACAAAACAAGACAGGAAGTGATTAGAGTTTTCAAGTCCACACTCTTTATTCCAATACAAGCCAACACTTGAGCCTTACATTTCTGTGGAGACCACAGCCTCACCATTTCCTGACTGTGTTTCCTCTGCCTGCAGCCTCCATAGCACCCAACTGTCTACTCAGCCAACTCTGCAGCCATGACAATATTGCTTTCCCATAAAAAGGACTCCTTTTCCCTCTTCTGTCCTGAACTTTAAGTCTGACAGTCATAAGACTAACTCTAGTTTGTTAGATCATTTCATCTAATGAAGGCAGTATGTGTGCCCGTGTGTGTGGCAGGGGAGGAATGTCAGTGTTTGCTCTTGTGTTTCCCAGCAGCCAGCTCCAGTCAGCCATTTTCATAAAGGGGACCTGTGGTCACAAGAAAAGACAAGGATATGAAGGCCACCCATCAATCTCCAAGAAAACCATGCAAATCCCACATCCTGCTGATGAGGGGTCAACATCATCACCTTAGCAAACAAAAGGAATTAAAGTCACTTTTTGAACTCTTAGGGAGTAAGTACCATGCTAAGTGCTTTAGATCTAAAAATAATGCTAAACCCTCAGACTATTTGAAAGAGAATATTCTTTTTTATAAATAAAAAAAAGTAAGGCAGAATATCATAAGCATAGAAATGCACACTAGGTTCTTACTCATGGAGCACTGTCTTTGTTTCAAGGCCCTGAGCAGAGTTTTTGTCTATGCCTTTTCTCGTTCAGGTCCCATGATAAGGAATTTGCTTCACTTTACAGTTAGGCACATGGGGTGAGAGGTCATTCGCCCAAGGGAAGAGCAAAAACACTGAGGCCGGAAATATCTGGACAGAATGGAGTAGTGTGGAAGAACTTAATGCCTCTGTTTGTAGATGATAAAGAAAGGGAATCAGCAGGAGGGGGGTGGAAGGAGAGGCAACCCGGGGAGCAGCACCTGCAGACGCTCACTGGCCATAACAGAAGCAGGGCTGGGAGGCTCCAGCCTGCCCCCATCTCCCTTCCTACCACTCCCGATTCTCCACTGTCCCTACACTCCAACAGCTTCCTCATCCTGGATGAAGGAAGCCAGAAGATTTATGTGTCAAAACCATTTTCTTTTTCTTTATGAAACTCAATCTGAGCAGAATTTTAAAAGAGCTCTCTCATTTCAGAAAAGTAACTCAAGGATCTTCCACTGTGGGAGCCCAGGCCTTCTGCATCTCTCCCCCATGTGAGCAGCTGATTTTGCTGCTCAGCCCACCTCTCCTCTACCCATTCTCTGACTCCCAGCAGAAGCTTCATTCCAACACATGGTACCACTGATGTTATTCCCTCTATCAAAACCTCGAGATGGTTCCCCACTTTCTCCAGAACAAACTTCTAGAACTCCTTGCCTCTCCTTCTCTCCATGGAGCCTACACTTCAGCCAGCTTTCCAGGAAGCACAGCTCCCTGTTATGTCGAAGTCCTCTGCGCTCCACCTTCTCACTGCCTGGAAAGCCAATCTTCTGCTCTGTGCATGACATTGGGGACATCTACTCAAGCAAAATTCCTTGAATGGCTGAGTCTAAATCCATCTACTCCATCTGAACTTCAGTTCACATTGTTGTTACATCACTCATCAGAGAAGCCCTAGTGTGAATGGGTCACATCTGTCTCCAACCTGATAGTTCTTCAAAGAATGGAGTCTATTTTGATTCATCTTCACATCTCCCTCACATCTTTATGACTCCTTACATATAGAAACCTCTCAAATATTTAGTGAAAAAAATACCTTCAAATGAATCCTTTTCAAGTAAGGATATTAGATTATTTCATTATGGGATTAGGATTACTCCATAATGAATATACTTTGAATAAAATTATAATTTTCTTTTCCAGGTTTTTCTTAAAAGATATCTGGCATGCTCTGATAGGTTTCCATTACTGTAATAAAATACCTGAGATACAGCAATTTATAAGAATGGAAAGTTTATCTTGGCTCATAGTTTAGTTCATGGTGACTTGGCCCCACCTCTTTGGGCCTGTGGTGGCACAATACATCATGGCAGGACTGTGTATAGGATGAGGATTTTTACTTCATGGTGTCTAGGAAACAGAGATAGGAAGAGGCTGGAGTTTCAATATCCCCTTCAAAAGCACACCTCCAATGACATCACTTCCTTACATGAGTGCATACTGGTTTTATTCATTTATTCTATTTTATTTATTTGTTTTTGAGTACATACCTCTTAAAGGTTCCACCACCTTCCAACAGGGCCTCAGGATGGTGACCAAGCCTCTAACACGTGGACCTTTGGGGTACATTTCAGATCCAAACTATAGCCCATGCCCACTTACCATCCATTGTTTCTAACAGTTAACCCTAGGAGATCGCAAGATTTCTAGTTCCTCATTTTAATATCAGTTTAAAGACTGTTTCCCATTCCTGACAGGATATTTTCATTTTATACTACCTCAGACAGACTAAAGCTTGAAACCAAAATAAAATTGGGGAGCCCATATACTCAATCTCCCATTCTCAATTTTTAAGAATATAAGCACTGGGATCACATTCAAAAGGAAGTACTCTCCCCCTCCAGCTCGACCAACTCACCTAGGAGAAGGCAGAAGCCTTAGTAGAACCCAATACATCTGCTTTTCCCCCAACTGCCTCCACAAGTCATGCAAGATTCTACCAGCCCAAGAGAGCTGCTGAGATGCTCACAGACTCTAATATTACTCTGTCCAAGTTAAAACAAAAAAAAAGTCAATGTGTAAATTAATGCATACACAGCTTTTTTTTTTTTTTTAAGTCAGTGACACACACAGTTTTATACGGCAAATGCAACATACTGACCACAGCTGAAGGAATCCTATTCTTCAAGGCTCAACCCAATGGCCACTTCTTTCCTAAAGTTTTCTCCAATTGTCCCAGCTCAAAATGTCCTCTTTTCCTGGTCATCCTCTACTCCTAGACGCCACCATTTGTGTCCTCTGGGTGTTTGGCATACTTCCATGTAAAGGCCACACACTTGCCAAAAATCTTTGATAAACATAATCTCATAAAAAAGACGAATCAAAGAGTCTGTGATGTGGAGCCTACCTAGGTAGAGTAATTTTATTTTCTCATTTCCCTGAATAAAATGAGTGTATGATCATCAAGGGGATAAAGATGGCGTCATTCCATAGAATTCACTCAACTAATGTCACTGGTACTATGTGCCAGGCAAGCGACAAAGCACCAGGGACAGGGCAGTGAACTAAACAGACAATGGGACTTCCTTACATGTATCTCTTCCTTCCCTCTGACATTCCACATACCGGGCCCACTGCTCTTCCCTCCACACTTCCTTCTGCCTCACCTTCCTTTCTTCAGTGGTAGAGAACACCTATCATGACCTACCACCAAAGTGTAAGCTAAAGCTATGAGTTTGAAAAAGTCTTAACAGCAAAGTTGACATTTTGGGGGCCCGGGATGCCTGCAAAGCTTTCTGCATTACTCATCATTTACTTAGTAGCAACTACTGATAAGAGCCACAGGCATAGGTAATAGCCCTGCCATTTAAAGAGCCATGATGGAGCTAATAATTCATTTGAGATATGACTTTACTGCCTATAAAGCACTTTTCCATGTCGTTGTGTGGTTTTCATAATCACCCTAATTTCTTTTTTACAAATGAGGAAACCAGAGGTCAAGCCGGGGAAAGGACGGCCCATGGCTACGCCTGGGTCAGCAGCAAAGTCAGGGACGCATCTGAGGCCTTTAAGCACCACTGTCTGCTGCTGCACTGGTCCAAACCAGTACTCACCAACATGCCAAGGATCGGTCATTTGAGGGGCTTCAAAATTACTTCTTTTAAAAAACAACTTGATTAACTGTGATTTTTTCTAAAGTTCATCTTTATTTTCTGCCTTGAACCCTAAGACACATGAAGACATTATGAAGAACAGCTCTCTGAAGTATTAGCAATTTATAGAATGCCATTTATAAAATCAGTTGACAATGGCTAAAAGACATTTTTTTAATTTTAAAGAATTTGTTCTAATTAGTTACACATGACAGTAGAATGCATTTACGCAGTTTGATAAATCATACATAAATGGAGTGCACTTTCTCATTTTTCCCATTATACATACTACAGGATCACATCAGTCATGCAGTCATGCACATACATGAGGTGATAATGTCTGTTTCACTCTACTATCATTCCTTCCCCCATACCCATTCCCCTCCCTTCATTATTTTAAAGCAAATACATTCTATAGAAATCACATGATAGGGCTTATTCGGAGGCTTAAGGAGCAGAATCAAAGTGAGTTCGTAAAGAAGGTTTGGAAATAGAAGTGAGATGGAAGGAAACCCGAGTCTGTTTCTCAAAGAACATCCACAAAGTTCAATGTAAAAAGAGCAAAGATCTACCTCCTTTGATAAAGAGTTGACATGGTCACTGCTTCACCTCCCCTACTCTCTACCTGCTCCCTTTGCACAGGGACACCAAGGCCACCATATCCTTTGTATTAAAATTCATTCATTTGTTCAAATATTTGAGTGGCTGCATGGTGCCAGTCTGGTCGAGGGGATGAACACAGTATGTGGCAAGTATGACTCACAAGGTGCCTCATGAGTTTTTATTATAGTTAAACAATTCAAAATTTGGCATAATTATAAGATGCTTAGATGTGGGGGCTATACCTGAGGGACAGTTGGAAAGAATTACCAAAAACAGGGATGGGAATCCAGTTTCATAAAATGGTGTTATTTAGAGTATTTCCTCTTCAGGAAAAGCAGAAGATTGAGAATATGATGGAATCATCAATGCAGAGAAATACACCCACCATTTAGTATTTTAAGTACACACTATTATTCTGTGTGATGCAAAATTTCTACAAAGAATCCTAAATATCTTTGGGTATGTAATTCACTACAGTTATATACTGAACCATTTTCTGAGTTGGGAACTGCTTCACCTGGAAGGGAATAGGTAAATGGATATGTTCCCAGTCTCAGAGCTTAAAGAATAGTTACTGGAGACAGCATTTATACCCCAAGGAAGACATAAGAAGCAAGAGAATTGATTCTAACACTAAAAGTGGGGGGCAAGGTAGGAGAGTAGAATACAAAAATGAGAGAACCAAAAGTTCCAAGATTTTAAGAAAGCTGATACACTCAAGTAAACTTGACCCATGTTATATTCTGGCTTCATACCAGCTTCTTGAAGTATTTCACGGCTACTTAAACTTAAAAGGGCCCCGTGATCAAACTTCCCTAAATTGAATTTTCTTTTGAAAAATAGGAAAACTTGAAGTTGTTAGCAACCTGATACATGTTCATAGGCACTCTAAAGGATATGAAACAATGATGGCAATGCTAACCCATGTGTTAAAAACTTGGGCTTCCTCAAGTCACTGAAAAACTGAATGCCTGGTCTCAAGGCTCATTCATTTCCATATCCCTACCAAGGGCCAAGGAAATAGGAGGTGCTCAGTAAATTCTGCTTAACAGTGTGCTCAGACTTTCAGTTGAAGATATACAATGTCCTTCCAGGTCTGATCCCACCAAGCCCAGTACCCTGATGGAACACAGCCATCTTCTCTGGTACTAAGGGAAGGTGAACTTCATTTAAAGGTGGCCCTCCACACCATTCCTGGAATGTCTTTCCCATCACACATTGCTAAGAACTTTCCAAAGTTGTAAATCAACATACAACCCCAGGGACTATTCAGGTTAGACAAGGCTGTAAAGGACTATGGACACCCACTTAAATAAGAAAAAACCTAAAACTTCAAATTTATCATGGGGAGGAAAATTTTTCAAGGTGAGGAAATAAGGGCAGCCAACACTGAAGTTCCCTGTTTACCAACAAGAGTTAGATCCCAGATTGACCAGTAGTCCCCTCCCTGTTCCACTGAGGCCACTGAAGCCCAGAAGAGTTAAGAAGCTTCTTTGTCACTATTCAGGAATATGGGGAAATAGGCCTTATGGAAATAACTGATCCTTTTCTACAAATGTGCTGTCATGGAACGTGGCATTAAGCTCTACACAGAAAATAGGGTTCTTGGATCCCACTTACATATAAGAAACCCAAAACTTTTCCCCCAAGAATATGAACATCACATGTGAGCACTTGAGTGCTGTTTGTACCAACCCTGGATGACAAAACCCAGGACACCTTTTCAGAACTGGACTTCATTTCTAATTCCCACCAACAAAAGGAAAACTCACTTCTGTCCACTGTGCACATTTGAACAAGAATGTCTAGCTTTGTTTTTCATGATCTAGAAACCCAAAGCAGATCATGGTGATGTTAAGGTCCATACACAGAGATCAGCCAGCTGTAGACTGAGATGGAAGATCTGTTTAGAACTTTGTTCCATTTGGGAGAAGAATTGAAGGCAGTGATTCCTAGATTTGGGATTTCTTAGACAATTACACTTTCAAGAAACATTTTGGGAACCAAGAAAGCACAGGGAAAATTCCACTTGCCCACCACCTGCTCCTTCAGACACCCTGTCATACCCACCCCACACAGCCTCCATAGGAAGAATGGAGTGTCAAGATTCCACAGCCAATTTTAAAGTTTTAACTTCAACAACAGAAGGTAACTTTAAAATCTCCAGTCTCTATAAGCTGCTACTATTTTTAAAAGAAGAAAAAAGAACTCAGATCATCTCTACCGACCGGAGTATAAACTTATTTATACTTAAGATGGTCAGTGAAAATTATTTAGAACCAGTCTTAAAATGAGTCTCACTGTTCTCTATAAATAATGAATACTTTAAAGACCCAGATGTTTACCTAAACTTAATACCCTATAGGGGTATTAACACCCTATAGGAATAATGATATTTTACAACCATTAAACAGACTTAGTAAGTTAAATAACCACAGTCCTCTGGGTTGTTCCCAAGGAGTAGCAAGTGGGCTGGGGGTGTCACTCAGTGGTAGAGTGCTTAACTAGCATGTGTGTCCCACTGGGTTCCATCCCCAGTCCTACAAAAACAAACAAATAAACGAACTGTCTCTAAGGAGTACCAAGTTACTGGTAACATCTTGTCCTTCTTCTCTGAACAACTACCCACAAAAAGTAAACTATCAGAGGGTATTCCTACAAGGCTGGAAGCTTTAGAAGACAATGGAATAGTCTTAATGGATTTTTCCTTGACCATTAGAAGAAAAGAAAAATAAATCAGCAATGGCTCAAGTGTAAGTACAAAGTAACTTCTTGGTTTTGACTAGTATTTCTTCCCTATGTTTCAGAGTCCACATGTCTTATTTTTCTAATCAATGTAAGCTCTTTGTGACGTGTACATGAAAAATAGCAGACACAGCTAGGTGTTGTACTCCTGTAATCCCAGTTCCCTGGGAGGCTGAGACAGGAATTGCAAGTTTGAGGCCATTCTGAGTAACTTAGTGATATATGTAAAAATGCTGTGTATACTGCTTAGTGGTAGAGCACTTGCCTAGTGTAAGTGAGGCCCTGAACCCTGGGTTCAATTCCCACTGTTGTGTGTATCTGTCTCTGACTCTGTCTTTCTCTCTTTCACACACACACACACACACACAATAACAGATGGAAAGGATTAATAGTGAGCTCATTGTAAGTACCATTATTTTTTCTATATTACCTCTTAGTCCATGCATCACTCTTTAGGATAGGAATTGCATTCTCCATTTTTCTGATAAGAAACAAACTTAAGAGATAAGAGAGTTTAAGTAATGTAGGCTTAGGTCACTCTAAGAACATAAAGACAGTTAAATGGCAGAATTGGGATTTGAAACAACTCTGATTCCCAAGTTCATAATTTTTCCACAAACTTTCCCAAATACTCTATATCACTGATATATTCCTTAAAGATATCTACTATCAGAAATCACAAAAGCTGGGCATGGTAACACATGCCTGTAATCCTAGTCACTCAGGAGAATGAGGTAGGAAGACCACAAGTTCAAGTCTAGCTTGGGCACCAAGATGAGATTCATTCCCATCTCAGAAAATAAATAAATAAATAAAGCAAAACTTCAAATTTGTTTTAATATTCAGTTATAGAACAATAATATATAATGACAGAGAAATCTTAATGTCAAGTCCAGCACAAAAGTGACTTTCATGCATCTAATTGATCCATTTGAACTGCTAGAAAAGGACCATAGTCACTCAAAATGTACATGAACCTTTAGTCAGTCTTGTAGAAAAAGAAAAAAAAGGTTCAAAGGCAGCAGAGAGGACATGACCAGAAGATGACTAATACTATGAGGCTCTACTAGAAGGCCCAACTGTCTGAATAGATAGCTCAAGTATGATAAGCTACAGAAAGAAGAGGTGTGGGGTTGAGAGAAATGGAGGGAATGGAAGGGACCTAATGGGGAGTAAAGAGAAGGCAGCAATAAGCCTACATGACAGGAAATGTCACATGTCTAAGTCAGAGAGCGGAAGAAAAGCATGGTTGATGCTTTGCCTGGGCAGGATTTGGCAATAGAAGTAACAGGATGAAGAGATGGTACGGGGGAAGAAAGAGGAAGCCAAGTAGCAGCCAACTCATTCTGTGACTTCAAATAGTGGAGGTGGAAACTGTACATGGCTTAGCTCCAGAAAGTCACCCAATATGCCAATTTAAATAAAGACGAGTTTGTATCATTAAGGGGGAGGGAGGAAGATGGATGCATCCCACTGCTCTAGCAATATACTAAGGAGCTAAGCTGAAACTTACATCTGTTAGAGAAGCTTTACATAATGGACTCAATTACAAGGCTATGATGTAGAGCAGAAGGGTACTATTAATACAAGCATATGCAATCTATTAGTGAGTGTGAATTAACACGGTTCAGGACAGTCCATTTAAAAAATATTACCAAAAACCCAGCTCTGAAATGGGTCACCATTCAAACAGGGATGTGTTGACAAAACGGTCACGGATCAAGAATACATTTCAATATGATTATATTCTAGACCAAAGTAGATCAGGCTAGTTCTCATGAGCAAGAAGTGTCTCTAGTTTTAAGGAGATCATGAAAATCAGCACCAGTCCACATGTTTAGGATCTGTAGGAGGTTGGACTTGTGAGAAGTCATAAAACACTGCATATGGTGCCAACGTCAAGCAGCAGGACTTGAACCAAACATGCCGAGTTCTTTAGTTTCAGCAAAGTCACATGTATGTGTAAAGTGCTACACCACAAACAATCTCATGCAACTATGCCACCATTGGATGGATGGAAAGTATTTGTGCCTCTACTTGCCCAAGATGAAAATGCATTACGTGCATTGCTCAAGGTCCCAGGATTCGCAGATTGCAGAGCTGGTTTGTATTTAAAACTTCTCTTGGCTTTTGTTTACTTTCCACTGGCCTTTGTGCTTTGTACAGTCCCTATTATATTACAGCAAACATATTTTTATTCTTCTCAATCATTAGCATGGGAAGTAGAAGGAACTGGAATGACTGATGTGGGAAGGGAGTGGAATTGGCAAGAGTAGGTGAGACTCACATGGAGTTTGCAGGCGAAGAGAATGTATACAACCCATGACTTTGTGAACTACTTGGAAAGTGTACAAAATACACTCTCATGGGAAAGAATTTACCTCACTTGGGCAAAAAAGCTGCAAACAGTTTGGTTTTGGCTCATGTGCTTCTTGTCCTAACATGTAATACCACTACCCCCAGAAAGCAGATGGTCCCACATTTAGGAAAATGGATATTCTTATGAACATAAGACACACATGAAGCTGTTGAGATACTCTGATGCTTTAGTCAAAGCTCAGAGAACTTCATACAATACTTGGAACAGCAACCACATTAAGTATATAATTCATGCTGTTCTGGCCCAGACTTACAGTCTAAAGACTTAGCTGATCTCCTTCAGGCAATTCTTGGCTGGGGACTGGACCATGGTACTGTGTAAATCCCCTTGCACCACATGTCTACAGCAGACAGGAGGTGAGGGCCAAGTTTTCTCTTGCATCAGTCACTAGTTCCTTAGAGGATTTGAACACAATTTCAGAATTAAGTCATTATTTCTACTCCAGACATGAGCGCCCTGCCAGCATTTGTGCAGCAGTAGTAGCCACAATTATGGAGCCAAGCAAGAATAGAAATTTCTTCTTATTATTGATGGTCTACTAGGTGCAAAATGCTGGCAGAGAATTATGGAGATGCAGAATCCTAAAATGCATTCCAAGTGCCTGATAATTAATATCAATCAACACAACAACAGAATGTTTTTTCTTTTGGTTTGTGGCAAAGTCTCTAAGCTAAGCCATTACAGAACACTTCAGGAACAGAGAGAAGGAACAGGGTGGGAGGACTTTGTGATCCACTAGTTTCCACTCTAGCAGAAGAAAGAGCATTTAACATTGGAGATAAGTTATAAAGCCCCTTTGGGAAAAGAACAAACTAATTATAGTAAAAGAACAGAAAAGCTGATGTGTGTGGGAAGGGGGGGCAATGATTGTTCAATGATGAGAGGAAAAATAATAAATAACTTTTGTTCCTGATATTTGGTTCTATTCCTCAGCTTTCAAAATATGTTTTGTGAAAATACCGAAGGTAGGCCATTCCTCGCCAGCCCTCCTCCAAAGCTCTAAGTTTCCTGAGGACAGGAGCAGGGAGACTACATAGAATGTTTTGCAGCTGCTTCCAAGCAGTGTAGGTGAGAGAAGTGCAGGTGTGAGAGGACAGTGAGAAGACCAGGTAGCCACTCAAAATCGTCTATTGGTACAAGTTCATTACTTAGCGTTTTGTTACTGTGACAAACACCTGAGCCTCAGAAAAGAGAGTAGGAAAGGTTTCTTTGGGCTCATCCGTTCAGAGGATTCAGTCCATGGTCAGCTGATTCCATTGCTTTAGACCCATCATAAGGCAGAACATCACAGTGGAAGGGTGTGGTGGAGGAAAACTACTCAACTCATAGAAGCTGGGAAGGGGGGAGAGAAAGAGGAGAAGGAGGGGCTGAGAAGGGGTCAAGAAAAAGATAAACATTCTGGGGCATGCCCCAGTGACCAATGACCTACTTCTTCAAACTAGGTCCCTCCACCCAGTAATCCATTCAAATTATTAATCCATCAAATCAATTAATCCACTGATAAAGTTAGAGCCCTCATGATCCAATCATTTTCTAAAAGCCTCATCTCTGACATTGCTGCATTGGGGACCAATCAGATTGAAACCACAGTCCTTTCAACACAGTTAACTTGGCACATCTAATAACAAACCTCACTGCATCAGAAGTGTTCAGTTCACTGAATATCAACTGTTAAGTCAGTGGTGAGTTACACAGTCACTATTAATTTAAATACTCAAAGCAAGGTCTCCATTGCCTGTTCACCAATATTCAAAGTCCACACAGATCTGCCTTCCCTGGTAAGGTGGAGGCTAAAGAAAATTGCCCTAAATCTGCACTTCAAAATCCTCACGGAATGCTCCATCCACTACCACCGTCATCGCCTTCACCTGCAGAGCGTCTCAAGCAGCACACCAGGCACTTATCTGTCTTCTAAGCTAGATTTCTCAGCAGGGGTCTTGGGCCACTCCAGACTTTCTCCCAACCCACCTTCCTTCCCTCTTGATATCAGGCCAGGAAGAAGTAGAGGTACTGAGAGGAAGATGAAGGGCAGAAAGATGGGGTCCAGCAAGCAAAGAAAAATTTGTAGAAACCTTGTAACATGAATGATAAAGAGAGGAGCCAGTGGAGATGCTAATAGAAATAATTGGTGAGGCTTTGACTTGACATCCACACTTCCACAGCCAGCACCAGTCCTTCTCAATTCACAATATGAATATTATCCCCATTTTATACATGTAGAAATAGACTTGAGAAAGCTCATTTGTCCAAGATCACAGCTGACACAAGCCACATGGCTTGGAGTAGTCTCACTCTTAAATGCCATTCTGCCTTTAGGAGATGCAAACCTAAAGGCAGTTTTTGGGCCCTCTTGTGACTTCCACAGACTCCCAGCTTTCCAAACTGCATTCTTGAGCTTTCCACAGAAAAATAGCCTTAAATGCCCGAGAGAGTCAACACAGGAAAAGAACTAGGGGTGAAGAGGAGTATCTGTGGGCACAGCTCAAAGAACAATTAGCATAAATATCCCATGTCAGCGTCACCCTTAAAAATACCACCCATTTTGTACTTTACTCCACAGCTGCTCCATGTTTCACTATTTAATACATTAGGGATTTCCACCCACAAGCCTAATAAAACTGGCATTCCATGATGATGTGCCATGTGTACCTGTGGGCTACATGGATGGGCTGCATGCCACCAGCACCTGGCGTAACAGCACAGGTGAGCAGCTTCGTCTCTGGACAACTGGGCTCTGACCTGCTTGGGCTCACACTGTGCTGCACACGTGGAGGCGGTTTAGTGGACCCAGCTGAGAGACAGCATTTCCAGGAAGATCTCATTCCAGCCATCTGAACCACATCCTCCATCCACAGGGCTCTCCGGGAACTTCTCAGGAATGGAGGTGACCCTCTTCATGTGCAACACCCTCAGGATCCACTGAAGCTAGCCATGTTCGAGGAGTGAGGGGGTAAGCATATCAAGAGGGGAAAATGCAGGTCAAAGAGGATCTTTCTCATTCCTTTCTTTTTTTTTTTAATTTAAAAAAATTTTTAGTTGTCAATAGACCTTTATTTTTTTTTAATTTTACAGACTTCATTTTGATTTACTGTACACATATGGGGTGCAAATCTTCATTTATATGGTTGTACATGATGTACCTGTGGTGCTGAGAGCTGAACCCAGTGCCTCACACATGCTAGGCAAGCACTTTACCACTGAGCTACAACCCAGCCCTCCATTTGTCTTTTTTGGGGCTGGGCTCATCTCATGATAGAAACTGTTTTCTTCTGTCAAGTTTTACAATGTGCTTGGAAGATAAGATTATCCCAATTGGGTAGAAAACACTGAGCAAACCAATTCTTCACATATTTCAGCACATAAAGCACAAAGTTCTTCGGTGTAAATAATTTTTTTTCCCCTTTTTTGGTACTAGGGATTGAACCCAGGGAAACTTTCCCACTGAGCTACATCCCCTTAGATGGGGTCTAAGTTGCTGAGACTGGCCTCGAACTTGACTCCTGCCTCAGCCAGGATTAAAGCTGGGATTACAGCTGTGTGCCACCATGCCTGGCTATAAATAAATTTTTTGTGGCAAATCTATTACTTATGACTTGCCTTTCTCCTTAAAAGTAGAGAGCAGTGGGCATGGGGGAGGAGTGGTTAGTTCAGGGAGAGGTTAAGTGAACCATAGAATAAGGCTTTTGGTACAAGATGTGCTGGCAAACATCAATTAACCAGTTAATTAGAGGATTTCCCAAACCTTTTCTACTCAAAATATTTTGCTTTGCCTTCTTTCTTTTTTTTGGGGGGGGGTGTTGATTTTTTTTATTTGTCCTAATTTGTTGTACATGACAGTAGAAAGCATTTATACGTTTTGATAGATCATATATAAATGGAATGTAATCTTTCATTTTTCTGATTATACATATTGTAGGATCACATCAGTCATGCAGTCATATACGTACATGAAAAAAGATTAAGGCAACAACCTAGAAGATATTGAATATTATTAGGTTATTGGCTGTTTGATAAACTCAAAGTATTTCTACATGTAAAATCACTTATATTAAAAAAAAGTAAGTAACAAGCATTGGTGATAATAGAGAGAAAGTGTGTATTTCTGGTAGGATTGAAAAATGGCACAATCCCTGTGGTCAGTATGGCAACTCCTCAAAAAGTTAAACATAAACATGACCCAACAACTCTGCTTCTGGGTAGAGACCCCAAAAGAAATGAAAGCAGGGGCTCCAATGGATATTTGTGCAACCATGTTAACAACAGCATTATTCATAATAGCCCAAAGGAGGAAGCACACAAAAGCCTGTGGATGGACAAACAGATACACAAAATGTAGTACACACACACACTATCATTTAGGCTTAAAAAGAAGGAAGTTCTGAAACATGCTACATCATGGATGAACCTAGAGGACATCATGCTAAGTGAAATAAGCCAACCACATAAAGACAAATGCTGTGATTTCACTTACATAGAAGGTACTTAGAATAGTTAAGTGCATAGAAAGGTCGGACGCGGTGGTGCATGCCTGCAATCCCAGAGGCTGAGGCAGGAGGATCGCAAGTTTGAAGCCAGCCTCAGTAACTTAGTGAGGCCCTAAGCAACTGAGCAAGACCCTGTCTTAATAAAAAATAAAAAAGGGCTGGGGATGTGGTTCAGTGGTTAAGCACCCCTTCATTCAATCCTTGGTACCAAAAAGAAAACAAAAACATAGAAAGTAGAATAGAGATAGTTGGGGCAAGGAGTAGGGAGACTGGGGAATCAGTGTTGGTTGCACAAAAATATGATGGTACTGAATGCAACAGAGCTATATATTTAAAAATAGCTAGAGTGGTAAATTTTATGTTATGTATGTTTTACCATAATTTAAAAATGCTCATATAGACTTTGTCAAACAATGTTCTAACTTCTTTGCTAATATTCAGTTGATTTTCTCAACAGCCCTATGGGGTAGTTCTATTGTTAGCATTATCTTCTTCACTATGATCTTGTCCAGTGTCACATAGCGGGTGAGTGGCAGATGTGAAGACAGGCACTCAGGTTCCATCATCTTATCCTTAACCAGCCTGCTCTGTTTCTCACACAGAAACAGAACAGCAGATCCTGCTGCTCCCACACCATTGGGGGATTGCTCAAACCTCAATGTGATGGATTCGGTGATATCCAAAGGACCCACCACATCGAGACATCTTGTATCAAATTCAGCCTCTTCAATCAATTTCACAGGACCAGAGACTTTCAAAGTGGAAATGACCTCTCTCTGGTCTAATTCTCTTTTCAAGACAGAACTACTGCTATACTACCCCAAGAAGGTATGTTTGCCTTCCTAAATTTTGTATATTTATATCTTCTTATATTTCCAAAATTACACAGAACCCATGGTTTCTCAAAGAAACCAGTCCCAGGAGGCCATAGAATAGATTCTAGATCTAGCAGGAGCCACCTTGACCAAGAGGGTTATCCTTTCTGGGTCTTCTTCATTGCTGAGTAGATATAATTTTAAATCATCTTCTTGTAACCAGTATTCATGGTCTAAGATTACCTTAGCATACCTTAGCAGGAATACTTTCAAAAATTTAAAATGCTGTTCTCAAAATTATAACTAGTTAGAAGGTTAAAAAAATACAATGCTTAACTGACAGTTCAACAATGATCACCTACATCTCAAACCTTGCTTCTTGAAGTCTAATCAGTTCTCACACATTGTTCCTCATCTAGCCAAACAACAATGATGAGACCGTCAACAGTACATCTAGGATTTCAGTTCTTCTCAAATACAGTGCCTTTCCCTTATTGTCAACATTCTGCACACCTCTCCCAAGGTCACACTGGGACAAGAATAAAGACCAGACAAGTAAAACCATAATCACAAATATGAGCTCCTCTAGACTGGGGCTGCAACTTCTCTGCCTTGTTTTCAGTGTGTTTTATTTTATAGTATTTGTTAAGAACAAGGGCATTTAAGTATCATCCATTGTCCCAGTAACATCCTTTACAGCTTTCTTTTTATCTCTTTGTCACGTATCTCTAGCCTCCTTTAATAAGGAACGATTGTCAGCCTTTCTCTTTCTTGATCTTATGTTTTTAAGGATTACCAGCCAGTGATTTTGTCATAGAATGTCTACCAGTTTAGGTTTGTCTGATGTTTGCTCATAAGGGCACAACAAAGGTTTTCATTTAATTGGAAAGATAGGAAAAGAATTACAAAATTTTCTTTAAAAAAATACATTAAGAAACAGAGTAGAGGGGTAAAAATAATAACAGAATGTGTGACAGATACCATTGCCCTGTGTACATGCATGAACGCACAGATGGTGTGACTCTACTTTGTGTACAACCAGTGAAACAATAGCTGTACTCCATTTGTGTTCAATGAATCAATAAGTAAATTAAAAAAAAAAGATATTGGAAAGAGTAAGGTAGAATGAATCAGACATAACTTTCCTATGCTCATATATGAATACACAACCAGTGTAACTCCACATCAGGTACAACCACAAGAATGGGAAGTCATACTCCATGTATGTATGAGATGTCAAAATGTACTCTCCTGTCATGTACAACTATAAAGAACAAATAAAAAACATTTAAAATAGAAAAAAAAAGAAAAGAAACAGAGTAGATATGTTACCAATGAAGGCTTTGTAGCCCAATTTCCTTTTTATATCTTTCTTAACCTTCTCTGTGGGCTTAGACAACTCATGTGAACATCTCACCTGGAGGCTGGGGGAGGGGTGCAGTCACACAGAAAAGAGTTCCACTCTCTCGTCTATGAGCAATGCAGGCTTCGGGTCTCAGTTCCCTGCCAGGTCCTTTCCTTCTTTCAATAGCTATTCCCTAGCCAGTAGGTAGTTTTGTTTTTGCTTTTACCCCCTAGCCCACATTTTGCAGGCAGAAGAGCACCTCCTGCTTCCTGGCATTACAGCAGGGAGAGCAGAGACATTTCCCACTCCTCGTAGGCCGAACTTCATCCCACGTGTGCCATGGTCTGCCGCGGCTCCTACTCACGCCTGGGCTGTGAATGCCCTCTTTATTGACGGCACATAAGGCCTTCTCGTTCTTGCTTTCTTCAGCAAGGCAGTCTCTTTCATGTTGATACCTTCAACACATCTGATGCAAGAGGAGTGCTTGTCCACAACAGTTCAGTCCACCGAGTTAAACACAGGTAGGAAAGAAACAGATACAGACAACACTGCAGGTTGAAGAGGAAGAGACATGAAAGGCAGAACATGAATGGCAAAGGGCACCAGACACAGAACGTTAAATGCTGACTCTGTAGGAAGCAGCAGTATTAGGCTTCTATCTTCTCTCACCTGCATGCTCACTTTCCCACCAGGTGTTTAATACCTTTTTTCTCCTTTGATTCTTGTTTTTTTGTGTTTTTTTTTTTCCTTTGGGGGGGGGGGGGGGGGGGGGGGGGGGGGGTGCATGGATACCAGGGACTGAACCAAGGAGCACATCCCCAGCCCTATTTGTATTTTATTTAGAGACAGGGTCTCAATAAGTTGCTTAGCACCATTTTTGTGGAGGCTGGCTTTCAACTTGGAATCCTCCTGCCTCAGCTCCCAAACTGCTGGTTTCCTTTAATTACTTTTCTCATATTCCATGGCAGATGCGACCTCTTAAAAAGTAGATGCTTTAGGGGAATAGTATCGATACTTTAGGGAGTTAATTTCTGTATTTTTTCCAGGAAAGGAAGGAGTTCACCGAAATGTGAAAGACAAGTTCAACAGAGGAAAGAGATTACCCAGAGGGAGGGGTGTCCCAGACTGTGGGGATGAGAAAAGAAATTAAAATCACATGCTAACCACCACTGAGCACTTACAGTGCTGCTGGACATTCTTTTAAGGCTTTATACAACTAATTTAATCCTCACAAAACTGTGTGCAGTAGGTGCTATTGTTTCCACTTCTCAAATGAGGAACTAAAGCACAGTATCCAAGGACACTGAGAGATCACTTGTAGGACCTGGATTGGTAGAGGGCAGTTTGGCTCTCCGACCCAGCTCTCAACCATCACCCTATGTTGCCATGAGCTCTTATGGCCTCAAGCACTGTCATCCTAGCCTGGGAGTTCCTCTGCAGGTCAAGGAAATAAATACCCTGTCAGGATGCACTGATGTGAGACTCAGGTAACTTGAGTAAGTTTTGGTATTTATGAGTCAAGAGATCACATGCAGAAATAATATTCTGCCTTTCAAAGTAGCTCTTCAGAAGCTCCTCTGTGTCCATTTCAGTACAGAGCTCATGTTTGGATTCCTCTTTTGAAATACCTTCAATTCAATCATACCTTCTCCCCACCCCAAACCCATATATGGGAGGGATGGTGGTCATTGATACTGGGAATTGAACCCAGGGGCAATCTACTAGTGAGTTACATCCACAGTCTTTTAAAATTTATTTTGAGATAGGGTCTCACAAAATGTCTAGGCTGATCTTGAACTTGCAATCTTCCTGCATCAGTCTCCAGAGTTGGTGGGATTCCAGGTTGTGCCACTGTACTCAGCTTATGTATTTCTTTTAAATATCCTCAAAGATGAATCAGACATTTACAAACAATCAGTAGTCCATCTGAATCAAACCTAGAAAATAAGGTAGCAAACTAAAGGTTTCATTTCTTTTGTTACATTATTTTGTCCTTCCTAGTCTATAAAATGATTCTCAGGGCAATTCCAAAAGAAGTAACAAAAAACTGCTAACTACAGGAACTGATGGGAAGGATGTTGTTTACTTAAATGTTTAAGAGCTAGTTTGTTTTTACCTTCACAACATCACAGTTCTACCCAACAGGTACGACACTGTTCCCTCAGTTGTCTCTTCAACTTGAAAATGACCGAGAATTCACTGAATGCGACAGGCAAAAATAAAAGCATTGAGGTTAAAAATCAGACTTTGACATAAAATACCCTGGAGCCAGGTACAGTGGCAAATGCCTGTAATTCCAGGAGCTTGAGAGGGTGAGGGAGGAGGATTGCAAGTTCAAAGCCAGTCTCAAAATAAAAAATAAAAAGGGCTGGGGATGTGGCTCAGTGGTTAAGCACCCCTGAGTTCAATGGCAAAACGAAACAAAACAAAACAAAAACCACAACCTGGAGTCTTATCCCAGTTCTGATGTCCACCAAACTCTAAGCCTCAACTGCCTTATTCATAAAATGGGATATTATCTAAAGTGGCAAGGTCCAGGCAGGAAAGAAATAGTAGTCCAAAAAGCTAACTGAAAACTACAAAGGTGTGAACAAGGGAAACTGCCAAGGATTGTGGGTACTTGGCAGCCGGCATCTGCAGAGCCACTGCCTTCCCCAGGTCTGAAAAGGAAGGAAGGGGAATGAGTGGCCAAAATCCAGCAAGAATTTAGTGGTTAACAACAGCTGCAGGAGAAGGGGCCCCCTACAGGAGCTGTGGCTTTTAGCAGAGGAACCAGCACCACCTCCCCACAGCCTCAGGAAGAAGGAGAATATAAAGACCCTAATTTATCTCTCAAAAGTCAGAAGGGCAGGAGCCCACATGGGATCCACAGTGGCTTTCTCTCAGGGCACAGAGCATAGTAGGTCAGAGGGGCAAACAGAATTACCAACCTGAGGTCTCTCTCAAAGATGTTGTGAGCTGATCTTCAAAATTGTTTATGTTATGTTTCTGTCTATCCTATTAAAGACAAATTCCATAAGAGCAGGAAGTATCCAGCTAATTCAGTGCTGGGCCAGAACACAGTTCAGTCCCTGGCACAGGGAAGCTACTCTTACGAGCTCTTATTATGATGCTATTTTAAATAATGTAATCATTTGAAAAATAAGATATGATCAGGTTGCTATACAACACAGGAAATAAGTAGAGAGCTGGTACCTTTGAAATACAGATGTGGGTCTCCATCCCACCTCCCACAACCTTCATTAGCTCAAGGAGTATGTGAGGCTCAAAAGAACCCACCCCCAGAACATTAGCTTGGGAATACACCAGTTTGATTTTGACTAAAGCCATAAATCTTTTCCAGTGCCAATGAATTCCCCCAATTTGATTATATGAATACAGTTAATTCCATTTGGGAGATAATGCAAATTTATATGGTTTAACCCAACATGAATATGTCTGCTCTTAACTTCTACCAAGTTATTATAAAAAGATCATTTGGAATCACCACACATTCTGGGAACCATGCAGCCACGGAGGAAACTGGCTTAAACAGTAAAACGAACAACAAAACAGCAAGACTTTTCCTAAATGTCTCTGGTAGCTACAGTGCACATCAAAGAGATTACTGTCTACCTGTGCACACACCATTCCTACACACCTATATATATACTACATTTTATATTTATAAATCAACCAAACTAACAATAAAATTGTGTTTTTTATTTGTTGGTTTTAGTTATACCTGACTGCAGAATCCATTCTGATATAATTACATAAGCAGGGAATGTATCTTATCCTAGTTAGAATTCCATTCTTATGGATGCACATGCTGGTGGGTTCAACCAGCACATGCTGGTTGTTTTCATATATGTACATGGGAAAATTATGTCAGATTCATTCCACTGTCTTTCCTTTGCTTACCCCCATCTCTTCCCTGCATTCCCCATTGTCTAATCTATTACATTTCTATTCTTCCCTTCATGGCCCACGCCTTATTGTGGATTAACTTCCACATATCAAAGAAAATATTCAACCTTTGGTTTTTTGGGATGGGCTTACTTCATTTAGCAGTATAGTCTCTAGATCCATCCATTTGCTAGGAAATGTCATAAAGTCATTCTTCTTTGTGGCTGAATAATATTCTATTGTGTATATGTATATATGCCACAATTTCTTTATCCATTCACAAGTTGAAGGCCACCTAGGTTGGCTCCATAGGTTAGCTATTGTTAATTGAGCTGCTATAAACATTGATGTGGTTGCATCACTGTGTTTTGCTGATTTAAAAATCTTTTGGATATATACTGAGGAGTGGGTAACTGAGTGGGTAAATGGTGGTTCCATTCCTAGTTTTTTGAGGAATCTCCATACTACTTTCCAGTGTGGTTGCACCAATTTGCAGTCTAATCAGCAACGTATGAGTGTACTTTTTTTCCCCACATCTAACCAACATTTGTTACTTCTTTTCTTTTTTTTTCCTTTTACCAGGGATAGAACCTAGAGGTGCTCAACCACTGAGCCACATCCCCAGCCCTTTTTTGTATTTTATTTAGAGACGGTGTCTCACTGAGTTGCTTAGGGCTGTGCTAAATTGCTGAGGCTGGCTTTGAAACTCATGATCCTCCTGCCTCAGAACTCCCGATGCACTGGGATTATAGACATGCGCCACAAAGCCACGCTACATGGAGAGCTGACCCAGATGCCTGGTGATCAGCACAGCTGAAACCAGCCTTCAAGAAATCCCAGCCCAGGTGCCAGACACATGAGTGAAGAAACTTCTAGATGATTCCAGCCCCCATCAGCTTGAATCTTTCATAGAGATTCATTAATTGATCCAGCAAATGAAGCAGAAACAAATCACCCCAACTATGTCCTACCTGAGTTCTCAACTTAGTGAATCTGTAAGCATCAGACGATGCTGGTGGTTTTATTCCACTAAGTTTTGGGTGATGTGCTATGTTGCACTACAACACTGAAGGTGTACACGGGTCTGGTCTACCTAATTTGAGCAGGTAACTTTTCTCTCACCCCAAATCCTATTAAGCTCACCCAAGAACTAGCTACCTATTCTCCCTACCTAGAGGAATGCCATAAGAAAGCTAAAAAAAAAAAAAAAACTAAAACTCCATACAAATTGTGTGTGTGTGTGTGTGTGTGTGTGTGTGTGTGTGTATTATTCCTTCTCATTCAGCTGGAGCCAAGACATTCAAATGTAAATTCTTAGTGAACTTGGGGCTTAAGATTCAGTCAGGATCTCTGGATTTCAGCCTCCCACAAAGACTTCTGTGGATGGTCAGTCTTCTTATTTCAACAAATAAGAACAAATTTAACCCTATCATTAGATGATAGAAATGTTAACTAATTTTAACACAGACTGAAAAAATAAGTAGGAACAAATGTAGAAAGGAATAAAAATGAGAAATATACCTAAAGACTCACAATGATTATAATGAGTAATAAGATTAAAGATCATTTATAATTTTTCATTTCTTTTTTTTTTCCTGGATGACTATTACTTCTAATGTCTTTTCTAAAAAGTAAGTTAGTTTAATAAGTAAAGATGCTGTTGCACTTGCAGATTAATATCCAAGGCCAGCTCCTGGCACTGAGCAATGGGCCACGTGGGCTCCCTCCCTTCCTTTGCATCATCAGATTTAAAGATTTTACCCACTTCACACAGTGCCAATACCATATCCCCTCCTTCCCTTCATGAGCATCCAGCAGACCCACAGAAACAAAGGCTTAGGGCACAAGAACAGTACAACTGCTCTTCATGCCACCCAAAACCCTGGAAGAATGTCCCAGCAAGGGGGAGTGGGTGCCTAGTCCACTCCCCATCACCCACAGAGATGAGCAACTCTGGCTGGGCAAAAACCTGACTGAGGGGATGCTTCTCCTTCATGGCCTCTGCTTAAAGCAAACCCAGGAATCCAGCAAACCACTAAGAGTCTGTATCAGTCCAACCTGCTACATTTCAGACCTGCCTTTCCCTTTCCATGCCCATTCAGGGGGTGCAGCCATCTGTCTCAGGCTGTCCTGTTAAACTCATCCTCACAGTGCCAGTACTTTGCTGCAAGCATTGGTCTCCCACTGCCTGACAGCCTGTAAGGGTGCAGACAGGCGAGGCAGTCACCTCCAGCACATGCCATGGAAAGGTCTGTGAGCAGCCGTGTACAAGACAGATTGCTGCCCCCACTCCACATTACATCATCCTCCTGGACATATGTGACAATTATTTAACTGGCAAGAGTTGGTTCTTTCTAGAAAGAAAAGTGGCCTATAGACCAGAGTATGGGCATGTCCTGGGAGTACATTAAACATGAAGACTCTCAGGTCCCGGCCCAACCCTGCCAGAGCAGAATCTGCAGTTGAATCAAATCCTCACGTAACATATGCCCGTCCAAGTGTGGGCAGCACTGTACTAGAGAACCTTCATTTGACATTGAATATTTTTTGTCACAATAAAACCTGTGACACCAGTCATGGTAAACTCCACCCCCCCATCTCCCCCTGCCTTAGTGCTGGGGATTGAACCCAGGGCCTCATGAATGCTAGGCAAGCACTCTACCACTCAGCTATATTCCCAGCCCTCATGGTAGGGGTAGGTATTTTTTTGAAGAAATAATTTTAAAGGGTGGGGAAGAAGCATAATCCTATTCCCAGCAGAAAGACCTCATTATTCATGCACTCTTGAAAGGGAAAGGGAAGCTGAGCTCACTTTATTTCTAAGCCAAATCCAAAGATATGAAAGTGAGGGTATTTCATTTAAACCACCACCCACCGTCACAAACACTAATTGGTCCAGTAAATGGTATTATAAAGGCTTAAGGTGGGAGCTTGGCCAGATAGAATATAGTCACATAAAAAGAAGTGTCCAGAACACAGTTTCATTTTTTTACCTATAGCAGTGATTCTCCACCAGGGACATCTGGCGGTGTCTGTAGACATCTTGGGTTGTCATGAGTGAGGGGGGACGCAACTTGCATCTAGTGTATAGGGATGATGTTAAACAGCCTACAAAGCTCAAGTCAGCACCCCCACCACCAGGAATTGTCCAGTCCAAAATGTCAGTAGTGCTGATGGCCCACAGGATTAACTAGAATGCTATTTTCTCTTCCCTCTCAGTGCCCCCTCCCATCACATACCAATCACCCCACCAAACAATGCACTTTCCAGTAAAGGCTTGCATTCTCCTGGCTCCACAGCCTCCCTTCTTGGCTCAGAGAAGAGCCTGCCACTGAGTGTGACAGCCAAGGACAGAGAACGAGGCCCTGTCCTTTCAGCAGGAAGGGCCCCACTTGTCCCCTCCTCATTACCCATGCAGCACAGGCCTTGGGTTACCTATTATGAAATCATGCATGTACTGTGAGAGCTGGAAGGGGCCTTAGCAATCCTCCAGGCCAGCTCCCTCGGCATCTTAAAGGGGCTGCATCCTAGCAGACTCCACACAGACTGTTTCCCTTATGACAGAGGAAGAGGAGCAAGGATCCAAGTAGAGAGAAGGAACAATGGCACAGTCCCAGTGTTTGAGCTGGGCACCCATTCTAGTTTTAGCTCAACTTTACTGAAAAGGCAAGTGCCCCTTTCTGAAAGCTCTCCAACTGTTTTGGCTTCCCCTCTCCTCAAAAATGACTGCAATAAATGCTGTCTGGGAAAATGAATCTCATTTCACAGAACAGAGACCTGTCCTTATGGTCAAGATGACCAGATGTCCCAGTTTGCCCAGAACTGGCCCACTTATAGTGTTGCCTTAGCAAATTTATTAGAAGCCCCCTTTCCTAGGTGTCCAGATCTGGATGATAAATTACATTATAACCTTTCTTCCGGGGCATGCCGTTCCCAGGGAGAACAAAGCTGCAGGCCTGGCATGCCTTTGCAGAGTACTTTAAGCCACAAACCTTAAAGTTAAACTCATGTGCAATTATGTCTAATTTGGCCCTTGCTAGTGACGTGCCAGCTGACCAAAATTCTGCTCACTGAAAATGACTGGATGCCAATGAAGGAAAACCCAGGACTGAGCAAACACACTCTAATCTTGTGACTTGAGGGCATCAAGAGAGAATATTGGCACAGACCATGGGAAAACCTGCTCTAAACCAGATCCATGTAGTTACCTAAGAATTCCTAATTCAGCCGGGCGTGGTGGCGCATGCCTGTAATCCAAGCGACTTGGGAGGCTGAGTCAGGAGGATCGAGAGTTCAAAGCCCGCCTCAGCAACTTAGCGAGGCCCTAAGCAACTCAGTGAGACCCTGTCTCTAAATAAAATACAAAATAGGGCTGGGGATGTGGCTCAGTGGCCGAGTGTCCCTGAGTTCAATCCCTGGTTCCAAAAAAAAAAAGAATTCCTAATTCAAACTCAGTCCACCTTCCAACTGCTGACCCCCAACCTGCACAAAAGACTCAATATTTGGTGAGGTGTGCATACTCTGAGCCATAGGCACAGGCGGTGTTATGGAGCTCCTGGACTCAGGTAAAAGTGGTAGAAAAGCAGGATCAGCAAGTTGACCACTCACAATTCATTTCATCACACCATTAATTCCTACCTGACACCATAATAGCCCCAGTGAATCACATCCAGACAGGGAAGAACATCTCTCACAATTGAAAGGAATAACACAAAAACTAACATGATTTTTTTTTCCTTTTAATATGATTACAGGTCTCTCTGGGAAAAACAAACACTGCAGAACAGGAAACATCATTCTATCTAAAACAACTGTTAACAATTTGACGCATTTCCTTCCAGGCTTTTCCCCATACAACTTAAGTTCTAACTTCCCCACAGCGTATCCTGCTTTTTCACTTTATTCTATAAGCATTTATTTATATTATTACAAACCAATCCATTTATTTTGTATCTGTGGTTCTCCCAGGGCAACATTAACAGCTGTTTGCTATTCAGGCTTCAAAAGTTTATGTACAATACAAGGTAGTAAATAAAGAGGATGGAGAAGAAAAAGGAAACCACACAATAAAATTTTATGAGGAATCTGCTTCCCAAAATAGTCTTGGTCACCAGTGTAATGAGTTTGGAAGCCCTCCTTCAATTCTGCTGGAACCAGTAAAGAGGACAGCATCCTGACCTAACAGAGGTAGTGTAGGCTCCCAATCAATCAAGGACATGCAGGGTAAGAGATAGCAAGAAAGGCTTGGCTTAGTCACTGCAGGTAAGAAGGAATGAGGAGGAGGAAGGAGCAGAAAATTTCAGACTGTTGGTGTCTCTTTGGTGTCTACAGAATCCTTGCCCTCGGTGGCAGCCATACTTGCTGCTCTCCTTTCTCACGTCAAACCCACACATGTGCACACAGGGACTCTTAACTCAGGCCTCCCTCGCACTGTCTGCTCTGCAGGCTTCCTTCTCCACCCACCGAGCTCAGAGCTCGCTCTCCCTGGGCACAGTAGGTGCTTAACATTTGCCATCCTATTAGGTTCTAATGAAAGCATTGGACAAGCTATTACGACTTAATCGACTTAATCGCTTTGCTTCACAGGAGAGGAAACCTGAGCCCAGTGATAGTAAATAACAGACCCACATGGCTCTGAGTCATTCTGCCATGCCCCCTGTTGGAAAGCCAGTTCCCGGAAGGCAGAGAGCAACCCAAGATGTATTTGTCTAAAGAACACTGCTTGTATTCTACTTTCCTCCTAAAAAGTTTTGAGGTTAACCAAGATCTGTTAGAAAAAAAGATTCATAAATAGAAGGAAATAAAGAAATTAAGTAAAGGGAAAATAAAAGTAGATAAGAACAATGAGGGCAGAGAGGCTATTAAAAAAAAAAAAAAAACAGAACCATGCTTAAGTTCTTCACAAATTCTATAGTTAAGTTCCAAATTTGGTTCTGTACTTTCTAAAGAAAAATACAAAGTGGATATACATAAATGTGGCTCATGGATTTATTTCAGAAAGTCCTGTTGCTATAGAAATTGTGTTGGAAACAACATCTGTCTAAGCCATCCAGCCTGATCAAAGGGCTTCTAAATGAGCCTATTTTCTGCTTAACTGTTAGCTAAACCTACAGGCAGGGTGATGTAAACTTGCTAGAAACTGTTCTAAAAAGGACCACACACTTCCCAGTTTCCTTACTGGGAATGTGCTAAAGTCATTGGGAGAGGGTTCAAGTCATCATTATGGGTTACTTGCTCCTACACTGTGATGCTCTTAACTGTGGTCCACATTCGCTCTCTCATTAGGTTAGTCCCCACCATGGCTTCATCTGCCTTCTGATGCTTCCAGATCATTACTTTGATATCTTCTCTTTCATCTGTTTTTACAATGACTTCTCTGCTTTGGGGATGACTCAGTCATGGTTTAACAGCAGGCACCAGTCCATCCCACTAACTCACTGCCTCTCTCTGGTGATGAGCATCATGGTTCATGATTAGCCAAAGTCACTATGCCAAGAAACTTAGGATGTATAGAAATCTTTTTTCCCCAAGTTTAATGATCGTATTGCATCAAAGAGTGGTATTTTATTATGGCAGGACAAAAAGGAAACTAACACAATGATTAAGTGTTTTACTCAGAAGACAGTACCAACTACCAAAATGTGACTTTTAAACTTGTATTCAACAGGCATGGCAGGCACAAAGCCTGGAGTCACACTGTCTGGGTTCTTACTATCTGCATCTTGGGCTAATTAATTAATCTACACCTCATTTTCCCACCTATAAAGTGGGGATGATAGTACCAACCTGAGAGAATTGTTAGAAGGATTAAATTGAGTGATTCATTAAAAAGTGCTTAGCACAGTGTCTGGCACATGTCAGATGTGTTTGTTATTATCAGCATCATTAGAGATTAAGTTGGCAGAACTGTATACACAATGCCACTTCTTGTGTCCTGTTGCTCCCTACCAAACACAAAACATGATCTTCCCAGGCTGTTCAAGGGAATCAGGGACAGACCTGAGATTCAGGGATAAGATCAGGGTTTTCCACTGAAGTAGCACTGTCCACCTTTCAAACTTACTAGGTTCTTCTGTGACGCCAACATTTTTTCTCATTAAATAACCCTGGGAACTCCACACACTGTATTTAGCACAAGCTCCAAAGTAATCATTAAGAGACAACAGCTTGATTACATGGAGTTAGACTGTTGATCTTATAATCCATAGCTCATTTCCAACTGGGCAGTGGAAGAATGATCAGCCTTCAAAATCAGCAGGCTGCCTAGCCCTGGATCACCTTAGTCAAAGTATAACAAAGCCTGAATCCTCCAAATATACTTGCCTAATCTGCACTACACAGCCTCTGCAATATGTGAAAATTACCAACACTAACCCTTGGGAAGTAGCTACATTTACTATCAGTCCAGAGTTACTCCAGAGTCCTGGCTCTCATGCTTCTGCCACTTTTGGCTTCAGTTGATAACCAGTGTTTTAGAGGCCTCAGGCTGGAAGTCCCAATATAGCCAAGTAGGAAGACCAGGTCTGGTAAAACAGTAATAATGATTTAAAAAATACTAGCTTCTGGGGACCATTGGAGATTACTTCTGTATCTTTTGAAATCAATGGGAAACAATACATTATTAATAGCATACACCAAATAAGTAACTTCTATGTACCAAACACTATGTTGATTAAGTAATTCAAATCTTATTACAACTGTTATCCCCATTTTACGGCAGAACATGAGACAGAAAGTTACTACCTCGCCCAAGATCACATGGCTAGCCAGGTGTGGTGGCGCATGCCTGTTATCCCAGATGCTCAGGAGGCTGAGGCAGGAGGATTGCAAGTTCAAAGCCAGCCTCAGAAAATTAGCAAGGTCCTAAGTAACCTAGCAAGACTGTGTCTCAAAATAAAAGATAGCCGGGCGCGGTAGCGCATGCCTGTAATCCCAGCACCTGGGAGGCTGAGGTAGGAGGATCACGAGTTCAAAGCCAGCCTCAGCAACTTAGCGAGGCCCTAAGCAACTCAGTGAGACCCTGTCTCTAAATAAAACACAAAATAGGGCTGGGGATGTGGCTGAGTAGTCGAGTGCCCCTGAAGTCAATCCCCAGTACCAAAAAAATAAATAAGTAAATAAAAGATAAAGGGCTGAGGTTGTGATAAGTGAGGGAGGGCTTGCCTGGCCCATGAGAGACACTGGGTTCAACCCTCAGCACCACATAAAATAAATAAATGAACAAAAAATTAAAAATAAAGATAATAAAACAGGCTAGGGATGTGGCTTAGTAGTTAGGAGCCCCTGGATTCAATCCCCAGTATTAAACACACACACACACACACACACACACACACACACACAGAGCTAATATTTGGAAGAGCCAGGTTAACAAACTAAAACAAAATTCTTTTTTTTTTTTTTCGTAGTGCTGGGGATTGAACCCAGGGCCTTGTGCTTGCAAGGCAGCTACCAACTCAGCTATATCCCCAGCCCTCAATTTTCATTTTTATGTGATGTTGAGGATCAAACCCAGGGCCTCATGTATGCTAGGCGAGCACACTACCACTGAGTCACAACCCCAGGCCAAAATTCAATTTTTAAAATACCAAACTCCCCAAAGAGGTAGTCTGTTACTTCACTTTCACCTTGCAGTATTTATAGAGATTGAAGACAATTAGTTGTCTATGAACTAATATTATCTAATTTAAAATTTAAAACTAAATACTTAAAGGTTATGCATAATGTAAATGAAAAACTAGACTTTAACCTTGCCCTGTATACCACCTGAGGCCACAAAGAAGTAAATTTTGCCCCAGCTAGATTTCATAACCCCTATTTTATTAGTTTTTCATTTTTATTTATTTATTTTGCCATGCTAGGGATGCAACCTAGGGCCCAACTCATGCTAGGCAAGCATTCCACCACAGCCATCTTCCCATTGCTCTTTATCCCCTATGAAGAAAAGATGGATCCACACATGGCCCCCCTGGAGATTATTTGCACAGGACCTTAGAGGCCTAATTGTAATTGAGTTTTCCTTGAACTCAAAGATAAACTTCCCCTTTCTGAGTGTTACTCAACTCACTCCATGAAGGAGTGAGGGGTGCGTGGCTGTTCCTCAAAAACTAAACACAGAACTGCCATGTGATCCAGCAATTCCATTTCTTGAGTACATACACAAAAGAAGTAAAGGTGAGGACTTGAAGAAGGTGCACACCTGTTCACAGCAGTATTTTTCACAACAACTAAAAAGGTAAAAACAACCCAGGTATGTATCAAGAGGCGAATGGCTAAGTACGTCATGTGGTATACATACACAGTATCCATAACATGATTCTTCAGCCTTTAAAAGGAAGAAAATACTGACACATGGCTTCAACATGGATCAACTCTGAAGACATGCTAAGTGAAATAAGCCAGACACAGAAGATCAGATACCATATGATTCCATGGATATGAGGTCCCTAGAGTAATCAAATTCATAGAAACGGAAAGAAGAAGGGTAGTTACAAGGTTCTGGGTAGAGGCAGAAATTAGGAGTTATTAATTAGTGAGTACAGAGTTTCAGTCAGGGAAGATGAAGAAGTTCTGGAGGTAGATGACATGGTTACACCACACTGTGAATGTACTTCTAATGCCATAGGCTTTTCCACTGAAAAATGATTGAAGTGGTAATTTTATATTATGTGTACTTCTCCACAATAACACACAAAGTGGGAGCTTTTAATTAATTCAATGAATTTCAAACCTTGTCTGCACACTGGAATCTCTGAGGGAGGTTTTTAAAAATATCTACTCATCACCAGTAGTGGGGGACTAGAGGACACAGTGGCTCCTGACATGATGCACCTGGAGGAAACAGGGTCAGTCATGAGGCACTCATGCCAGGAGACCGGCCTGGGCTCCTCAGGGGATTCAGTGTCACAGAACTCACAGGGAGGCAGAAGCACCCTTTCCACTTGAAAAAGACAAAAGGGGCACAATAGCCTAAGGCAATGCGATAAATCTGACTGGACCTAAAAAACGACCATAATGCACAGGTGGGGAAATCTTAGTGTAGAATCTATGTGGTATGAAAGAACTGAATGCAGTAGTAGTGGCACTGAAGGGGTAGCTATGGAGAAGAGCGTCCTAGTTCTTGGTATGTGGGATGTGGGAAGCAGGGATGAGCTGTCCCGATGTCTGCAGATGGAATGGTGTGACAAGGTGGGAAGAGTTGGTGAAGCTAAGTGAGAGGAATGTGTGTCCCTTGCATTCTTCTTTGAAGTTCCGAAGGTTCAGATTTTCTTTTAAATATTTTTTAGTTGTTGATGGACCTTTATTTATTTATATGCGGTGCCGAGAATCAAACCCAGTGCCTCACACACGCCAGGCAAGCACTCGACAACTGAGCCACAACCCAGTCCCTTCAAAAATTTTTTTAAAGAAAGGAAAATAAAAATGCCTATGCCAAAGCTCGTTCCAAAACAACAAACACAAGATCTGGGGGATGGTATCCTGGGAACCAGCATTTTCTTTGTAATGCTCCCTTAAAGTTTCTAATGGGTAGCCAGTTTGACAACTGAGTTAGAAGATTTCTAAACCAAGAGGTGATATAAGAGCATGGACAAGGTCAAGGATGTACAATCAACCTAGGAGGGAAGGCTGCTACTGACACCCAGAAGTCCTGGGGAATTTTCTCAAAACCTAAGTGACCCCATCTATCCCACTCTCTGCTCCTCGTCCTCTAAGAATAAGCCAAAATACAAAAAACAAACCAAAACAACAACAAATTCTACCAACAGAAGAATTGCCTTCCCAAGATTCATCCCCCACGGATAACAACAGACACGCCCTTTATCTCACATGGTGTTATGAAATGTTTTCTAACACATGGGGCTCAAATAAACTACTATGAGAAATCTCAATTTTCAGACTCCTGCTCTTAATTTGTTGTCAATATTTACACTTCCTAGTAAGAGAAATGCTCAGATGGACAAGGAAAACTCTAGCCAAGGAATTCAGATTTAGAAAACTTACATCTCAAACATATTGCTACCAAAACACAAAATTTTGCCTTGCAAGCTGGAGGAGGAAGCAAAAAAGAAAAAAACTCCTTTCAAACATGGGTCTCGAAAATATACATATGTCACAAAACTAAGATGATACTGTTTTTGAAGAAGATGGTTAAATGATAAACCCTAAAATTATTCAAATAAGTGGCAAACTTGCCCTCTCCCCTGACCCCACACATGTACCTAAAGAACATTTAGACCCATCTCCTATACCTCACATCCTATTTTTAGGAAACATAAACCCATCTTTCAGATGGAGAAAGGAGCTCAGAGAAGTCATACCCCATGTCACACATAAGTGGCACTTCCATCCTAAGTCCTCAGGCGCTAGATGCTGTCCTTGGTAACATGGAGACACGCATCTCTCATTATTCCAGGTTGACAACACTGCCAGGGTCACCTGTTTATAACATAATGCAGGAGGCAAGGGAGCTTCCAATGGGCCACATAAGACTCATCTACCTTGTTTTGCCTGTACCCCATTCGCAAATGTCACTCTCAATTTGAGTGACTACAATAGCAAATGCATACTCCAGCTGGGACATGTTCCAAGGCTTCCTATCATTTTACGTGAGGCCCTGATCACACCTGACCCTGAAGGCATCTGGGTTGGCGAACTCTGTGTAAATGCCATTGTACACACATATGTAGCATCTAGCATCTCTTGCTGAATAAGGCAGCGGCAATGAGTGATCACCTCTTTTCAGGTTCTGGAGAATTCTCCTTTTGAGTCAAGAGAATGATGCCCTACATTTATGTCAGCAATCTTTATTTCACTGGAGACACTAACTACTTCTTGATTTGTTAATGCCTTTTACAGATCAGCTTCCTACACACCTCCCCTTTACGAATTTTAAAATGAGGAATAGCTATAAGGGGTTTTTTCCTGTCACTATTGCTAACTTCACTTTGCTGATTCTTATGGTTTTAATCCAACCTCCCATCATCTCTATTTTGACTATAACAGCATAACAGCTATGGAGTCCTAGATCTCTCAACACGTGTGTCACTCAAGCTCACACACACACACACACACACACACACACACAAATACCTGGAAAATTGGATCTTCAATGAAGCCTCCCAATAAGAACAGACTTGTTTTTTCAGGTTCTAATTTTCTCAAGGCAGAGTTGATAGCTAAAAAGAACTTAAGATCTCAAGCAGCAAAGGGTACCTATTACAGCTTTTCTAATTCTAAATATGTACTTGGCAGAAAATTTGGAGAAGAGAAAAAAAATTTTTTAATTCATCCAATATCTCACCACTTAGAAAGAACCACTCCTGACACGTTGGTCTATGTACCAGACTCTGGAAGTAGAGTGTTGACCAAAAGACACAGTCCTGATGCTCACAAATTTAGTACTGTTCTATTTTGTCCACATTATTCTCAGAGTAATCAATGTAGACATTATTTTTAAAACATTCACTTGCTTTATGTTTTGAAAGGTAATATATGGTAAAAACTATTTCAAAGAGTATTCCCACTGATCCAAGTCTCTCCCCAAACCTCCAAAAAAGGTTTTGTATAACCTTCTAGAAATATTCACGTATAGGCTAACTATATCATTCCCTACTGGACCACTGCTTTTTGTTTGTTCTACTCAACAGTCAAACCGTTCCCATTTTCAGAGTTTTCAAAACTACTACATAGAAGCATAATTTTCATTTCTTTCTCAAAGTTCACCTAATCAAATACAGAAAGTTACAGTCAGAGCCTACATTGGAGAAGAGTATGCAAGCACATCCTCCAAGCTATTCAATCCAACTAACAAGAACAAATTCTATGTTGGCAACCTTCAAGACTACCCCCAGAATGGGTGCCAAAGTGCCAGGTGCAGCAGCACACTCCTGTAATCCCAGCAATTCAGGAGGCTGAGGCAGGAGGATCGAAAGTTCCAGGCCAGCCGGGGCAACTTAGGGAGACCCTGTCTCAAAATAAACAACAAAAAGGACTGAGTCATAGCTCAGTAGCAGAGTGCTCCTGGGTTCAACCCCCAGTACCAGGAAGAAAAACATCAATGACAAAGCAAGAACATGGCTTTTATAGACAGAAAACTTGATCTTTATATATTCTTTTTAAAAATATATATTTTTTCCTTTGTTAAATAAAACTCACTAGTAATACAGAATAAAAAGCATTAGCTCTATAATGACCATTTCTTGGAAGAACTTCTTAAGAGCTCAATATGCAGCAAGGCTTTGAGAAGCCACCTTACTGGAACCTACCTGGAGGAGCACAGTTCAGGGAGTGGATAAATAGAGAATTTATTCCAAAAGGCTGACTATGTAACATATGACAGGCTCCTCATCCCAACCCTGGGAGGCCTGCTCAGTCAGCCCAGGGCTGAGAGAAAGAACACAGAAGTGATCTACTCAAGTTCCCAGGTGGGAACCAGCCAAGTCTGGCTGATGGCACTGCCTCCTTTGGGGGAAGTAAGGAATAGAGTAGGTAACAAGAAACAATTATGTGAAACTTACTGGAATTTTTTTTTTAAACCTGGTGGAACCATTTGACTCAGCTATACCACTCCTTGATATTTATCCAAAATAATTAAAGTCAGCATACAATAGTATTACATGCATACCCCCAGTTTACAGCACAATTCACAATAGCAGAGCCATGGAACCAGCCTAGGTGTCAGTCAACAGATGAATGCATAAAAAAAAGATAGCATATATACACAATGGAGTTTTATTCAACCATAAAGAACAACAAAATCATGTTATTTGCAGGAAACTGGATGGAACTTGAGAACACTAATGTTAAGCAAAATAAGCCAGACTCAGAAAATCAAAGGTGATATGTTTTTCTCATATGTAGAAGCTAGAGAGAAAAAAGGAAGTAAAAGGGGGGGAGTGTCTCATGAAATCAGAAAGGAGATCAGTAAAGTAAAAGGACCGGGGAGGAGGGGTAGGGACGGAAAGGAGTGGTAATGGTGATGAAATTGACCAAATTGTGTTCTGCGTATGTCTAAATATGTCACAATGTATCCCACTATTTTGTTTATACCAATAAAAAATTAATAAATACATAGTAGAAAGGAGCAGGTGGCATAATGAATGACTTATCTGAAAGTAGACATTGAAGTTCTCTGTTTTTTTGTGTGTTTTTTTTTTTTTGCAGACCCTTGATCAAACCCAGGGCCTCTGAGCATGCTAGGCAAGCATTCGCCACTGAGCAACATCCCAAGCTCCAGAGTTTCTCTCTTTCCAACAGCTCCAACGTTCCAGTTACCCATCTCGATTGAGCTTCATTTGGCCCACAAATCTCAAGCTTTGCTAACCTTCCAGAGAGGAATGTCAGATGAACCCAATGTACTTGCTCCTCCTCTTCCTCATCTAAATGCCTGCAGGAACGGGGTTGACCAGAAGGTTGCCTGACCCTGGTAGCAAAGTCAAACTACAGTCTGAGCCAGGCATAAAGATTAAGACATATTTCATGTTGCTCCTTCCCATCTAGATGACATTAGGGACCCTTTGAATCAGCAGCAACAGCAGTGATCAATTTAACCTTAGAGGCCTAAAGAAAAGAAAGCTTGGTAATTATCACCTGAACATGCTGGTGACAACTCCAAGATCATTTGTGAGATAACAAAACAGGCAACACAGCAACCCTAACCCCCCCACACACTTTATTTGGAAACAGTAACAAAATATATTCATTTCTTTTTAAAAAATGTACACACACAAAGATTAGTTTGATCCCCACCTAAATTAATAGATTGAACTCCATTTCCTGACAAGAATGAAAAAATTTTCCCATTCTCAAGGGAGAATGAGGCTAGGATTTTAAATCTGCTTTCTGTCCAAGTGGGGGAAAGAAAAAAAAAAAAAGAGTAGGAAGGTAGAGACAGACCAGGGGTAGTGGTAGACTTGCAGTATGCACTTTCCACCCACAACGTACAGATGAGGAAACTGAGGCCTGGGTAAATTAATTTGCTGAGGTTCCACAGGGGAAAGTAAACATAAACTCAACATTAAATGTGTGTTTGGCAGTTGAAAGCTATTGAGATTATCTTTGACAGATAATGGCAATAGATTTCTCATTCAGATGAACAGTTCAGTACAGATACATTAAGCCAAAACTCTTAATAGCAATTTTTCCCTTAATCTGGAGATTGAACTCAGAACCTTGTACATGCTAGGCAAGTACTCTACCACAGAACTACATCCCCACCCCACCACCGCCACTTTTTTCCTTTTTGTTGGAATTGAGGATTGAACCCAGGGCATCATTCATGCTAAGCACACATTCTGCCACTGAACTACAATGCCAACCACACTTAATTTTTTCTTTTTTTCTTTTTTTTTTTTTTTTTGCGGTTCTGGGGATTGAACCCAGGGCCTTGTGCTTGCAAGGCAAGCACTCTACCAACTGAGCTATATCCCCAGCCCCACACTTAATTTTTTTTTTTGGTACTGGGGATTGAACTCAGGGGCACTCAACCACTGAGCCACATCCCCAGCCCTATTTTGTATTTTATTTAGAGACAGAGTCTCACTGAGTTGCTTAGGGCCTCGCTAAGTTGCTGAGGCTGGCTTTGAACTCGCGATCCTCCTACCTCAGCCTCCCAAGCGCTGGGATTACAGGTGTGCGCCATCACGCCCGGCTCCCACACTTAATTTTTTAAAAGCATGCAAACATGTCTTCTTTCAGAGATTTCACAGGGATGGGAAAAGGAAGGCAATTGAAAAGTTTTCTCCTTTGGCAATCTCAAGCAAAAATCAATCTTAGGAAAACCCTCCTATCTTTTATCAATAGTAAAATAAAAGATCTGTAGTTTCCCTGCAATGTGGGGATGACCTGGATGCACTCAGGCCTATCACATATCTTCTCTGCTGCTGGGCACTATGACACACACCTGTAATCCCAGAAACCCAGGAGGCTGAGGCAGGAGGATCTCAATTTTGAGGCCAGCCTGGGCAACTTAATGAGACTGTACTGTAAATAAATAAATAAATAAATAATAAAATATCATCTCTGCTAACATATTCTACAGTTTAAAAAAAAATTGTGAGGGGCTGGGGATATAGCTCAGCTGGTAGACTGCTTCCCTTGCAAGCACAAGACCATGGTTTCCATCCCCAGCACTGCGACAAAAAAAAAAAAAAAAAAATTGTGAGTGAATAAGCAAATCAAGAACACTGTAAATTGTCCTGAAGGAAAAAGAAATCATCTTCCAATCCCTACTGTCCACCCCAAAGTCCCATGTCCAAGCAATCAGAAGCCCACAATTACCACAAGAAGGTTCCCCAGTTCACTCAGGCTTTCTAGTGGTTCCTGACAGCACCACTTCCCCCTGGAAATCCAGGAAATTCCACCTGGAAATCCTAATATCACTTAACCTCCAGTTTGTGGAGACTTCATATTTTCCTTCCAAGCTACATGTTTTCCAAAAGAGAGAAAAGCAACCTTAAAGCCACACCCCAAAATAGATTCTTTAAAACACACACCACTTTGCACAGAAATCAATGCCTGGGTTTATACATAGGGCATATTTGTGCTCAAATCAAGCACACAAAGGAATACTGTAAATAAAGCATTCCATAGTGTGTCCATGTGTTTTCACTTACTTGACAAAAACCTGCAAGCATGGTGAAGTAACTATATACTAGAAATGTCTTTTTACCTTCTAAATGTTTTAGTGCATCAGCATTACCTGAAAGCCTTGTTAAAACTCATTGTGAGTGGGCCCCAACCCCAGAGCTTCTGATTCTGCAGATCTGGGTAGTGACAAACATCTGCCTTTCCAGTAATTTCTCAGGCAATGCCCTGCTATTGCTGCTCCAGTAACTACTCTTTGAAAACCATTGCACTGATGGAAACAGCTGTCTGCTCCTTTCAGCTCTTTGACAAGAACAGCCATATATAATACACGATTGTAAAATTTCACTTGATTTTAGCCAAAAAAACAAGAAGCAATACATGATTTATAAAATTAAAGGGGAGTCTAGTTAGATTTAAGTCAAATCTTTTGGCCTCTTGCCAGAGTGAATCTGTTGAAAAGTTCCTCAGGTAATTGTTAATGAACTGTAAACATGGTCATAACCATTCTTCAACAACCTGGGGAGCTGGTCATTGGAGGGCACTAAAATCTCCAGTGAAATGTGAGAGGTGAAAACTGCCACAAGTAATGGAATGAGGAAAAAAAGAGGGGGGAGAAGTCTTACCACCTAATAATTTAGTTGTCAAGATCCTTACCCTGCTCTATACCTGCTTTTCTTATCCAACCGCAGGAAATATACCTATCCTTGGCAAAACCATCTGGCAGAGCTGCCCATTCTAACCCAGAAGCATGGCAGAGACCCCTGAGTGATCAGAAGAAAAAGCACCAAATGTACACATCACCAAACTTCCCACACCTAGCTTTCCCCCATTCCATTGGGTCACTCATCCATGAATGCCTAATGAAAAGTTTATTAAAATCAAACATATCAAGCTGGGTGCTGTGGCACATTCCTATAATACCAGCTATTTGGGAGACTGAGGCAAGAGGATTCCAAGGTCAATGCCAGTCTGGGCAACTTAATAAGACCTTGTCTCAAAATGCAATTTTAAATGGGGATGGGATGTAGCTCAGTGGTAGAGCACTTGTCCAGTATGTATAAAGCCCTTACAAGAATAAGATGCTTCAATGAAGGGTTGGATGAAGCAACTCTCTGGACAGTTAACTTTTGTTGCCTATAAATAAAGGACTCCAAGATACATCCTCTTCCAGTTACATCCTCCTTTCTCAACATCTATGCATACATACTAAATTATCAACCCCAGCAAGCTACCCAAACAGCAATCATACTAGAATGCCTTTCAGTGTTACCTTTGCCTTTCTCAAGGTCATGTGCAAATCCAGAAGCTTCATGAAATCTTCCTCGCCCTGATCCAAATCCATTGTTCTCACATTTACCACTTCCACAGAGTTTGAAAGTACACTATTGGAAGTATAAGCTCTAATTCCTATCTCTAGATCCTCTTTAAAGCCATAACTAGCTAAGTCACATTTCCTTCATCCACAACCTTTTGTGCATATTAGATGTTCAACTGAAATAACTACAATTTGTACACCAGGAGCCACATCAGTCAACTCTTTATGTCTATTTTCCACATACCTCTCAAGGTACAGAAAGAAACCCCAAGGCTAAATCAGGCAGTCAGTGCAAGTCAGAATTCAGGCCTATGTCTTTTGAACAACACAGATTTTACCATTTCCTCAACACCAGGTTGCCTCTTAAGTGGGGAAAAATAAAATAGAGGAATAAAGAAGTATCAGCTCACTAGTCAGTTACTCACTACAAATTTCTGCCCAATTTCTCATCAGACCCAAACTTTAAGGCAAGGCTGATGTGTGTAATAGATTGTGTTTTACAAATTATCTTATTTGGAATCATTGATGCATGCCACTATATTATTATGGAAAAGTCTTCCTTTCACTCCAGTGCCTCACAGTGAAAGGGGGATATTTTATGTATACATAAAATCCTTTGATGAAGCCTGCTCTCTATAAAAATCCCATGTATTCTAGACTTTTTCTTGGAAAAAAATAATTAAGCAGCAAAAATTCACTTCAAAGAGTACAGTGCATTTTTTTAGAGTGCATCTATTTTTGAAAGAGCATATGGTCTCAATGGCTACAGGTTTCTATCTTTCATAAAATCATTACAAACAGCTGAAAGAGATAGAAGGGACGAACCCTCATCATTCAGGTGAGGCAACCTGGCAATACTCCATAAGGAAAGACTCCAACATTCAACCACACTGCTTCCAAGTTCCCCAGTCACCAGTGAGGACACAGTGTGGGGCCTCGACACAGTACCATGGATTTCAGCTTCCTTGTAGAGTACTGAAGCTACTGGCCCTCTGGAAGGTAATAATAAGCAGATGTTAGCAATAACACATGAAAAGCGCCCAGGCCTTGGTAAGATCACAAACCTTAGTTCCATGCCCCATGTTGAAATGCCTGCCTGTAGGATTTACCTGACCCTATCAGATCAGAAATTGAGTGGCCTCTGCTTTTCTTTTGGTTACCATGAAAACTAAGCAAGCATTAGATAAGTTTGTACATGAGCCTTTCAACTAAAAGGGGTTGTTAAAATATATTTTGTGTAGGGTTGGAGGTGTAGCTCAGTGTTAGGGAACTTGCCTAGTAGGTACAAAGCCCTGGATTTGATTCCCCAGCACAGCAAAGACAGAATAAAGGTGGGGAGGTGGGGGGCCTGTGGAGCAGCAGGGTAAGGAGCAACAGTAAATCAATGGATCAGTGGTTCCCTAGAAAGAAGGGTTAGCTGACACCCCAAACAACACTAAATTTTATATCAACTTGATATTACAAGTTTAAACTCTCCCAAACAAGTCATTTTGGCTAACAGCATGTGTAATTAAAGTTAAAAGCATGCTAAAATAACTCTTTAGCTGTTGACCTTAAAGATCCTTTTTGAAAAGCTCAACCAAAACACCAGCACAGGAGTGGCTTGACTTTTTGTCTACTAAAGACTGCAGCTCATGGCAACATGGCATTTATCCTTCTGCCATTCAAATGAAAGCACTGGTAGAATGTTAGAGTGGAGCTATGCTAAGCACATTCAATCCTTTTACACAACTGGGTTTAACTAGTGTCCTACTTAAATTTCATCTCAGATTGGTAATTGTAAAGAAATAAGATTTAGTTGCAACGACCACCTCGATAGTCAGTTACCCAATGATTTAGAAACCCTGCTATTCAGACAAGAGCACTACTCAAAAGTTGATAGCATCAGCCAGAACAATCCCCCACCCCCACCCCCAACACACACAGGCTGGACTTACGTTGCACTTTTCAGAAGAAACAAACAAGGAAACATTGATCCCTATTAATTATTACAATGTAGCTCATAAGAAGGCCTTCCCTTTTGTAGGGTGAAAACCCTGGCTTCTTTCCCTAAACATAACCATTAGTGACCCACAGTGACACTTAAATGTTGATTGGATTATCAGTGGTGAGAGAAATCATCTGTCTAGCAAAAGCCCCTTTTCTGCTCTCATTGGTCTTTTAACTCTCAAGTAATTAGAGAAAACTTTTGACATATCATGGTAACAAGGTGTTTTCAGAATTATTTCGGCAAATGCATCAGAGTTCATTACAACAGCACAAGTCATTTGCAAATCATACCTATTTACACTTAGTTTTGAGTGTAGAAAGATATTTTGCATATACCATATCAATGTCTACATTAACATAACAGCTATTCTTCCACTTCTCTCAGCATTGCAGTACTGAGCTGATATTTCAGTTTTGTTGTGAAGTGTATTACTATCCTAACTTCTAGGTTGAAGTAAGTGGTGGCCAACAATAGCAGGAATTAAATGGAAAGTAGCAGTCTATGTAATTTTAATTCAATGTTCCTATGTACAAATCAGGATGCCTTCAACAATCTTGCATCTGTCAGAAATCTAAGAAGTCTCACAGTTTCCATGGAGAACTCACTGGAAAATTCCTCAAGTACAACTTAATATGTGGTGTTGTAAAGATACTCAACCTGGTGGGGAGGAGAGAGACAATAACATCACACCCTAAGCCACTTTCTTACTTTGAGTAAAAATTACTGAATGTAATGACAATTCAATCAAGGTGGTAGAAAAGATGACAGAACAAAAGCCCATCCCTAAAAGACATGTGACAATTAAATTCAAACTACAAAGTGCTGTTTTAAAAGCCCAGTCTCAAACATTTATACTCAGAATGTGCAATATTGAAATTGAAATTATAACCATCTTTTGGTGCTTTATTTTTAAGTGTTGGAGATAAAGCTTGCTTGGTATCATTGAAGGTTTTACTGAACGTGAAGTTACCGAACCAAGGAACAAGAGAAAGCACAACCCTGTAACACCACAGAGCAAGGACAATCCATGTTATCCTTCCCTCACAGGAAGAGCTCCAGAGCACTGTTTTCAGTCTGGTGTTGACAGGAGGCCCAGAAAGCCAACAATGACCAGAAATTGTACTAACACATGCAACCACCCTCCTTTTTGAGAATAGTCAATGGTAGGTAGTGTATAATTAACACTGAAGTATATTTTCCTAGGTATCATTTTTTTAAGTACACTGGAACATTTTCTGTTCATGAAACTTACCAAAATTATAAAAATGCTCACTTTAGACATAACAGGGTATTGTAGTAAAGCCTTCATATTTCAGGGTGATGATAAAGCCTGGTAACATAAGTACATATTTTCCATTTTTGACTATGTTAAGGAGCCAATGAATGCCAGAGAAGGTAAGTGGCTCCAACAAAGGCATACTACCCCATTACACCAGATCAGTGAAGAGTAAACAAAGATTTCCAAGAAAGTGGCCCCATGGAATGGGCTTCAGGCTTGCCAGATCTGAGCCTCCTTATTGCTGCTTCTAGAGTTCACTAAAGCCAAGGTACAACAGTCAGTCACCACCTCAGATGCATGCGCAGAGATTGATGGAAATGCTACATTCATGCACCACATTCACAGCAATTTTGCACTATGCATTAGTAATGAGGGATATAACAGGATCATGTGATATTAACAAACCATTTTTAATGTATATTTACCTAGTTGCCAGACTATAATCATCTTATAATTTGACATAGCAAAGCTACCGTGTTTGAAGAGCTGGTCACATTAGACCTCCACCAACCTGAGGTTGACACTGAAACCACAGATGAGCACAGCATTCTTCCTAGAGCCCCAGAAGCACCTGACTGTGTGGTTTTCCAAATTGTAAAATAAGGCTGCAAAAAGCTAGGTCTCACTCAACCACTGAATGCAATTTCTTACAGAGGCTGTTTCTGGGCTCCTCAGTTTTTGGTGTCACTGACTGACACCAAAGGATCACATGGGAAAACAGCTCCCACCTACAGTCCATTCCTAGAATGGAGAGAAAAGGTCTTACACCAGTTGATGACTCTCTTATTTTGTTAATTTTTTTTTCTTTAGTTGTAGATGGACACAATATCTTTTTTAAGTTTATTTATGTGTTGCTGAGGTTCGAACCCAATGCCTCGTGTGTGCTAGGCAAGGGCTCTACCACTGAGCCACAGCCACAGCCCTCCCTCTACCCCTTTATCCAGCAAGTTTGTGGTGCGATTAACAATCCAGAACCACAAAGTCTTGCTGCACACCACCTTAACCCAAACTTGGTTCCTTTGCCACCAAGGCCAGCCCAGGCAAAAGATTAACCTGTGGTCATCAGCCAAAGGGTCACTGACAGGGCCAACCCTGGAGAAAGAGAGCCAACTTTATGTTTGTTTTAAAGGAAACACTTCCTGGCACATGTTTAGGACTCTGAACTCTGCACATGAAGCCACGTGGTTGGTGCTAATCTGGCTCCATCCACTCAGCCAAAGCAACCTCTTTCCGAGGGCAGCCCCTGGCGGGGTAATTGACACCATCTCGTTCAAGTCACGCGGACTGCGACTCCTCTCTCCACAGCAATCCTCCAGCACTCACTGAGTCAAGGGGGAAGTGAAAAGCAGAGAGGCTAGGGGCGGTTGGTGTCCCTTTCGGCTTCGGCAGGAAAGGACTCACACCTGTGGAGCCCAAACTGCGTACGGTGACTCAGGTGAAGTCTTAAAGAGCGAGAAAGGAAGGTACGCCTGCGCTTCAAGGAAAGCTGCTAGCAGAGAGCGCTGGCACGATACTCTGTCGCCCACCTGTAGCCACAGCAAACTTTCCGCCCCTTCTGGGTTGGAAGAATCCAGTCCCTTACGCCACCCTCTGGCCCGAACCAACACGGCCGCGAGCTCCTCACCTGAAAACCCTAAAACCCCAACCTGATCTGTCCCAGAGGGCTTCCTGCGCCCGCGGTCGTTCGGGATCGCAGTATGGAGAGTCGGGGTTACCAGCTAGGGATTAGGAATTTGCAGAGGAGAGCGGAAAGACACCGTTCTCTATCCTTTCCAACTTCAGCTCCCAACTTTACCAAACACGCAGCGGCTGCCCTCCAGTTCCCCCCACGGCATGCGCCCGGCCCCGCGGCCTCTCCAACGCAGTCCTTAGGGAGGGGGCTACCCAAGGTCGGCGGAAGCCCCGCGCACTTACAGCCATAGCGAGGTCTCTGCAGAGACGGCAGCTCTTCATGGGGCATCCTGCGCGCCTCCGGGGGCCCTCCCGGGGCGCGCCCCCCTCGGCTCCCCTCGCTGGCCAGGCTCGCGGGCTTCGCGCCCCGCCGGCGCGCTGGGATCCCGCCTCTCTCTGCTCTGGCCTGCCCGCTCCGAGATGGGCGACCCGCTCCCTCAGTGCTTCCACCCGAGAGCCCGCTGCAGCCGCCGCGCGCTGACACTGGAGCAAAAGTGAACTCTCCTCTCTCGTTCCCTCACCGACCGCCGCCTCCCCCAGCAGGTTTCCTTTCTCCTCCAGCCCGGCCCCGTTATTCACCGAGATGGGAGCGCGCGCCGCGGCGCAGCGACCCCTACTGCATGCCGGGCGCAAAGCCCAGGCCGCGTGGACCCGCCCCTGCCCGGCCCCTGGTAGGAGGATAGGGGCAGGGC
>JAJEJO010004047.1:501708-533053 GCA_020662805.1 Glaucomys volans
AAAAAAAAAAAAAAAAAAAAAAAAAAAAAAAAAAAAAACCGCAGAAGACACAGGCAGTGCTCGTTGCCCGCGGTGAGGGACAAACAGAACGGTTCCTTCACTGGGAAGAGTGCTTCTCTCTCTCTCTCTCTCTCTCTCTATCTCTATCTCTATCTCTATCTCTATCTCTCTCTCTCTCTCTCTTTCTCTCGTCCTATTGAAAGTTGCTTCTGATTTTTTTTTTTTTTTTGTATGTAAAATACAGGGTTCCCCTTTCATGACAAGAAACTGTAAATGTGTGTGTGTGCGCGCGCGCGCGCGAATGCTGGAGGGACAAGATAAACATTACCCAAGCAACCACTCAAAATACAACTGCCAGTCATCCATCGCCTCTGCCCGCCCCAGCCCCCGCCCCGTGTGCAGAACTGTAGGTCAGGCCCAGCTGGGATCGCACAACCACAAAAACCTTTTCCGGCTCAGTTTTTAAGGAAATTAAACAGCATGTTGCTGTTTTAAAATCCAGGGGTTTCATGCGGTCACCAGGAGCGGTATTTCTCTTTGTGCCTTAGCCTGATGCAACCTAAAGGAATGTGAGACACTTTACCTGCGCCCTTACCATTTTGACAAATGTGGGATTATGAGTGACTTGTTGGCTGAAAAAACAAACTCATTGAGGCAGGTCTTAAAGAGATTTATATTTAGTTGAAGAAAAAGTGTCACATAATAAATGCTTTTGCATGTCTAAGTAGAACACAACACTTAGTCTTACTCATAAATGAACTCAAATGCAGTGAAAATTTTTGGATTATGTATGGCAAACTCACAGCAAACCTCAGGCAGCGTCTAAACTACAAATTTCAGGAAACAAAAGCCAAAAGAACAATACATTTATTTACAGTGAGAGTTATAACCTAAGTATAAGCTTTATTGAGTTTGATGCATTTTTCTTTAAGATGATCTCTTTTTTTAACAACAGAAAATGTTTTTATGTCCCATGTAACCATAGAGTTGTAGTTCCCCTTTAGACACATAATAATGACAGCTTTTGTGATGACTTTCATGCTGTTAAGTGGACCATTAGTACTTGACTTGTGCCATTACATAGCATCTTCTTTCTTTTTTTTTTTTTTTTTTTTTTTTGGTACTAGGGATTGAACCCAGGGGCACTGGACCACTGAGCCACATCCCCAGCCCTATTTTGTATTTTATTTAGAGACAGGGTCTCACTTAGTTGCTTAGGGCCTTGCTAAGTTGCTAAGGCTGGCTTTGAACTCTACATAGCATCCTAATAGTGACAAATAAACTTGCAAATCACAGGAAAAAAAAGAAAAAACAAAAAGTGATACAACCATTTCTAATTTTGCAAAGATACAGACAGCTGCCAGCTGTTTTCAATTTCATATGGGCAATGCAGTGCTTCTCAAACTCAAAACTCACATTCTGGACCCACCCTCAGTTTCCAGTTGAGTAGGTTTGGTCTGAGGCTCACAGAATTTGCATTTGTATCAAGATGTCATATGAGGCTGAAGGACAGATCTGTAGACTATGCTCAGAGCACTTCTTCATTCAGACGGGATAATAGGAAAAAACTTTTTTTTTTTCTTCTGGAGACATTAGATTCTTACCTGGTTGGAATGGGATGGGGGGAGTCATCTTTCCTCAAAAAGCAGATGTCATGTATCTAATTATAAGAGCAATTCAGAGGTGAAATGGTCATATTCTGAAGCACAGCACCATGTCAGTCAATGTTCAGCAGAGGGGAACATATAGAAGGTGAGTTTGCTGTGTTTTAGGAGATGCTGAACTGGACAATATCTAAAGTCCATTCCATCTCTATTAGTCTATGCATCAGCAATCTTTAGAATGAGTGTCCGATTTAGGCCCCAAATGAATGGTCAGTCTAAGTATTTAGAGGTGGGAAAAAAAATCACTGAAAACTACAATGGCCAAGGAAGATTATAGGATTTTAAAGTGTGACTTCAGATCGACCTTGAAAGATGAATAAGAATTGGGCACAGAATGTCCTTTACTGGGAGACAGGGGAAGGCAAGAGACAAGGGGGTCAGACATGAGGCTCGACTGGGTATAAGCCGGGAAGTTGTTATCAGATCATGGAGAACTTGGAATATGAAGCTAAGAGGACTAGATATAACCAAAGGAGCATTTATGAACTCTTCAAAGTTTTCAACATGGAAGCTGCAGAACAATATGGAGTTTAGAGAAGGCAAATCTTAGAACAAGTTATAGGGTGAATTGCAGCAGGGCACATTGGAGATGCTGACACCTGGTGGAAGGGACTCTAGTAGAAGTTGAAAACATCAAAGAACTTCATTGAAGTTGACATCACTAACACTAAGGGAAGGGACTGTCTTCACCAACAAGTTGGTACCAACAACTCCTAAAGATATCACACATACTAATAAGTAAACCAAAGACAGAAATATCTGTGTTGGATAGAAAGTAAAGGCAAAAGCAAAAAGAAGTGAACAGGAAGATGGTAGTTTTAATGATCTATTTGATCAGCTCGTTGGAGGGTCTGGGACGGTTTCAAGGCTTTTTCATGGCTAATGTCACTATGAGAACTGAAACTGAAGAGGAAATTGGAAAGCAAATGCTCCTTCTGTTTCACAAATGATGAAGTTGTCATGGGTCTGCAATTCCCTGGGTAATAGTACTATCTCACAAGATCACTGCACCTCAGCATCTGAGAAAAGAAACTTGTCTGCAAAATGCTAGGCTATTTTCTCTTAGGGTTCAACATAGAAGAGTGATTCAAATAAATATGAGGCATTGTGTCAGCTACATTACCATCTGACTGTTTGCAAAAATATTAAAAACAAAGGCCAACGAGTGGAAAAAAGTTTTTAAATAAGGCAAGAGAGTTTTTTTTTAACATAAAACAAAGCAGAGATTGCAAAAGTACTAGACATGCTTAAATTTCTTAAAGCAACATTGTGTTTAAAAATTGTTTTTAGGGTTCATCTCTTCTTTTGACAAGTTGAAATGAGAATGAAGGTATTTGAAAAAATTCAAGTTTTTATAATAACAAGAGATGATTTATATCAAGAGCATCAAAGGGGGAAAAATATGAGTAGAAATCTTAGCACAAAACATTCCATTCACCTTTAAGATGATTTTATTGCCCAATAATGTCACATTGCTGATCATTTAAACATCTGTACCCAAAATAGTGACCAGTATCTTTCAAAGCATCACCAGTGGCAGGGCATGAAGAAATCATAGAAAAGAAATAATTGAAGACTTTTTGAAGTACTGGGAGCCCTTAGTTGTTAACATTCTCTAACATCTTACCTGTCCCAGAAAGAAAGAAGCTTAGAAGCAACAGAAACTGCACTTTCTTGCAAAGGAGGCTTCCGCATCTAAATAGGAAATTGTGAAAGTCCAACATCAGAGTCAGCTGGGTGTGATGGCACACGCCTGTAATCTCAGCAACCCAGGAGGCAGAGACAGGAGTATGCCAATTCAAGGCCAGCCTCAGCAATTTTCCGAGGCCCTACACAACTCAAAAGAAAAAGACAAAAAAATGCAAAGAAAAATGCAAAGAAAAAAAATGTGTGGGGCTGGGAATGAGGCTCAGTGCTTAAGTGCCCCTGGGTTAAATCCCCAGCACCAAAAAAAAAGAGAAAGAGTCAGAAATGAACAAAATGGTGTTTCAGTTCGCAAAAACAAAAGTAAGAGTTGAATTGTCAGAAGAGAGAAACTGTAGAATTGGATTCTTCTTAAAATCAGTTCATAGACAAGGAGACCGAGGCATAGAGATGTTGTATGATATCCTCAGCCATGGAAGAAGACAACTTATACTTCCAAGAGTCTCTGAACTATTACCTTTTCTTCCCTGTACATATTTTTGTTTATAATATAATGTTTTTTTTATGAAATCCTTTTCCACTTCACTAAAGCCTCTAAATTTGGACAACTTTCAGATATTTTGTAAATGTTAAATCAGTGAAGCTATCCTGCCTTTTTATTCTTTGCTTTAAAGGTCCAAGCAAATCGAAGTTTGGAAAGACTGTCTAAACTTTAATTCCAGCAAATTAAACAAAACCACACACAGTTCCCTGATTATCCCCCACCCCCATTTCATAGTTTAAGAAAGTTTGAGTCCAAATAACTGAGAAGATAATCCCCAGGGCAGCCTGTAAATGAGCAGGCAGAGAAAGCAGCATTGATTGCCAGGTGGTATGCATGTTCTCTCCCACTGAGATACACCCCAGCCCCCAGCCCCCAGCCCCAGCCCCTTCATTCATTTTTTTTCTTTTTTTCTTCGAGTACCAATAAGTCTTTATTCATTGTAGTTCCCCTTTCATTCTTTATCTCCTTTACTATGCATTAATTTTCTCAGCTGCATTTATAATCCAGCATATATTAAATTATTTGTTGATTGTTGGTCACCTCCCTTAATAGTAGCTTCTTGACAGCTGGAACTTGGTGTAATTCTTTACTGCTCTGTGTCCAGGATTCCGGAACATGTAGTAGCTACTTACTTCGTTGCAAAAAAAAAAAAAATATATTGATTTATTAATTACTTATATACACCAGTCCCTATACTAGGAATAGTTGCTACTTTGAATCCTTGGGAATCTCATTGGTAGTAAACAGTATAGCTGGGTTTACTGGAGTGCACACTCCCCTCGCCCCCCACACTGAGAAGCCCATCCCCTATTCCATAGACAGACACATTGCACTACAAATTTCAACACGCTTACCTTCTACTAAAGACCCATTCCTTTCCCTAGGTGAACACTGAAGGACCTACTACAAATGCCAAGTTACTGTCATCTAGTCGTCATCACAAAGAACTAGGGACTTGGAGCAGAGTTTGGGTCCAGGCACTAGTTTTTGTTACAGTTTTGGTAATCCTTTGCAGTTCCTTGTTAGTCTTGTAAGTATAGATTAAATAAAATCTGAAAGGTGCTTAGCAAAGTGCTCTGCCACCTGTAAAATTGTTCTGAATCAACTGTCACCTTACATCAATAGTCACCCCATTCCACCATATTCTCTATCTTTCAATGGATCTTTCCTCTGAATTCCATCCCGTTACAAACATTTTCAGTCACTTGCATTCAAAACCTCAATCACATTGCATTCCTCCAGAATCACGCCTTAGCATCCATTCCCTGAGACTTGGTGAGTCTTCGTAACTCCTGTTCTTCTTGAGTCTTCATTATTCCTGCTCTTCTTTATGACGTCTCTTCTTTCTTCTTGGTTCCCATCATTACCACCACCACTCTGGTTGAAGTTCTCACCTTCTCATACCTGGACTACTCTAATAGCTATTCCTATGTTGTTTTCTCTGCTATTTGTTTATCTTACTTCTTTCTCTGAATTTCTGTATGAAATATTTTCATTTGTTCTCACCCATTGAGCCTTTAGCAAATGCTACCTCATTTACTATTTGTGTTTCTGTTGTCCCCTTGTTTAAAAATAAATGCTGGTATCTGGAGTAGACAGACTTTGCTTTTACTTCCCACAGTAGCACACAAACAAAGCAACCTCAAAGGGTCCAAGACATCAGTGCAGGAAGGTAGACCTATCAAAAACCTGCAGGTCTTCCATGAGTAGAATTTTAAGCTAGTGTTTCTTTTCCAGAGACTTTGAGAATCTAAGAATGGAGAACTTTATAGAATTAGAATTTGAACTTCATTCAGTATAAAGTAGGTGCTCAATAAAGATTTGACAGTATGGGTGGTGATCTATCTGGGTCTCAGCAAGTGATGACATCAGCAGGCAGTATTTACCTACTGCATATAAAGATTATCATTTGATCTCTTCCATTTCCTAACCAATCAACTGGCTTGAGGTTTCTTTTCATTTTCTAAGATGTCTGTGTTCAAAGTATGTTGGAGTGTCAGAGTTTTTTGTTTGTTTTGTTTTGTTTTAAACCAGGTCTCGAGTTCTGTATTTCCAGGAGAATTCAATATGAACAAAGAGCACGTAGGCAGAACAGGGTGGGTGTTGAAGTGTAAGAGAGAGGAACCTCCTGCTGGTCTGCCCCAGGCCCAGTGGGGGAGGGAAGACACACCCAGGAGAAGCTGCTCAGTGTCCTGTCATTTTAAATCTTTCATGTTTACTCATGTTTCACAAAACCCTCAGTCCTTCTTCCCACCCAAAGTGCTGTGTGTTGTCTGGTAGTTTTATTTAAATTAATTTAAAACAAAATTGCTTTCATTTTCAGAGTGAATTCTACAATCTTGTGAAAAGCACTGAATACTTTTGGGGAGATAAAATTAAGCAAAGTAGAAGAGAGTCAGGGAAACCTGGCATGGTGGTACACACCTGTAGCCACAGAGATTTGGGAGGCTGAAGTAGGAGGACTACAAGTTCAAGGCCACTTTGGCAAATTAGTGCGACCCTGTCTCAATAAAAAGGGACTGGGGATGTAGCTCAGTGATAGAGTGTGACTATGTTCCATCCCCAGTAAAACACACACATACACACACACACACACCAAGCACACACAGAGACAGATAAATAAATAAAATAAAAGAACGTGGTGAATTGAGTTCTCCTGAATGTCTGGAGTTTATATCTTCTCAGAAAATCTGTTAATTAGTATAAACTTGTTAATCTGTTAATTAGTATAAAACAATGTTTCATTGAAATGATAGAAGGAGTTCTTCTTAAAAAGAAAAGAAACAGCTGGAAATGCTAAATAAAGGATCTATGCAATCTGTGGAAATGCCTTTTCAAAAAGCAACAAAACATTACCTCATGTTCATATATGACTGCATGACCAATGTGATCTTACAACACGTACAATCAGAAAAATGAGAAATTATACTCCATGTATGTATGATTTATCAATATACATAAATGCATTCTACTGTCATGTATAACTAATTTGAACAAATGAAAAAAAAATTTAAAAAGCAACAAAACAGATCAAAATTTTGAAAATTAGGCCCCAATTCATATGCAATTCCTTTTCAGAATCACTGGAAGATGACGTTGCCAGCATTCTAAACCTTCCAAGATCCCAGAAGATCCAAGTTCCCTTTTAGTTTACTTTTAATTTTACACCATTTATAAGCAAATATACAAATAATACTTCAAAATCTTACATGGCTTTCTTGCTCTTCCTTCTATTTTTAGCATGGCTTTAAACTTTTCTAGTTCATCTACTTAAATTAGCTCTTCTCTGTGATAATACAGTTTTCAACAGAATCAAGCTAACCCTGGATATTCAATCTGTTTCAGGGTCTTGGACAGTTTTGTAATAGTTGGCCTCAAAACCTAGGTTTTGGAATTCCACTTGTGTTTTGCTTCCCTTACTTAAGTTCTTTGACCTTAAAAAAAAAAAAATCTCCAGGTTCTAGTGTCCAAGGGCCACAAAAGGAGAGAGGTCACATTCCCTCTTTCCTCCTCCTTGCAATATTATAGGAGGAGAGCGTTGATTTTTCTCTGATACCTCTATCAGGCTTCAGTGATAACTCTAATGGAAGAGTCTATTTTAGGCCACACACACACACACACACACACACACACACAGAAACAAACAAAAAGAAAGAAAGAATAAGATAAAGGAAAGACTCAAGCTTGAGCTGGTATGTCTCCTCCTGCTTGCAGGTAATTTTCATTTCTTCCACAGAGAAGTCTTGGATCTCTTAATAACTCATCTGTTGTTCTAGTTTACCAGCTCTCCAGGGTTATGCACTGCCATACAGCACTCAGCATATTGTAGGCAACCAATAAATATTTGTCATAGCAATGAATGATTAACTCCAGTTCTCAGTTCTCTCCCAAATTAGTTTCTTGGTGCATCCTGTATCACTTGTCTCAGACTTGGGTTCTGACCTTGATTTCTTGTCTCTTCCAAGGTCTTTGATGCCAGTCAGCCCTGCTGGGAATGAAAAGTTTGATAATATCCATATTTGGCAGATGACCAAACAGCATCTGGTTACAAACGGAAAGCTACACCTGGATACAAGATCTATCTGTAAATTAATGAGTACCAACACTGTGGTAGGTATTTCCCACACCTCCAGACCCCTTCCAAAAAGAGCAGTAGTACAGCAGAACTGTGTAAAATATTGCAATGAAATCTGGAAAGAGAATCCACTATGACATCTCTGAGAAAGCAAAACACTGCAGCCTTTTGCAAAGTAACCTACATGCTTCCAGTGTGAGGACTTTCATTCCAACCAGTCAACCATTCAACTTCTACAAAGTCTCATGAAATAGCTGGATATGGTGACACATGCCTGTAATTCCAGCAACTCAGGAGGCTGAGGCAGGAGGATTACAAGTGTCAGGTCAGCCTCAGTAGCTTAGCAAGATCCTGTCTCAAAATAAAAATAAAAGAGTACTGGGGATGTAGCTCAGTGGTGGAGTGCCCCTGTGTTCAATATCCAATCCCCCCCCAACACCAAAAAAAATGTCTCATGAAATAAAATGAAATTTGAATTTGATTTTCATGGTTGCTGCACTTTTGGACAGGCCCACTCAGTGAGAATGAACCCACCGAGAGGTGAGAGCAAAGCCCAGTTGTAGAGCAGCAGGTCATGCTGCAGGGGCTCCAACTCCAGGACAGGGGCAAAAGTTACATCAACACATTCTACCAGTTCTACTGTCTAGGGACAAAGGCAAAGGAGAGGGGTCAGGAAAAACACAAGCTGCATAAATAAAGGAAGAAGAATGACAGGTTACAAGTATGAATAGAAAAAGAAAAATTCTAGGGCTCTGGGCATTATCAAACTGTGTGTGTCATCGACAAAACACTGTCACAGGGCACAGTACAATGCTGGCTTTTACTCCCCTGCTTAGATGAGAGCTTGGACAGAATTCACTGGACCCTGTCTTTCCTCTATTAGCAGCTTCTGAATTATTAATGCAAAGCTGTAAGAGGACAGTGATCAAAATGATTACCTGGTTGGGAGAAAAGAAAATGCTAGGAAGGGATTGAAGAAGGTCATTCAGCTCCTTGCAGGGAAGTGGGAGAACTCAATGTTCCCTAATGGAGGGAAAATGAATTGGCAAGAAGCTGAAACTTTACTATGGAGAGTTTCTATCATAGCTACAATTCAGCAAGTGATGCATGGAAGGATCTGCCACATGCTTTCTCTACCCAGATGTTGGGTTGGGATAGTTGTGGTTCCAGTCTGCAGGCAGCCTTTCACTTCCTATTATTTGACTCTTATTCTTAGGCACCATGTACTTGCTGCACTTTTCTACTATTCAATTGTTCTGCATATTCAGCAATTGATCTGATACCTCCTTATGGGGGATACTACACTGGGTGTTGAGGAGGGTTAAAAAGAAAGAAATATAAACCATGGGCTGTGCCCTATAGCATCTTACAGTTCCACTTTTCTCTTCCTCTAATTTTTATGCAAATCTGTGATTCTGAAAGGACAGGTAGGTCTAAATTACTCAGGCAAAATGATAAGAGTGGGTGGGGAAAGTTATTTTATTCACTTAGGCTATATTGTAATAAAAACATTGTTTTTGTTTCATAGCAAAATCATCCATGAACATATTGTTTACATGTTCAGTTTCACAAAGTGGTTTAAAACTAAATAACCTGAGATTGGGGATGTAGCTCAGCAGTAGAGTGTTTGCCTAGTATGCATGAGGCTCTAGGTTTGATCCCCAGCACCAGAAACAAAACAAAACAACTCAATAACCAAAAGAAGATGGCAGCAGAAAAGAATTTGCAGAAAGAAAAGGCTCATATTTATCATCTAAATATATTACCTACTTAACTCAAGTCGGTGTTCTTTTTAGTGTCGAGTTCACATGCAGCTCTGATTGTCTAGTCAGGATGGCAAGGTAGTGTTCAGGACAGAGAAATATGTCTTCTCATTCTAAAAGTTGTCCATCCAGTCTTGCTGCTTTTAAAACTTGAAGAGAACCACACTCTGTGTTCAAATACTTCCTTTTATACTGGATAAATAAACTTGTTTCCAAGTCAGGATGAGCAGAGAGCTCTAAATACTGAACATTCAATGGCATTCAGCAGAGTCCTGGATGTGACCTCTACAATCAGCAGTTAGCACATTCTGAAACTTCAAGGGAAAAAAGTGCACAGACCATTCATGTTGTTTTTGGTGCCAGTGATATTCATAATATTCTCCACCACTTAGTGAAATGACCCAACTTTTTTAAATTCAAGTGTCCCTGGGGCATCTAGGGTTCAGCTAGAGGGCATCAGGTACCCAGAGGTGGGCTGGAATGCAAATAATTCCAAGAAGCACTTTGCACTTTTGCCCAGGGTATTTCTGAGTGCCACCAAGGGAGGTGATCTAAGCAGAAGACTGTAAGAGGCTTTTGGTCCCTAAAGACTAATTTTTAAGAAGAAGAAACTGAGGCACAAGATGTCTGCTAGATAAATGGTCAGACCCTTTTGGTTTTGTGCTTTTGTTCTCACTATAAAAATGATTTAGTCAGCTTTTTCATCACTGTGGCCAAAAGACTGGACAAGAACAATTAGAGGAGGAAAAGTTCATTTGACTCACAGTTTCACAGGTCTCAGTCCATAGTCAGCTGATTCCATAATTTTGGGCCTGCCCCAAGGTGAGGCAGGACATCATGGCGGCAGGGTTTTGTGGAGCAAAGCCATTCAGGACAAGGCAACAGGAAGCAGAGAGTGTTCTACTTACTGGAGACAAAATATAAACCTGAAAAGCATGCTCCCAGTGACTTACCTGTTACACCCTCACCCTACCTGCCTATACTCACCTGTCAGTTCATCCCTATCAGTGAATTAGTATACTAATTAGGTTAAGAATCTCATAACCCAATCATTTCACCTCAGAATTCTTGCATTGTCTCACACATGAGCTTTAGGGGAACACCTCTTATCTAAACCATAACAAAAAGTTTTTCTTAATGAGCCAAAGAATGGAATCAAACTAAAAACCTCTTTGGAGGGCATTCTTTGTTTAAGTTCAAAACATTACTGGATTGGTGATCTACCTGAAATATTGCTGACAAATAATCTTAGAGGCAAAAGTCTCCCCTAGAAACCTAAGTGCTGCCTCTTCAAAGAAGCTTTCCTGGGGTGGCTTTGCATTTTCCTCCTTTGAGTTAGAGGAGGAAGAAAAAGAAAAAAAAAAGAAAAGAATGAATTGAATTGTTTTCAGGGTTAAGATATGGGTCTGCGGTGTAAAGAGTCTGACAATACTGCACTTGGCTTTGCCTTGCATAAGTTCGATTGGTTATTAAAAAGGCTTTCTGCTGAGCTGTGCGCATTTATAATCCCAGCAGCTCAGGAGGCTGAGGCAGGAGGATTGCAAGTTCAAAGCCAGCCTCAGCAACTTAGCAAGACCCTGAGCAACTTAATGAGAACTTGTCTTGAAATAAAATAAATAAATAAATAAAATGGGCTGGATATGTGGCTCAGTAGTTAAGTACTCCTGGGTTCAATCCCTGATAGTAAATAAATAAATAAATAAATGCCTCCTGCTCATTAAATAATTTTGTATTATGTGTTCGCACTGGAAAAAAGGAAGGAAGGAAGGAAGGAAGGAAGGAAGGGGGGAAGGGGAAGGGGAAGGGGAAGGGAAAGGTGTTTGTGCTGCCCCTGGAAGCACATATGGTCCTGGGTAGACTTCTACTTCACTCTGCCTTAGTGGCCAAACAAGGACTCACAATTTCATTTAGGCCCACACAGAGTTTAAAAATAATTAAAATAATTTCCAACATGTTAGAAAGTTGGTTTTTATCTTCTCTTCAAATGAAAACAAGAAACAAACCTAAAAGTCTGGCAGGTGGGGTGCACATTTGGTGGGTTGAACACAGCCCAGGAATTGCCAGCCACTGGGGTCCCTAGACCTGCTGGCCTCTGTCACAGGATCTTTTCCCGCCCCTACTGTTCCTGGTCATATATCTGTGGAGCACCTGGTGCAGCAGATTTGCAGCAGACATCTCTGACAAGTCTTGCTCTGCTTCTCAAAATCCTGCTTCCTTGTGGGTGGCATCTCACAAATGAGCAGCCTAAAGGCCATTCAGTCCATGCTGGCACTGTACCCTCCGATCACCTTTACAGGAAAGTGTTTCATACCAGGCGACAGGCCAGGTGTAGAGCGATTTGGGTGTGTCTGCATGTAGTGCCAGCCTGAGGGATGTACTGTCTTCTTGAGAGTGGGGCAGGCCCCAAGATTTAAGCCTGTAATTAGGTGGTAGGATGGTGGGGTGGTTTCAGAGCTTATCTCAGAGAAAGACAGAAGTGTCACTACCCCACATCCACCTCTAGAAGTTTCCTCCAAGGAACTTCCCTCAGGGCATGGGGCTTCAATAGGCCTCTCTCTCTCTGGGCTCAGGCCAATCAGGACTGGAACTTGAGCACATGGGGAGTCTGTCATAGCCACCTGGGATGCCAACAGGGCACCTGGGCCTCCTGGCAAAGTGCCAGGCACTACTTAGGGAAACACATGGCTCCTCCCTCACCCTGCAGGTATAACTTCAAGGTCAAACAAGGCTGGAGGGCAGCCAACTGAAGAAGTTGAGCATGGGATCCTGCAGCCCAGGAATGGAGGGTGTTCATTGACTTATAATTTTGCCCCTGCCATTATACTTCCCCCATGACTGACTCCATATTAGTGAAATACCATGAGCATCAAATTGGCAGCTGGTTTAATTCCTACATCTTTTCCTTCTTCTCCAAATTTCTAGAGCTGTGCAGCTTTTGTTATGAGAACCTGAAAACTCTAAGGAATAAAAGGCAGAGGTCGCCAACCTCCCTCAGAGTTCTCTAATTTTCCTTTACATCTCAAAATGTCCATCATACTGTTGTCTGAGAAAGAAAGAGAAAGGGAGTGAGAGAGAGAGAGAGAGAGAGAGGGAATAGAATTTGGAAATAAATCTTTAAAGTGAACGTGCATGTCTCTGGCAGACATTTCTAATTTTCTTGGGTTTGCAGGAACACGATACTTAGCAGAATTTCAAGCTACACCATATACAGTCAGCCTATATGAACGGGTCTGCAGTCCAGATTTATATGGGGGGGGGGAGGAGTGATAGAAAAATATAGCATATAATTTTTTCTTTTCCCCAATGTTTACCTTTATTAAAACTGGAAGGAGGAGGGATATTGGCAAAAATATATTGTATGCGTGTACTAATATGTAAAAAAAATCCTACCATTATGTACAACTATAATGCATCAATAAAAAATATGGGAGAAAAAAAAAACTGGGGAGGAGTCAGGTGTTGTGGGGCATGCCTGTCGTCCCAGTGACTCTGGAGGCTGAGACAGGAGGATCACAAGTTCAAGGCCAGTTTCAGCAATTTAGCAAGGCTCTAAGAACTTAGTGAGACCTGTCTCAAAACAAACAAACAACTGGAAGGAGGTAGTAATAACGCTTAAGTTTTATAATAAAAATAATATTCCTCTGTCCTTACCACCTTGTGGAATGCACTTTCCCAGATAACCACCCACAATTATTCAACTTTCTGAGCATGCAATTCAGTACTTAAAAATAAAAGTGATTATTTGCTTAAGTGTGAACAGTTTGATTCTATAGAAAAATTATTAGGTAACAAGTGGTTTTCATGAAGTTGGAGCGTGTTTATGAGTGGTCAGTGCATAATAACCTCTGCTCTCAAGTTCAGTCTAACTGGTTTAAGAAGCATGGGCTTTCAATGGATTAATGACAATACTATTGCTTGCCAAACAAGATCTGCTTCCTGCAGCTACAAGGTTGTAGGAAGAAGGACATTTCTTGGTAAAAATCAGTGCTCTGAGTTTTTTCCACAAAGATAAAGTTAGATCCTTCAGGGAATGTTTTACTGAATTTGGCATTCTACATAATAGTGACCCAGTTTTTGGCCAGCCTGGACCATGACTTATTTCTAGCATGAGAACAGGCCTGACACTTAGAGGAAGTACTCAGCTCTTGCTTGCTGAATGAGTGAGTGAATAAATGAATTCAGTTAGAGAAGCAGACAGATTCTAGAATTTTTAGGCATTCCTTCTTGACACACTTTGCAGAAGAAGAAAAGATTTTAAGAGTCACAGCCCTCCCTGTATTTACCAAGCCATCATTCTTGGAGATGCTGCTCTGCTGGGAAAACTGGGAGTAGCAATTTTGTTACTTGTAACCTTGTGACCCTGGGCAAGTCCCCGTGTCCCTTGGGCTGCTAAGACATCATGTGTCAAGTCATATCCACTTCAAAGGGTTGTGGGAACATCAAGGGAGATAATGTAGGTGAAACTTTCAGCAAAGTATTCAGAAAGGCATAGTAAAGGGAACCTGAATTTAACTTATTCTAATCTGCATACAAGGAAATTTGCATGTCGGGCACATTTACCTGCTCCAGGAGGGTTTTCTAATTTTTTATGTTTCCTTTATGTTGCCTGGAATCAAATCTTGTACTTTATGTAAGCTAGGCAAGTGCTCTACCACTGAGCTCTATTCCCAGCCCCCTAAGTTGTTTGGTTTTTTGTTTTTTATTCTCTATTTGGTCCTTATCTTTCCAACTAAAAAAAAAAGTTTCACTGTGGCTGCGAATGTTGCTCAGTGGGAGACACTTGCCTAGCACACATGAGGCCCTGGGTTCCAACCCCACCACAAGATAAAAACATTGCTCATGAATACAGGCAATTTTCTGGAAAAATTTCTTCCACTAGCAAGGTGAGCCAGGATAATCACTACAGAAGGACTTGGAAGCATCTTACTGTGGGGGCTCTTTTTTAAAAATTTTTTAAAAATATTTTTTTAGTTGTCAATGTCAGGTCACACTGAAGCGGCTACAGGGGAGGAAGCAGATAAAAGACCCCTAGCAACCCACTGCGAGCACAAAGGGCCAGATGGCGCACCAGAGGTGACCAATCAGGAGGATACCTGCTGACCCTGACGTCCACCTTGACCCACCTTTCCTGGGCTGGACCCCCTAGTCCCTCCCCCCTGTATAAAAACCCTGAGCAGCTGAAGCCATTTGCGACTTCTTCTGGCTCCCCGCCCCCCTTTCACCCCGGAGGGCTGGGATCTTGCCCGGGAGCGCAATCTCTAATAAAGCCTATCACTTCCATCTGGCTCTGGTTTAGCCATTTACTGGCCTTATTTATATTTCCATGGCGGTGAGCTCGTAATTTGGTCTGAACCACTCCGCCGAGTTTACAGTCAATGGACATTTATTTATTTATAAGTGGTGTTGAGAATCGAACCCAGGGCCTCACACATGCCAGGCCAGTGCTCCACCACTGAGCCATGAGCCCAGCCCTTCCTGAAGGCTCTTGACTCTCCAGAGCAGGGTGAGTACCTCCTCACCACACACTGACATTGGGGCAGTCAGGGTTAAACCTGATAGTGAATTTCAGTTTCATTTCTCTGGCAGTAGCACCCTGCAAACTGTAGTTCTTCCCACCTTCTGCTGTACTGGAAACTAGCCACTCAAACATCTTGTTTTTGTGTATGAGCTTATCAGTTTAAAAGGGATTTAAATGAACAGATTTGAAATGGGACCTGTACAAAGTCTGGGTCTCTGGTCACGTTTACAATTCCCTTCTTCATGCACGCCACCATCCTAGGAGGAGTCAGTTCACTCCCTTTTGCCGTGGGGACACCTAGAAATTTTGTAGCACGAGGACATTGCTCACTGGAGGGGAGCAGGAGGAGTTGATTTCCAGGAGTCTCCAGTGGCCTGAGTGGCAGGGCTGCCTTCCAACTCTGCAGAAGGAGGCAGGAAGGTGAAGGGGACTGCCAGACCCCCAGGAGAGTCTGTGCAGGGTGGAGTGACGAATGCTGTCTCTTTCCTGGCAGCTCCTGGGCAACATGAAACCAGATGATGAAAAATATCTATTTAAAAATAAAAAACATGGATAAAATAAGTGAATATGCTTCAACTATTTTGGGGTGGAGGTGGAATAGAACATTTATTGGGCAAGAGAAGCATCTGTTAGTCAGGCACTCAGCTGAGAGGCAGTGAGTGCAGTGGTTAAAATTCAAATCACAGTTCTACTCTTTCCTAACTGAGAGTAATTTAAGTCCCTCTAAGCATCACTTCCCTCACTATGCACAGGGGACAATAATAGTACCTAGCTCATAGGTTGTGGTTAGGATTAAATGAAATAATGGCATGGCAAATCCCTTAGCAAGATGTGGGGCACACTGTAAGCACTCAAGAAATAGCAGTTATTAGTCATAATGAAACTTATTCTTGCAAGGTAGATAGGTAGATAAATAATTTTGGGTTCTCCAGAGAAACAAAACCAATAGTGTGTGTGTGTGTGTGTGTGTGTGTGTGTGTGTGTGTGTGTATGTATGTATGTGTGTGTAGAAAGAGAGAGGGAGAGATTTTAAGGATCAAGTTCAAAATCTTCAGGGTAGTCCAGCAGACTGGAGACCCAGGTAAGAGCTAATGTTGCGGTGTTGCCATTCAAATCCAAGGGCAATCTGCTACCAAATTCCTTCTCCTCCTCCTCTCCCACCACCTCCCCACCCCAAACCCTCCTCTTACTCCTCTCCCTCTCCTCTTCTTCCTCCTCCCCCTTCTCCTCCTCCTCCTCCTCCCCCCCCTCCTCCTCCTCCTCCTCCTCCTCCTCTTCCTCCTCCTCTCCTTTTCCTTCTCCCTCTTCTCCTTCTCTTTCTCCTCCTCTTCCTCCTCCTTCTCCCTCTCTAATTCTCCCTGTCACAGTTCTGGGATCAAACCCAGGGCAAGAACTCTACCACAGAGCTACTCCAGCCCCAGAATTCCTTCTTACTGGGGGGCAGAAATGGAGAAGTCAGACTTCATTCTATTAAAACCTTACTTGATTGGATGAGATCCATCGATATTATGAAAAATACTCTACTCAACATCCACCAATTCCTTTTTTCGGTGCTGGGTATTGAACCCAAGAGCTCTTGCATGTTAGGCAAGTGCTCTACCACTGAGTTACATCTCCAGTCCTTATTTTAGAATATTTATTTATTTATTGAGTGGGATCTCACTATGTTGTCTAAGCTGGTCTTGAACTCCTAGGCTCAGGTAAGCCTTCCACTTCAGCCTCCCTAGTAGGTGGGACTACAGGCATGCACTACCATGCTGGGATTAAAGCCCACCAATTTAAATGTTAATTTCGCCTAAAAATATCCTCACAGGAACATACAGAATAATGTTTGACCAAATATTGGCACTATGGTCCATGCAAGTTGACACATAAAATTAACCATCACGGTAAACTTGATTAGTCCCATTTTATAGATAAGAAGCCTAAGGCTCCAAGAGGTGAGAGTTACCCAAGTTTATAGCCAGGTAGTAAGCTGAAAAGCTAGAATTCAAACCTGGGGAAACTGGTTCACAACAACGTCCCAGGATTTGCTGAAAATATTTCTATCTCCAGAGTCCCAGCTTTTAACCCTTACACTGGGTCCTAGAGGAATGGGCCACAGGAAAAGATTAAGTTCCATTGAGGACAGGAAAATAAGGGTATGCGGGTGGGGGGTCAGGGAGAAGTGAGAGAGTGTTTGATTTGTGCTTTGGAGGACACCAGAGAGGTGGACTGAACTTGAAGACCTGAGCATTGGTTCTTGTTGGGTTCCTGGAGGGAACAAATGAGAAAAAGCACATGGACAAGGATGGATGGTGGTCTGACCTCAAGCCCCCATGCTAGCTGGCTTCAGACCAGGTATCTGGAGACAACTGAGCATGAGAAAGGAGGAGGTGGCTGGAAAGTATCGCAGTCCAGGGTCATGTAAAACACACAAATTGGAGCTTGTGGGCTTAGAGGAGGGTGATGCTGGAAGCAGGGGAAACTTACTTAAGACTTTGGATATTCTTTCAGAGGGAGGGGAAGCAGGCTGGGGATGTAGCTCAGTGGTAGAACACTTTCTTAGCATGCATGAAGTCCTCACTACTGGAGGCTAAGTGGTCAGACTCTTAGTGTGTGTGTGTGTGTGTATGTGTGTGTGTAGTACTAGGGATTGAACCTTGGGCCTCATGCAAGCTAGGCAATGTTGGCACTATGGTCCACCACTGAGCTACACCCCCAGCACTTTTTATTTTTAATTCTGAGAAAGGTCTTGCTAAGTTTCCAGACTGGCTTTGAACATTCAATCCTTCTGCCTACAGGTAATTGGAATTGTAGGCATGTCCACCATGCCCAACCTAATCAGATCCTTTAGATGTCATTACTTGCCCAAATCCAGTTTTATAGCAGTTGCCTGGAATCTGAAAACAGGTTCAACTCAAGTAAATACTTTAAAAGTTATTAAATTTAAAGTCTAAATATTAAATGAAGAAGGCTCTTCCCATCTTGATAAAACATTCTTTGATTTCTGCTTCCCACTGGCTCTCAGAGGCCCATGGTAGAGTAGAGGGCTCAGAGCTGTGGTTACCAGCCTAGGAGATTCCCTTGGTCCTGCTGCCCACCTCTCTGCAGAGCTGAGTAACTGAGAGTACTGTGGGCCCAGGGCAAATGACACAGGGACAAGAGAGAAATGGTTTGGCCTTCTGTTGAGAGAGAGTCATAGTATTAAGACTTGTACTGTCAATTTAAGAACATAAAAATAAATACAAAGAGGGCTCCATGCCTGCAGAGTCCAGATCTGGTTGATTATTTATTTTTTTATTTTTATAGTATGGAGGATTGAACCCAGCGGTATTTTACCACCAAGCTACATCCCCAGCTCTTTTTAATTTTTTTTTATTATTATTTTGGAATAAATCTCTTAAGCTGACTGATCTGGCCTTGAACTTGTGAACCTCCTGCCTCAGCCTCCCAAGTCACTGGAATTATAGGCATATGCCCCAGTGACTTGTACCTGGCATCTGGTTGATTTAAACAGCTGCTGATCACTCTACACATACTCATGTTGAGAAGGACTTCAGAGAGCAAATGGGAAATGAAGGTGTGGGAGTCAAAAATGGGGTATCCAACAGATCAGAGTTGGCTAGGTACAGAACGGAGCCTTTGTATCTGTAAGGAACCACTGGATTTAGCCCTTCTAGCTCAGGATTAAGGAAAAGTACTTCATACCAATAAGAAAAGCATCTTACATACAAATGTAAAACCTGTGGGCTTTCTGCTATTGGTATTTTCATTCACAGATTCCTACTACAGATCAGGGCTCAGTCTGAGCTTTCTGGCTATCTCCTTCTGCAGTGGTCTTAGGCAAACTACACAATGGACTATTTTCTTTAACTATAAATTCCCCTCTGGCTCTCAGGTCATGCTGGGACTCAGCTGGCTCTGCCGCAGTGTGCCCTGGGTTGCAAATGCAAGCTTATGGAAGGAGCCAGGGAGAAGCGGCCCTCGCTCTCCTCAGAGACCATCCCTGGGAAGAAGACCAGACTTTCAGAGGAGAACACTGGGCAGCCCCCTGAGTTAGGGGTGGTCTGTGGGAAGCTGTTTAATGGGGATGCCTCATTGTGGACTGCTGAGCAAGGGGTTAAGAAATCCCACAGAAAGTTGATGAAATCCTGGACTGGCAGGACTCGAGTTCTTCAGATGCCAGATTGCCAAGGTTTTGCTTTTTGAAACTAAGGTCAGTTGAAGACAGATAAAGACAAATAATACTCTGACAAAAGAGGTAGTGAGCGTATGGGTTTGACTCAGATACATACCACTTCCTTTTATGGGGATGGTGTATAATAAAATAGCAATATATGTTATGAAAGTCTTCTTAGTGATGTTTAACTGTTATGATGGAGGATTCTGGAAAATCCTCTGAGGGTTCAGTCACCAATAAAACTGGGCTAGCAGCTTCCAGTTCAGAGCCCCATAAAAATATCTTACATCCATCCCTTGCCCTGCATGCCTTTCAGAGTGCTTTTCCCTGAGCTAGCTTTTTTGATCTTTATAGTAACTCTATGAACAGGTTTTACCGTCTTCATTTTATGGAAGAGGAAATGAAAGTTCAGAGAGGTACCCAAGGTTGCCCATTTAAAAGTAGAGCCAGGACTAAAATCTAGTAATATTCACTGCAAATTTGGTGGCCCCCCCGCTTTTTTTTAACCAGACCAGGGTTAGAAATGCAGATTCCATATCTCAAATCCCACAGATTTTGGCAATTGGAGAGGCCAGGATATTTTTTTCATGTGCTGGGCAACTTGAGGGTGCAAGATCACACTGTTTGTTTATTATCTTTGAATTGGAAAATGAAGAAAAAATTGAAAATAGGAATGTAATAAATAGAAAGAAAGTAAGTAAATTAGTAAGTTCCATGGTTTTGAAAGGGGCAGAAGCAGGAAGTCTGCCTCTGTCTAAGAAAATGCCCTGGAGCACTCCAGGTAAGTATGGTGTCTGTCCTCATGCGTCCTGAGTCCAGTGGTGAGGCTGGTGAACACCTCAAACAGTTCTCTAGATGCCAGGCTCTATTCTTATCCAGCTAGTACCTAGTTTCCTTTATCCCCACAGCAACCCTTTGAGGTTGTCTATCTCCAATGAACAGATGAAGAACTTGAAGCATAGAGATTCACTTGTTCAAGACCAACTATTTGATCTCACTAGTGGAAGTACTAACTTACCAACTGGCTGAGGACACAACGCACACAGGCTGAATGGGTCAGACACCAGTGGACGCAGGGAAAGGCAGGACTCTCAGGGTTTGGGAGTCAAGAAGATCCATGTGCTGCCTCATACCTTCCATTTCAGGAGCTCAGATGGTGGCTGCACTACTGTCCAAGGCTCATCCTTCAACATGCTCTGGGTCACATGCCCTCTGGTCTCTTCCAGAGCCTTCACCCCACTGACTACTATTCACCTCTTTTTCTTATTTTTCCTTAATGTCACTTTGGAGTGGTTCTTTCCCAGAGATCTATGAACAGGGACAGTTGTCCTCTACTTTTGAACAGTCCTTCTCCTCATTCCTATATCTCCTAAAACTGATTTCATCTGTTCCCCCTTTCCACATCCTAGTTTATAATCTCAACATCCATTCAGGCACCCAAGTCAGATGTATAGGCACCCTTCTTCATTATTCCCTCTTGTTACTTTCTCATTCAATTCATCACTCGGTCTTGTGGATGCTACCCTGTAAAACCCTCTCCAATGTCCCCACTTCTCTCTACTGTCACCACCTTCAGTCACCATCCTTCTCTCTTGGATCAGCACAGTACTCTCTCTTGCTCCAGGTTTTCTAGCCTCCCCTACCTCCTGCTCATCAGTTCTCTACAGCAGCCAGAATGATCTTCACAAACAGAAAGCTGACCCAGCTGCTCTCTGCTCAAAACCCTGCAGAAATGGCATTGCTCCTAAGTTAAAGACTAAACCCTGAGGAGCCACAAGGGCTTTGAGGAAATGATCCTTCTTATACCTTACCAGACTCATTTCTCCCTCACCCCTGCCACTACCAAGTGGGGCCAATCCTCTCCAGCCTTCTGTAATCGAATTGTATGTTCCCTAACCCAGTCATGCTGGAACTTAGGAAGGACAATTTGGAGGTCTTCCCTGGAAGGGGTCTTCCACTCACAAATGTCAGGAGAAACAAGGGAAGTTTCAGAAAGTTTTATTAAACCAGATGTGAGGAACTGGAGAAATTACTCTAGGATGGTTAGAATCCATAACTAATTTTAGTCATGAGATGCAATGAAAAATAGAGTGAAAATATTCAGAGGAGAGTGTGAAAGATATTGTTTGGAAGAGTCAGGGAAGGTTTCTTGTAGGAAGTGGACTCCTTACTTGCCTTGAAGGAAGAGCAGAAAGAAAAAAAACAGAGTATGTAGGCCATTTTAAACAGAAAGAAGAACAGGGACAGAGTTGGAAGGGCTGGAGGGTACCATGTAAAGGAATTAGATGTAAACAGTGGTTTTTGCTCTGTGGTACTTGAATCAAGAGCATGAGCATCACCCGTGAAATTGTTCAGAATGCTAATCTTGAGGCCTCTATCCTAGACCTACTGTTAAGGTTTGAATGTTAGGTGTCCCCCAAAACCTCATGTGTGAGAAAATGCAAGAAGGTTTGGAAGAGAAATGACTGGGTTATAGCCTTAACCTAATCAGTGAATTGGTCCTTGATGGGGATTAACTGAGTGGTAGCTGCAGGCAGATGGGGTGTGGCTGGAGGAAGTGGTTCACTGGGGGCATGGCTATGGGGTATATATTTTGTATCTGGAGCGTGAAGTATCTCTCTCTCTCTCTCTCTCTCTCTGCTTTCTGATCATCATGTGAACTGCATCCCTCTGCCACACTCTTTTGCCATGATGTTCTCCCTAACCTCAAGCCCTGAGGAATGGATCCAGTCTTCTATGAACTAAAATCTCTGAAACTCTGAGCCCTTTAATAATCTTTTCCTCCCCTATAATTGTGTTGGTCAGGTCCTTTAGTCATAATAGCAAGAAAGCTGACTGAAGTACCTACTGAATCACCAGCATTGTGAGTTTCCACAAGGCATTTGAGTAATGGACCCTAAACTTAAAAGCCCACTGAATTAGATCATTCCTAATTGAGAAACAGTAACATGTTCACTTCCACAGTGAACTTTGGGATGAGGGGGCAGGTCAGACAGCATGGTGCTTGCACTCTGGGTCCCTACTTAAATGCCCACTGGGCTCCAGTAGATCTGACTTGATCAAGTGTCATTTACTGCTCAAGGTGCCTGTGAACGTATCTTCCTCTGGTCTGTGAGTTCCTAGAGGGCAGTGCTTCCCCATAAGTCTCCTTACTGACCCTGCCAGTACCAAGTGACACTGCCCAACACTTATCATTTCAAGTCTGACCATGTCTGCCATGCTCAGAGCCCCAAAAGGGACTCCTTCTTGGCCTTTTCATCTCCTTTGTGACTTTTTTGAGTCACATGTTACTTTTGCACATGGGCTTTCTCAGTCACTTACTGAATACTGACACACACGCCCCTCTTCTAGGCACTCCATATCCCCTGTGTGGCCTCTTTTTCTCTATCACATCAATCAATCAATCAATCAATCATGAGCTTGTGTTTTACTTTGTATTTTTTCAGTCCTCCAGCCCCAGTAGAATGTGAGGTTCATGAAGGTAAGGGCTTGTGTTTTTTAATTTCGTCGCCGTTTCTCTATGCTTGAACAGAACCTGACATATATGATATGGCCTATTTGTCAAATGAATGAGTGGATTATATAAAGTGGCTCTGCATATGTGGCTTCAATTAAATTAATTGACTGAGCCAGGAATTAGTCCCCTAATCCAAAGGCAGCTTCTTGTCACTTTACCAGTGGCCTGTGAGGTGCTGGTATGAGTGCTTTGTCATGGTGAAGGCTGAACACATCATAGCCTGTGGGTAGGGAGTTTGTGAGGTGCTGAGAGGAAAGCTGACATCCAATGGAACCAAAGGAAGAGGCCACCAAGAGAAGGCAGTAGAAGCTTGAGACACGGGTCATAGAGGGACATTGGTTAGCAGGATAGAAGTAATAGAAATGGGGATGGAGAAAAGATGAGTTATCTCAAAGGTGGAGAAACTGTAGGCTCATTGTCCCAGAGAATGACTCAGAAACTGTAGTTGAGATATAAAAGTGGCAGCTACTGGAACTGCCCTTCTATTCTGGATGATGACCTGGGTGTCCGTGAAGCCAGCTATTGGACCAGTTCCCTCTCTCTTAGTCCTTTGCACATCCTAAAACCAGCTTATCAGTAACCAATTAACATGGGGGCCAGTGTGTGTGTGTGTGTTTGGGGGTGTCACTGGCTTCGACAACAAAGGTGCCTGACAACAGGAGCCTAAAGACCACCTGGCCCTTGTCCAGCAGGGACTCCTGGGGTGAGGCCAGAGTTGGGCTGGGGTGTATATCCTTGTTCTTTCCAGGCAGCAATGCTCAGCTGAGGAGTTTCTCTTTAGAGCACAGCAATACTTATAGGAAACCTGTGCAATCCCATTGTTAATGCACCCTTTCTCTTTATTACTGTGCAGGGAAAAGGTCAGAGTGAGGCCTTGTTGCTAAGCCACGTCAGCAAACAAAATTCTATGTTTGCTCTTCCAGTGGCCCTGGAGCGGCTCCTTTGAGGCAGGTGGGGGGTGTGGTGGGGGAGTCAGAAGGTGGAACGTGTCTGGGAGGAGGAACATAGCCCCTATCTTTCCTCCCAAGGAACCTGTTTGTTTCTTGGTCTAGCACAGGATCTGGCCTTCTTCCTGCTTGTTCAGTTGCCACTTACTGTCCTGAGTCCATTCCCAAGGATGTATCTGGAAAGCTTCCCATCTGTCCAGATATAAAATCAATTTTTGCAGATATGCTAGGGCCATTTAAAATGTTTTATTTTGATTCAGCCTGAGACTGAGAAGGTTAAAGGTCAAATTCTTAAATGAAAAACATGTTGTCCAGATAGCATGATAACCAAAGCTTACTTGTTCCATGAATATTTATCAAGTTCCATTGTCAGGAGCTAAACCAGATATGGAGGAAATCACAGAGACAAGGCAAAAATTCCTACCCTCATTGGGTTTCTGTCAAAAGGAAAGACAGATATTAAACAAATAATTAAGAACCGAGCAATATTATAACAGGAGAAACGCAAAGTACCACTGGAGCTTATAATAGGAGAAACTGGATCCCGTCTGAATTCTATAAAACTTCCTTGAGGAATGAGTACCATTTTGGCTAATTTGAGAGGGTATCAAAGGAGTGTTCTAGACAAAGGAAAGCTTGTATTTGTAGATTCAGGGTGGTGGTGGTAGGAGTGTGGGAGGGGGTAGGGAAGGAGTGTTTGAAAAAATACTAGTCTTATATGACTGAACTGTGGAGAGACAGAATCAGTGAAAGACATCAAATACATTTTTGGGGAGATAGAGTTGACTTGGCAGTCTATCCTCATTTGACAGACAAATGACTTTCTCGCTGCCAACTCTTCATGGCAAATGATTTTACCAGTTCCTAAACCAATAGACAGACAACCTATCAAGAGTCAATAGACTCTTGAGAGTCTTTCATGTCCATAGTACATTTCTTTATTTTTCCTTTTAACAGTGCTGGGTTCAGACCCAGGGCCTTGTACATGCTAAGCAAGTGCTTTACCACTGAGCAACCCTCCCAGTCCCTACAGTGCATGTAGAGAAGTGTTTGCCACATAGCTTGGCATCCTGGCCAAGCCAACTGGTACAAGGTGAACATCTGACCCAGAAAAGCCAATCTATAGGCTGGTCAGTGACTGTGAATGGCTTATTACAAAGGCTTTGTGAAACGGAGGTAGCCTGGGCTACACAGTGATGAGCAAACCAGTAAGAATGTCTCTCTTGGGGAGTTTGGATAAGTGCATTGGACAGCATCAGCCATCCAATAGCAGCAGGAGAAGCAGAGGCCAAGGATTGCTGAGACAACGTAATTGTGAAACCTGTCAACGGGAAGCCCTGGAAGCCTTCTTCTGAGGGTCTTTGGATCTCTAAAGTACAGTTGCATTTCCATGAGGCCTGGCTATGGGATTGAGGGTTCGGTCTTCCTTATTCCCTGTGTAGCTCTATGACAAAGCTCACTTATCTGCCAGATTCTGCTATAAAAAGTAACATTTGTGTCCTTGTCAGTAATCCTCATTGCTGAGCTGGGAAAGCCAGCTATGGCTATCTGGAAATGTGGCCTTAATGTTTTGTACATAAACGTCAGCTCTGTATTCTCTAATAACATTCAGGACCAGATAGAGGAAGAAAGGACACAGATATGGCTGAGTACTCACTATGTACAGGCAACATATGTTTTTCTTAGAACAACCTTAAGAGGTACAATAAACCTTACTTTATAACTGGCAAGGCAGAATTAGGATTCAAATCCAGGTCTCTCTCCCCTCATCCTGCTCCATTTAGCTACACTGTGCTGCTTCATTCCTTTATTTAAGTATATATTTGCATAGTTTCCACCTGTGTGTTAGGTATAAAGTTTTAAAGTTGTCCTCTTTGAGGACAATTTGAGTCTTATTTGAATCTCTGCAATTGGGGGTCTTATTTTTAGTAATTTTTCTTGTCCTCTTACAGAAGGCAATTACAAAGAATCAAGTAAGAAAGAAAACATTTTTTATTTAGATTCTATAGTTTCACAAAGATTCTAAAAGTCTGCTGATTCATTTTTATATTTGCTTTCCTATGATTTTTTTTTAAAGCAGTGTTGGGAATCAAATCCAGGACCGTGAACATGCTAGGCAAGTGCTCTACCCTGACTACATCCCCAGCCTTCCATGTTTTAATTATCTACATTGTTAATGAACTATGAGGCCATATTATCTTTAATAATTGATCCATATAATTGAAACTGATAATTCCAAAACAGGGTGAGACAGATGGAATTTACTTCAAAACCTTTTGCTTCAAAATGAAAAGCAATGAGGCTGGGGTTGTGGCTCAGTGGTGGAGCGTTGGCCTAGCAGGTGTGAGGCACTAGGTTTGATCCTCAGCACCACATAAATAAAATTAAATAAAGTAAATAAATGTATTGTGTCCATCTACAACTAAAAGAAATTTTAAAAAATAAAAATAAATAAAAATCCTATCTCTTAAAAAAAGAAAAGAAAAGCAGTGATTTTGCTAAACCTTCTTATAAAATGGCATTAGCATTATCTAATGGTAACCAGATGTGTCCAACAGAAGGCTATCTTCCTTCTTGGAATTACCAAATAAAAATCCCAAGATTATATCTGCATGTGGTTGGTATGTTCACAGCAAACGTAAGAAATGGTGAGTATGTGATAATTTGAAGCTCACAGATATAGAAATAGTGGTTCTCTATCACTCCTAGAGCACATTAAAACAAAAGTTAAAAACAAACATGCAAAACCCTCTGCAATGGGTCAGAATCTAAAATCATTTCAGTAAGTGGAATGCTTTGTTTTAGAGAATGAAAATGTATATTTTTAGTCATGTTCTAAAAATCACCACAAGCCAGGGATGGTGGTGTGCATCTGTAGTTCCATCTACTCAGGAATCTGAAGCAGGAGGATCACTGGATTTCAGGAGTTTGAAGCCAGCTTGGGCAACATAGTGAGCCCCATCGCAAAAACCAATCAACCAATAAAAACAAAAAACAAACAAAAGTCCCACAAAATATTTTAAAAGCATTTGTTTATTTGTATATGAAAAAGAGGAACACTATTTATTTCACATATCCATAATGCAGAAGCAAGAGGAAATAATGGGAAATTTTGTTGTTGTTGTTGTTGTTGTTTATTTTTGTGCCACTGGGGATTGGACCCAAGAGTACTCTACCATTGAGCTACAGCCCCAGAACTTTTCATTTTGAGATAGGCTCTTGCTAAGTTGCCAAGGCTGGCCTTGAACTTGTGATCCTCCTGCCTCAGCCTCCTGAGCAGCTGGGATAATAGTCAAATGTCATTGTGCCTCCTCTTTTGCTATTTTGAGACAAGCTTTCACTATGTTACCTAGGCTGGTCTAAAACTCTTGGGCTCAAGTGATCCTCCTGCCTCAGTCTCTCAAATTTCTGGAACTACAGGTACTGAAAAAAAATTTTTATGCACCAGTTTTTAATTACACATAATTCATTGCCAACTCACCAGAATGTCTTTCAGTCTTCTCAACTGGAATGGTTGCTTGAGTTCCAAGTCCACATCCCAGGCAGCCTGACCTTTCTGGAAGTTACATGTAACACTTCTACTTACATATCCTTTGTCAGAACTCAGACATATAGTAGATACCACAGAGACTGGGAAATGTGATGTTTGTTCTGTGGCTAAAATTGGGAAGGCTATTGCTAAAAAAGAAGAAAACAGACACAGGGGCCACTTGGGGGTGACAATTAGTGTCTTTAGGGGTTGAATGGTATAAATATTCAGAAGAAAATGCTTTTTAAAATTAAGCTTTCTTATAAAGGTCAAGTGCCTGTCTTTATTACTCTAGGGCATAACATTGCCACTGGTCAGAGTGGAGAATAACTTGCCAAAGAGAAGCAATGCTTATCTGAAGACAGGAATGGATTTTCAGAACAGAATTAGGACTTGTGGTGTAGATGGTCAGACAGAAGAAATAACTTCAATAGCAGCAGTTCCCAGCACCAGGGCTCAGGTCACCTGCTTCTTACGTCTTGGAATCAGGACAAATCGTGAGTTTTAATGACTTGAAACCTGAGCTGTGGAGAATTTAAAGGAGCCTGCAGTGATATAAATTCAAATGAGCACATCAAAGTAAGAATACATATTTGTGTCCTCCAGAAGATGAAATGGCTAATCCATTCAGAGTTTTCTGTGCATGGATTTCAGGGGTAGACTAGGGCTATACTTCATATGTGTTTCAGTCTGTTTTCTGTTGCTATAATAAAATACTTCAGACTGGGTAATTTATAAGGAAAGAAGTTTATTTGGGCTCACATTTCTGAAGTCTGGAAAGTCTAAGAGCACAGTACCAGTATCTGCTTGGCTTCTGGTGATGGCCTCATAGCTCAAGGGCCAGTGGGCACTTGCAGAAGCAGCAAAACATGAGGGTCAGCTTCACTTTATAACAACCAGCTCTCAGAAAAATTATCCCAATCCTTTCAGAGCAAGAACGCACTCCATGATCTAGGCATTAATCCCTTTTAATGACCTAATCACCTCTTAAATCCCCCCACCCCCACCTTTCAACATATTGCATTGGGAGTCAAATTTCAACATGAGTTGTGGCAGGACCAAACCACTTCTAAACTGTAGAATACAGTAGAATTTATTTCACTGAAAATAAAGATGCCTGGTCAGAACTCAGATTCTATTTCCTGTTGTTAATAAAAAGTGACTTAAATGGATTCCACTTTTCTCCAGATTAAAATATAATTTGAAAATGGATTCTTTAATTTATTTGTCCTTTCACTAGGTCAAGTGTTGATTGGGTATCTCTGAGTTCTTGAGGATACATGGAGATGACTTGAAAAGCTTGGTCAATTCTAATTTTGTAGTTGTCCAGTTTCTAAAGACACTGTAACATTCCCCACCCCAGCCAGTACAAGGGATTGAACCCAGGGGTATTCTACCTCCTCAGTTCTTTTTATTTTGAGACAGGATCTTGTTAAATTGCCAAGGCTGGACTTGAACTTATGATCCTCTTGCCTCAGCCTCCTGAGTAGAAGTTTCTTAACTTTTTATTCAGCTGACAAGGCAGCTAGTGGAAAGAGCATTGAGTTAGTGTGGGGTATTTTCCAACACCAGCAACCAATTCTCTGGGCACAACTTGGTGTGCTTGATTCAATCAATTCTGACAATAGTGACTCAGAATTAGCACTGACCTTACAGGTTAGGGACTCAATTCCACAAGACTGCCCTACTTCAGATGCCAATTGCAAGCCACAGGCCTCTAGTTGCTTCTGTCTTGGCTACAAATTGGTGGTTACTGCAACTCCCTCCTTGGGTTCACTAATTTGATATAATGGCTCACAGCACTCAGGAAACACTTATATTAACTAGTTTGTTATAAAGGGTGAAACACAGGAATAGTCAAATGAAAGAGAAGCATACAGCAAGGTATGGGGATTGGGAGGTGTGCCCACACCCTTTCCAGATGTACAACCCTTGCAGCACCTCCACATGTTCACTAACACAGAAGCTCATCAAATCTCATGGGTCATGAATTTTTATATAGAGGTTAGTCTCCAGCACTACCCTCTTCTTTCTGGAAGTCAGTGGGTGGGGCTGAAAATTCCAACCCTCCAAGTTGGTCTTCCTGGTGTTCAGATTCATTTGAAGCAATGAGGGGCCCCACCTTAAGTCACCTCAAAGGGAGTTACTTATGAATAGGAAGATACTCTTTTATCAGAAAACTTCAAGGATTCTAGGAACATTGTGCCAGCAACCAAATAGGTGGTATACCAAATATACCACAGATAGGAAACCTGCGTTCAAGTCAGCCTGCATCTAACCTTGGGCAAGTCTCTTACTCCAGTTTATTCAACTGTATGATTTATGATTGAGCTAGATAAGGAATGTCAAGTCAAATGCCTGCTGTGGCTAGGCATGTGGCCTAAGTGAAATGGAGTTGACTTATGAAAAAAACTCAAAAGACTCCCAGGACTTCTGAGTTTTCAAGAGAATTAGAAATATGGGTCATTTTTCCTTTATAAAGTCTTCTGACTTTTGAATTTTGGACAATAAAAGCACCCAGAAAACCACTCCGGACGTGGGAACTCACACAAGAGATTTTATTAAGCAGACAGGCAGAGTGTCTGCCTGCAGGGTGTGTGTGTGAGAGAGAGAGAGAGAGAGAGAGAGTGAGTGAGAGGGAGAGAGAGAGAGAGAAAGAGAGAGGCAGATGACCAGAGTGTCTGCTCTCAGGGCTGGGGGAGAGAGAGAGAAAATGGCTGGGGAACTTCTCTTAAGCAGTTTGAATTTCACAGGCTAGTAGCCATTGGACCAATGGCTGAAGAGGAGGTTTGTGGGCTGATGAGCCAGACCAATACTAACTAGGAAGTTTGTGGGCTGCCGATCTGGGTTGTAAAGTGCCGTGGAGGGGGCAGAATACTGGCGGCAGCAAAATGGCCTGCTGCCAACATTCCTCCCTTTTTGGGACGATGGTCTTTCTTCTGTAGCTTCTTCCTACTGGTTAGGGGCAAAGAGTCTCATTTCTTTGGAGCTTCCTCAGTGGCTGGCAGGAGGTGGTCGCTGCTAGTGAGGGGAATGCAGAGGTTGTTGTTCTGTGGGAAATGATCGCATTTGAGCCTGACGGGGCAGGGGAAGCTGAAGACAGACATTGCCAGAGCGCAGTGGTCCTTCATCTGCATGCAGAGTGAGTGGCATGGTTAGATCGTCACGTCTAGATCTTCGAGGCACACAGTAGTGAAAAGCAAGCGCAGGAACTTCTTGGTGTCCGTTGGTATTGCTTCATGACCAGTGGGATCCAGGCACCCACCTGCTCCAGCACCTCCTAGATGGTCTCACAGCCCAGCAGGTTAGGCAGCTGCATGTTCTGGTACTCGATGCCATGGCACAGCTACAGGTTGGCCGGGGTGGGTTTGCAATTGCTGCACTTGTAGGAGAAGTTGGGCTGGCCAAAGAGGAAGAGCCTGTGCACCAAGCCAAGGCAACAGTGTGAGGCAAGGACGAGCAGCAGCAGTGAACCAGGACCTTGAGGCATTGTGGGCACGTGACCCCCACAGGTTGGAGAGAGCTGAGCTGGGGAAGCACGACGCCACCGGAGTTCGAGCTCAACCTGAGCCCACTTGCTCTGCTAGGCGCAGCTTGTAGGCTAAACTCCGTGTTGGTGGTCTGAGTAGCGAAGCCAGAAACTGAAAAGACCTCGCCCGCAAGGCACTGCTAGCCCGTGCACAGCTCTGGGGGGTTCCGATCTGGGGAAGCAGAGAGAGGGAGGGAGAGAGAGATAGAGAGAAAGAAAGTAAGCCAAAAGGAGGTGTTTGGGTTTGTAGGAAAAGGAAAGGTCAGGTTTAGTGCGCAAGAAAGAGAAAACTTGAAGATAAAAAATCTCTTTCCACTTGCCCACTTGCTCACAGAAGTTGTATGAGTACACACGCAAATAAGTTTTGGTGGCTCTAGGTAAGGGTGGATCTGCCGGAATGGAGGACCCAGATCCCAGGGTGGAGACTGATACAGCCAAGTCAGTGTCCAAGGC
>JAJEJO010004048.1:0-55833 GCA_020662805.1 Glaucomys volans
ATGCGAGGTGCATTTTAACTATGGTTTTGATCTGCATTTCCCTCATGATTAGTGATTTGAACACCTTCTAATACACTCTTCACCAGCTGGCCACTGGGATGTCTTCTTTGGAGAAATGCCTGTGAAGTTTCCTTTCTCATTGTAATTTTTTTCTCCCCCCACTTTCTTCTTTCCTTTCCTTTCCTTTCCTTTCCTTTCCTTTCCTTTCCTTTCCTTTCCTTTCCTTTCCTTTCCTCTTCTCTTCTCTTCTCTTCTCTTCTCTTCTCTTCTCTTCTCTTCTCTTCTCTTCTCTTCTCTTCTCTTCCTTCCTTCCTTCCTTCCTTCCTTTCTTTCTCTCTCTCTCTTTCTTTCTCTTTCTTTCTTTCTTTCTTTCCCTTTCTTTCTTTCTTTCTTTCTTTCTTTCTTTCTTTCTTTCTTTCTTTCTTTCTTTCTTTCTTTCTTCTTTCTTTCTTTCCCTTCCTTCCTTCCTTCCTTCCTTCCTTCCTTCCTTCCTTCCTTCCTTCCTTCCTTCCTTCCTTCCTTCCTTCCTTCTTTCTCTTATTTATTTTGCTACTGCATTGTAGGTGTGCACCATGTATTTGGGACATTGACCCTTTATTAGATAACACATGGCTTGCACACTTGTTCTTTTATTCCATAGGTTGCCTTTCAATCTCACCAGCTATCTCCTTGGCTGTGCAGAATTTTGTTGGTCTGTTGTAGCCCCACTTGTCCATTTTTGCTTTTGCTTCCTGAGATCATTGTGTCAAATCCCAGAAGTCATTGCAAAAACCAATGTCCAGACGTGTTCCTCTCAAGTTTTCTTCTGGCTTTATGGTTCCAGGTGGTGTTTGTGAGTCCTTATCCTTTAGAGTCGATTGTCGTGTGTGGTGTGAGTCAGGGGACCCATCTGTCCTTTCGCATGTGTCCATCCAGGTTTGCCAGCACCGTTTGCTGAGGAAACTCTCCTTTGCCCATTGTGTACTGGCAGATGGTCAAACATCAGCTGACTGTGTATTCATGGGGCATTTCTGAACTCTCTAGTCTGTTCCATTGGCTTGTCTGTCTGTTGTTGTGCCAAGTGTTTCATCACTTTTGCTTTGTTAGGTATTTTGAAATCAGGACGTGTGATGCCTCTGTCTTTGTTTCTCCCCATGATTGCTTTAGCTATTCAGGGTCTTTTAAGGTTCCACATGAATTTTAAGACCTTTTTTCTGCATCTGTAAAAATGTTTTCATAACTTGGATAAGAATTTCATTGAATCTGTAGGTCACCTTGTGTAGTGTGGCCATTGTAACAAGAGTAATTCTACTTCACTCCCATTGCTCGATATTGGTCTGTTTTCTGTATCTTCCTGTTTCACTTTGGGCAAGTCATACATTGCCCAAAAATTTGTCAGTATCTTCTAGATTGTCCATTTTATTGGACGATCAATTTTCAAATAGTTTCTGATGATCCTCTGGATTTTGGAAGTGTCTGTGGCGATAGCTCCTTTTTCATCTCTGATTTTGTTGATTTTGGGTCTTCTCTCTTTCTTTTTCTTAGTTTGAGTAAGGTTTTATCAATCTTGTTTATCTTTTCAAAGAACCAACTCTTTGTTGCATTTATCCTGTGTATTTTTATTTTCAATTTCATTACTTTTGGCTCTGATTTTAATTATTTACTATCTTCTACTCATTTTGAAATTAGTTTGTTCTTCTTTTTCTAGGGCCTTGAGTTGTAACAGCGTTATTTATTTGTGGTCTTTGCATTTTTTGTGATGTAGGCACTCGGTGTTGTAAGTGTTTGAGCTTGCTGATTCTGCTGCTTGATCAAGTCTGCTGTTGAAGGGGTTTCCCAAAATTTTCAGTTCGATCTGTGTATTCTTTAGTTCCAGCTTTTCTGTCTTTTTCTTCTTTGTGATTTCTCTTTATTTATTGGCCTTTATGTGTGTGTTATATTTCTGACATCATTTACTTGATGTATTTTCTTATTTTTGTGCTCCACTGGGATATAATAATCTATTACCTGAATTGCAGAACTCTTTTTAAAAAACTTTTTAATTTCTTCTAATTTATTGTATATGACAGTAGAATGCATTTATACATTCTGATAAATCAGACATGAATTAGCTTCCTCATATCGGAGAAAACATTTGACATTTGGTTTCTGAGTTTGCCTTATTTAGCTTAGCATGGTATTCTCCGAGTCCATCTATTTGCCAGCAAATGCCCATAATTGCATTCTTCTTTAAAGCTGAGTAATATTCCACTGTGTATATATACCACATTCTCTTTATCCATTCATCTCTTGAAGGGCACTGAGGTTGGTTCCATAGTTTAGCTATGGTGAATTGAGCTGCTCTAAACATTGATGTGGCTGTGTCACTGTAGTATGCTGATTTTAAGTCCTTTGGGTATAAACCGAGGAGTGGGATAATGATCAAATGGTGGGTCCAATCCTAGTTTTCTGAGGAATCTTTATACTGCTTTCCATAATGGTTGCACCAATTTGTGGTCTCGCCAGCATTATCTGAGGGTACCTTTTCCCCCAAATCCTTGCCGACGTTTATTGTTGCTTGTGTTCTTGATAATTGCCATTCTGATTGGAGTGAGATGGAATCTCTGTGTAGGTTTGATTTGCATTTCTCTAATTGCTAGAGATGTTGAACATTTTTTCATATATTTGTTGATCAATTGTATATCTTCTTCTGTGAAGTGTCTGTTCAGTTCCTTAGCCCCTTTATTGATTGGGCTATTTGTTTTTTTTGTTTGTTTGTTTTGTTTTGGTTTTTTTTTAGTGTTTTTTGAGTTCTTTATATATCCTAGAGATCAGTACTTTATCTGAGGTGCATGTGGTAAAGATTTTCTCCCACTCTGGAGGCTCTCTCTTCACATTATTGATTGTTTCTTTTGCTGAGAAGAAGCTTTTAGTTTGAGTCCATCCCATTTATCAATTCTTGATTTAACTTCTTGCGCTTTAGGGGTCTTGTTAAAGAAGTCAGATCCTAGGCCGACATGGTGAAGATTTTTGAAAGTATTTTATCCTATGGATAATTGTAAAACTGCTGTTTCTGTCGGGGGAAGAGGGTTGGAAACTTCCCATTCCGCCATCTTGCTGATGTCACTATAAAGCCTTATTCTAGAACACGCCCCTGCCATCCTACTTGCTAGAGGTGACTTCACACCAGAATGGCCCCTGCAGTCATTTCCAAGTTTTTCCTGTGATATTACAACACAGTTGTCCCTCCGTATCCACAGAAGATTAGTTCTAGGGTGTTATGTGGATATGAAATCCACAGATACTCTAATTCTTTATATGAAACAGCACAGAATTTGCATATAATCTGTGCACATCCTTCTGCATTCTAGATGACTCACAATATCTTAAACAAGGTGAATGTTATGTAAGTAGTTGTTTATTGCATTTTTAAGGAAAAAGTGACAAAAAAAATGTCTTTCCTTGCATAGTACAGACAATTTACTTTCTAAATCTGCAGTTGGTTCCATCTGTGGATGTGGAGTCCACAAACACAGGGAGTGGTGGGTACCTATATGGAAAGGCAAGTTTATTTGACCTCTTGATTCTCGTTTATTGCTGGGGTTTTGCTGCCTCCTCTGTTGTTGATTTTCATAACAACCAATGGGATGGCTTCTGGTGGGACTGATGACAACTCCTCCCTGGCACCAGAATGTCAACCTTGGCCACTCTTCTGGATTCTCTGGAGAAAAATCAAATCTGTCCCCTTAACACAGGCCAGGTCATACAATTATTGTCATACAACCAGCCACCTTGTACTTCTGCTGCAGGTTCTGCCTCCAATCAAGAGTTCCTTTAAAAAAAAAAAAAAAGGAGGGTTCCGTGGTGCCACTTAGCCCTGCCTGTCACCACATGTCCAGGACCTATGTGCTTCACCCATCCAGACCACCCATGCTGGCTCTGTGTGTCTCCATTCCTTCTAGTCAGAGAGAAGGATGTCCCCCTCTCCTCTATTCTGAAATCCCATTCCATTTCTAACCTTGGATTAACTGCTTCCCCAGGATGACTGGCAAAGCAAATGTTAATTTCCTTCAGGAGAATCCCCACACCAGCAAGATTATTGCAAAATTTAATTTTTCTTGGGCTCAGATTATTTGTGATAATCCTTTTCACATGAGAAACTAAATACACTTATGTAATTGTCTTAACAGTAATGTGATAAACCATTTCTAGAACGTATCCTCCTATGCCAGTTGATCACAACATCAATGCCATCTTTATTATGTATAAGTTCTTTCAACACACTTTTGTGAGAGTATTCTAGTTTCACCACATGGTAAATATTTGTATGATACCAACTTATTTCCCAGGGACCCCTGGCAGAATAAAGGGAATTTTGAACCAACTGCGAAGTCTCGTGTTCTTCAAATTGTATCTGAATCAAATAAAGAAAAATTCCAAATGCTATTCCAAGGGAAGAGAAGCAATTGCATTTTATAATGATGGTCCTTGGCTCTGTTGGCACACAATGGATACATAAAAGATAGTATTGAAACTGCCACATGATTTAATAAGTCCTATAAATACTGCATTATCAGATGAATGGGGTTGGCGAGTAGGAAGTAGGTGGGGACTGGTCTATTTGTCTCAAAATCCTGAGCTCATGGGTGTCCTCCCTTCTAGGATCCCAGTGACAGAAAGGGTGAGGAATGAGAGTTTGCCTTAGCAGTTAAGAGGCACCACAAATATTGTCATTTGTCTTTTTTCCCAGGCAGCATAGACAGAGCTCCAGTGGTCAGTGGGGAATGAGGTATGTCTGTCTTTCTGCCTGAAGGCACTTGTCAATCACAGGTTGCACAAATGGTAACCGGGGAACCTCCTGGGGAGAAGGTGAAAGGGCTTTAGGAATTTTTTTCATCTGTGCTCCTTCTAATTAGTGAGGGGAAGTAGTCCTTGTCTAGATGGGAGACATAATCCATGAACGTAGTCAGAAGAGGCACAAAAATTAAAACTGAGGTCACGGAGCTGGACAGAGGGGGACTGCAGAGCAAGGAAGGTCCCAGAAGCTGGGGCATGGGCCACTTCTTCCAGCGGGTGTGGGTGAAACGGATGCAACCCTTGAATTTGCCTCTGATATTTTTAGTGGCATGTCTGGGGAAGAAGATTGAAGGCCCTCAAGGCAGGAGGTATTGGCATGTTATTTTTCTCCCTCTAAAAGATGATAGCTTAGAGGGGAAATGAAGGTGTGTGGCATGATTGCTGTAGAAGATTTGTAAGGAAGGGGTCATGGCCTTCCGGACTGTTTTGACATACTGGAACAATGAACTTGCTGCTGGAGAAGCTACTGGGCAGAGGGTTTTGTTCAAAGGAAACTTGCTCCCCTTCCAAGAGGGATTTAAGCTGACGCTGGAAAGGGATAAAGAAGAACCCATGCTCCGGGGGCTGTGGAGGATGAAGCACGTGACCCAAATGGGAGGAACCTCCGGTCTCCGTGGTGTTAATTGGTGTTCAGCTACAAAGGGCTCTGCGATCACGTGAGAGTGGGTCACCACTGGTGACACAAACCTCAGCGGGTTTTTGTTGTTTTGGAGAAGCAAGCTCCACACATGCATGGTGACCCTGAGAGGGACTAGGTGTCCTTCATGGACACCTCTTGAGATATCATAAAGAGACTCGTGAGCCCTGGCACCCTGACTGGGAAGCATAGATTGAGAAGAATGGAACCTTTCCTTATTATCCCTTCCATCTCTTTCCATAATTCTACTAACTTCTGAATAGGTCAGTGGGGATTCAAAAGAGCTTGATGAATTCAAGGTCCATTTCTTGCCAGAGTGAGAAACCAATTTAGAAATGAACGTCAAAGGCAGAAGGCAGGACATCAGGAGCACCTTCCTCACCAGTCAAAGCTGGGTGGAGAGTTGGCTTTAGGTCCTCGAGACAGGCGATGCTGTGGACCGAGTCACATTCCCTGCAAATTCCTGCATGGAAGCCTTAACTCCCACTGCCCTGGTGCAGGTGCTCTCCAGCTGACTCTGGGTCCAGTCTTGATGAGCCTGTTGGAAGTGGAGAATGCCGTGAGTTGAAAATTCACTCACTGCATCTGACCGACCAGACATCATAGCCCAGCATCCAGACACGTCGCGTGGCTGGCTGGGAGCTGCGGCTCACTGCTGCGGCCACCAGGGACTATCCTACTGCACATTGCTGTCCCAGAAAAGGTCAAAATTCAGGTATCATTTCTTCTGAATGTGTGTCCTTTTTAAACCATCACACCTGGGGACCACTTGCATTTTGAAGTGTGGTTTTAATTAGGTTCAGATGAGGTTGTGAGGAGGGGGCCTTATGATGGGAGAAAAGACCCTTTAGGAAGAAACACCAGCTCTCTCTGTCCTTTGTGTGAGGAAAGAATAAGGAGATGACCATCTACAAGCCAGGGAGACAGCCCTCGCTGGAACCCAGCCATGCTGATATCTTTTTTAAAAAATTTAAATATCTTAATGTGCTTTTATTCACCTACTTTTCCCATTTTTTTAAAAATGCATTTTGATTCATTGAACGCAAATGGAGTACAACTGTTGTTTCTCTGGTTGTACACAAAGTAGAGTCACACCATTTGTGTAATCATACATGTACATAGGGTAGTGATGTTTGTCTCATTCTGTTATTTTTCCTTCCCCCCACCCAGTCCCCACCCCTCTTTTTCCTCTATCCAATCCATCCTTCCTCCATTCTTGCCTCTCTCCCATGCCCCTTTATTGTATCATCATCCACTTATCAGAGAGATCATTTGGCCTTTGGTTTTTTGGGATTGGCTAATTTCACTTAGCATAATATTCTCCAGCTGCATCCATTTACCTGCAAATGCCGTAGTTTTATTATTCTTTATGGCTGAGTAATATTCCATTGTGTATATATACACCACAGTTTCTTTATTAATTCATCTATTGAAGGGCATCTAGGTTGGTTCCACAATCTACCTGTTGTGAATTGAGCACCATGCTGATATCTTGATCTTGGACTTGTCCTTCAGAACTGATAGATGATGAATTTCTGTTGTCTAAACCACCCAGTTTACACTATTTTGTTGTAGCAACTCAAGCTGCCTAAGCCACATGGACTTCCTCAAGTGAACTCTACCCATTAAGACAGATCAGATGCTGCTCTGAAGAAAGGTAGCCTTCTGCTTCTGTTTGTCTGAGAGATGTCAGAATCTATGTAAGTCCAGCATGTCTTCCCAAACTCACTGATCAGATCTTCCTCCCTCTCCTTGGGGTAAGAGGTGACAGGAAGCACTGGGAATGGGGGAGTATGTGCTCTTCCCTCACAGGTTTCCCATCTCCAGCGAAGGGGAAGCTAAACTAATGACAAAGAATTTTAAATGACAGATAAGTCCATGTGACTTTGTAATGAAAGCAAATGTAAAGAATCTGTGGTGAGCTCATGGATGCACAGAGCCCGACGCAGCGCCTGGTGCACTGCATATGCTCAGGGGTCAAGTGCGTAAACTAGTGAGATGCACCTGTCTGGTCACAGAAATCCCTACAAGTTCAAGACTGGCAAACACTTCCGTACACGCTAGTGTGCTGCTGTGGACTCACCTCAACTGCATAGCCAGGTCTACAGGAAAAGGAGAGAAAAGATTTGGTGAGCTGACTAGGTCTCAGGACTAAAGAGGGTCAGACGTTCAGTATGACTCTCAGGACTCAACTTGGCAAAGACGTGGGAACTGGGAACTGTGGCTTTGAGATCCAGGAATTCTGAGATCTGTGCCACGTTCTTCCATCATATCTTTCTGCTTGAATTTGTCCCTCATTTCCACTTGTTTCCATCATGATTAATGGTGGTGACATTCATAGAGAGCAATGACACTTTATCATTAAAGAACTCCAGGCGGAGAGGAACAAGAGGGATTCCAGGAGAGCGAGGTCCAGGGAGAGAGTGAGCTGGGGATTAGGGACTAGAGAAAATGGCCAGAGCTAGTTTGGACCAGGGACTGGGCCCTGGCCTTTAATGATCATGAGGCTTTGCAAAAGTGGGACACCTAACTAAATATGAAATGTAAAGATGTCACTTATTGAAATGAACTAGAACTACAAGATGAACTTGTAGAATAGCTGTTCTATCCAGATAACAGAAGTGGAGAAATGCAAACCTGCAGGCTGGAGCAGAGTTCTCCCATACTGATCTCCAGGTCTCTAATATACAGCAGGTATCACCAAAAGGCAAATTGGCTACAAAACCGTCAAGTAATTACTTAAACATACAGTTTGCATGACGCAGACCCTTACTGGTCGTGACATACTGGAAGCCGGCAATGCATAGCGAAAATAAAAATTATTGAGGTTTCCTCCACAATTTTCTAAAACTCTCATAGGAGAAATGACCTATGAACCTCAGGGCAAGAAGGCTGCCCTAAGGGTTATTTTTGAGATATTTTTTAATCACTGTATTATTTTTGATTTGCAATAACAAGACCAACCTTGAGCTGTTCAATCCAATTTTATTTTTGAAATTTATTGGGCAACACCCAGCTCTGTTGTTTTCCACGGGGGGTTCTCCACTGCAAATTCTTGCTCAAAGAAACGATTGCTTTTCTAACACAGTTTTCTGACAAATTTGTGTTTTCTCAGAAACATAGCTTTTATGTTTTATAGAACAAAGAAGATTCACATCTCCTTTGCTGTTCAACATCTTCCCTTGGAACTTCACTTTTCTGGGGGCTCCTCCCACCTGCTCTGTGGCTGGACCACGTCTCAGGGGTTGTTGACTGTCCTCTCTGGGTGGCCTTCTTTCTCTCAGAGGACAGGGTGTGTGTGTCGTTTCCGTTTGTATTCCACAGACATGATGTAGACCTTCAGTAAATACTGATTAAATGAGTGAATTGACAATAGGGAGATTCTCAGTGAGGTTAAAAAAAAGTATATGGGGTATTGCAGGAGACTGGAAGAGCTCATTTGGCCAAAGAGATAGAAGGAATGACTAGGAGCAAGGAGCTGAAGAGGCCCAGGGGTGGGGAGCAGGGAAAGAGGGAAGCAAGGAGGGTTCCAGACAGAATTAAATACCTCCTCAGAACCCAGGGAGAGCAGAAACACAATGGCCCTGTTCTGGGAGCAGGAACGCAATGTTCTTGAAAAACTTCGCATGATAACAAAATCAAGTTATTAAAGTTTCATTTCAGTGGAAGAAGAAGGTTAGGGGGTTAGATATTTTCCAACTCTAAATAGCAGAGGATGCTTTTGTCTATCTAGATTTCAAAACTTGCAAATAATTAGGATCTTGACCTAGGCAGACATCTGCTGGGGGTCTACCTCCCTGGAAACAGCATCGACGGACACATTGTTAAAGAGCCTAATCATAATTTCCCTTTTCAGAAGCTGGGTTTAGAAAAAAGGGGACAGATGCTGGATTTAATAGTGATGGAGAAAGAACAGGGTAGTGATAAGGAACAGGGACCTTTGAGTCCTCCACTCTCTTCCTCTCTCCATTCTGCTATCTTCCTTGGGGGCTTGCTCCGAGCTCAGTGCCAGAGATACAAGATGAAGATTAATAATATTCCATTCATTTCTGTCCTCGAGGAGCTCACAGGCGAAGGGGAAGTAGCTGGCAAGACATAACTAAAAAGTAATATAAGGAAAGATACATATTGGTTCCAATTGTGACAGTATGTACTGTTATGTGTGCCCGGTAGTATTGGCGAGGGGATAGCTCCACTTTGAACTGGGGCTGTTAGAGTGCATTGAAGTTTGTACTTAAACTGAGCAATATGTACCAAGGGGCTTTTCAAGAATCCCAGAGAGAAGGCACTGCTTTGGTAGATGGCAGGGTGTGACAGCCTGCTTAGGGGGACAATGGCTTGCATGGCCATTCAGTGCAGTTGAGAGAAATAAAGAAAGAAATAAAGAGAGAAATAAAGGAAGAAGCCCAGGTAAGGCTGGAGACAGGAAGCTGTAAATAAGGTCTGCCTTCCTCCATGTCGTATGGGTCAGATAAATGTGAGTTACAAAATCAAAATAAATAGAGAATTTCGAATGCAGGAGTTGAATTGTTAGATTTGCATTTTAGTGCATGGAAATGATTGAGTAGCTAATGGTGTGGAAGGGAACGCTGAACCCAAGATAGAATCCACTTAGGCAGCAGAGTTTTGGAAGGTTTGGGAAAAGGAATAGCCTTACAGCTTCAGATAGGAAAAGAGACCTTAAGAGATACAATAAATTCAAACTCAATTATTAGTAATGTTTACTTATTCATTTGTTTAGCAAAGTTTAACAAGTAACCATAATTAGGTGGCAGGGACCATACTCGGTTCTGGGGATAGAAGCATGGGTGAAATGGCCTCTTCTGCTCTTGTGGAGACCTTAGTCTTCAACTTACAGTCACAGCTCACTTGTTGGCTGTGAAAGGAATTTCATGGGTCTGTCTAGAAGCAGAAGCAGGGAAATAGAAGGAGGAGGAGGAGAAGGTGGAGAAAGACAGACAAACCGGTCAGAACTGAGAACACAGCACCTCCACTCCAGTTAAACCCTCCTCTCTTGGGTACTGGTATGTGCACACAGGGACTGTGTCATCATGGGAGATCTGTGTGTCACCATGGGTCACAGCCAAAGGGGTTGGCAAGCCACTGGCTTCAGGCATCTCCCCGAGGACTTCCTCAGGGAAATCCATTCAAGACACGACTCAAGCCCCAACATCTCGGGGAGCCTTCTCGGTGGACTCCACACCACCTGGAAGTTCCCTCTTCCCTTCCTGCACCCCCTTTCTGAGGCAGGCTTTGGCACCGTCCTGATGGATTTCTTCTCGTTGCTTACCCGTATGAGGGATAGGTCGGTCATTATTGAATTAATAGAACAACATTTACCGAGGCCCAGCACCGTTTCAAACATGGATGATTTAAAACAGGAAGGCTGCTTGGCAGAATAGAGTTTTTAATCTTGTGGGGGGGACAAAAAGCTTTACTTGTGTAACTTTTGTGTCAAGGAGGACAAAGTCAGAAGTTCAGAGTACCAAAGAGCACGAGGGGTGTGTGTCTGGGCAGACATGGGCTGTTTCTGAGCAGGCGGGGTGGGAGCGTGTGGCTCAGGGAAGATGGACATTTCCTTTTCTAGGACCATTGAGGCAAATAGCTGCAAACCACTTGGGTTGATATATTCATGGTTTATTCTCTCGCAGGTATGGAGGCTTGGCATCCAAAATCAAGGCGTTGGTAGCATCGTATTCCTTCTGACAGCTCAGCACCTGTGAAATCAAGCACTCTTGTGGCCAAGGCCAGCCAGCCAGGTAAGAGGCAAGTGTGACCAGTAAGCCAGCCCCATGCTCCCTGTGGCCCCTCACCCCGAGACCCAGCTCCTGGCCGTGGGAGAACAGACCCTCTGAAGGTTCTAGGGAAGACACTGTGGCTTCTGGTAGTGCCAGCAATCTTAGCTGATCCTTGCTTCACTCAAATCTCTGCTTCCATTGTCACATGGCCTGTGTCCCTCTGTGTGTCTGTGTGTCCTGTCCTCTCTTTATAAAGACACAAGTCATGGGATTTAGGATCTAAATTCAGTATGATCGCATCTTAATTAACTCCATTCTGCAAAGACCCTGTGTCCAAGTTAGATCACATTCTGAGGTTCCAGATGGACGTGAGTTTTGGGGGACACTATTCAATCCACTGCAGAAGCTTTCTTGAGTAAACATCTAACAGCTGAAAAGTGAGATTAGGCAAAGAGAAGTTTGGGGAAGTAAGAGGTCCAAAGAGAGGGAAGAGCATTATTTGAAAGGAGTGTGGGAGAAGAAAGCAAGTGGGGTCAGAGCCTTAGCTGAGGGAAGGCAGATGGTACAAATGAGATCCCTGTTATGGGGTCCTTATCTGCATGGCGAGGAGCTGGGTATCAGGGTGAGGGGCCACGGGAGCCACTGACAGCTTTAGACTGCTCAGATTTGCCTCTCATCTCCCCAGCTGGCCTTGGCCATGAGGATGCTTTGTCTCAAGGGTACTGAGGGTTTTGCCTCTTTGACAAACATCTCCTCTTCTTGTTTACGTCCCCACTGAACAGACTTGTCAAGTCGAATCCTTCCTGACACTTATGTCCTCTTGCCGAATGCTGGAGAAGATGTCTGGGCAGCCCAGCAGAGAACCTCATTGAACATTTCCTCCATCTCAGGATCTCCCACACTGGACTGAAAATGCGGGCTGGCCTTTATCTGTCTCAATGCAAGTATGACTGTCTCCAGGACTGGCAGTGGTGAAGCCTGATGTTTAGCACGTGGTTCTACCATGTGTTTAGGAGAGACTGAAGGAAGGAAGGGATCAGAGAGGGCAGGATTGTCTCTGACAGTGAAACAAAGATTTCATCCTCAAAGCAATGGATCAAGAAAATGTGGCATATCTACACAATGGAATATTACTCAGTCATAAGAAAGAATGAATTTAGGACTTTTGCCAGTAAACAGATAGATCTGGGGACTAATTTGCTAAGCGAAATAAGCCAATCCCCCAAAATCAAACCTTTTTTACTGCTGTGACTTAAAGACCCACCCAGAACAGTTCTAGAGGAGGAAAAGTTTATTTAAGGGCTCACGGTTTCAGCGGTCTTAGTCCATAGAAGGCCAGCTCCATTCCTTGGCTCTTGAGGTGAGGAAGAACATCATGGCGGAAGAGTGTGGCTCACAGGAAGCAGAGAGAGGCTTCACTCTCCAGATGCCAAGTGCATACCCTATAACCACGCCCCCAGCAAAACACCTCTTCCAGCCACACCCTCCTGCCTCTAGTTACCACTGTTAATCTCATCAGGGATTAACTCACTGATTCCGGTAAGGCTGTAACCCAATCATTTCTCCTCCAAATCTTCTTGCATTGTCTCACACATGAGCTTTTGGGGGCATGTCACATCCAAACTGTGACAAGTATTCTCTCTGATGTGTGGATGCTTACACACCACAAGGGGTCGGGGAGGAGAAGAAAAGAACTTCAGTGGATTAGACCAAGGGGAATGAAGGGACAGGAGGGGGAGAGGAATAGGAAAGACAGTGGAATGATTCTGACATAATTTTCCTCTGTATATATATATGAACACACCCCAGTGAATCTCCTCATCGTGTTCAACCACAAGACGGGGGTCCTAATTGGGAAAAGATGTATTCAGAGTTTGTATAACTATGTCAATATATACTCTACTGTCATGTATAACTAAGGAGAACAAATAAAAATTAAAACAAAGAAAATGCGTGAAGAAGCCTGTAGTTGCATCAGTGTGTGTCTCTGTAGGCCATTTTCCCATCTTCCAGCAAAATTGTGTCCTCACGGCCTCTTGCCCCCAGCCCAGGGCCAGCCTGCAGGCTCCACTAAATATACCCCTCGCGTGCTGCATGAGAACTGTGGAAGGGAGGCCGCCGCTGATGGAGCCACTTATTCCACTTCGTAGGCTAATAGATGCTTAATGTGGCTTGGGAGGGAGAGAGCAGCTATTCCCTCCTAAATTGGGGAGCTGAGCGAATTGTGTTATCGTTGACTGGCTTCTCCTCATTCAGCCACACATCTGCTTAGGATTTTTGCTGCTGCTGTTTTTAGTTTTTATATCCATTCTCAAGACACATAAGCCTCCTCTTGCTCCTACTTGGGCATTACTGAAGTGTAGGACTACCATGTTTTCCTCCAGAACATTCCATCGCCTCTCCTCCTCTGTACCCTCCTTCCCTCCAGGCCAGATGAAGATGGTGTTGCGGTTGTCTGTAAGGCAGAAGCAAGGAAATCAATCGGACACCAGTGTCAGTGTGGTTCAGTGGGCACTGGCAGAGGCTGGGGGATTGTTGCTGGCTCCCTGGGTGGAGAGGGAGGCAAAGGGCAGAGAAAGAAGAATCACCAGGCAAGGGAACCATGGAGGTGTTTTTAAGGAGGAGATGCACAGCACAGCGACACACTGAGAAGACAGTGCAGACACCCCTCCTGCTTCCGGAGTCTCAGAACTGGATTCTAGCCTGGTGGCTCCAGCTCCGCTCCTGGGTGCACACCCTGGCTCCTAGCTGTGGATGATGGAAAGGTGACAGAAACTCTGAGAAGTCAGGCTCTGCCAGGCTCCACAAGGTCCCTTCATTTGCAGGCTCCTGAAGCTTCCACCAGCTCTACAAGGGGCCTGATCATGCCATGGACAATTCCGAGAGTCCAAGAGGTAAACTGCTTCAACAGGGCCGTCATTCATTCTCTAAGTAGGAATGTCATGTTCTCGGGGCCAGGGTCTGTGCTGAGTGTGGGGTCCACTGGCTAACAAGACAGGCAAAATCCCTGTCCTCCCAAAGCTTCAGAGATAGCTAACCCATTTGTAAAAACACAAAGAATCTCATAGTGTGGTTGGTGCCAGGGAAACAGTAAATGGGCCGATGCGATTGAGAACGATTAGAGCTGATTGTAGATGCCGTGGTCGGCAAGGCCCTCGTGGAGCAGGTGACATCTGAGCTGAGAATGGTGGATGAGAAGGAGCCAGGTATGAGGCTGTTGGGGAGAGAACTGTGAGGGTGGGCGTGGTTGAGGGGAAGAAGCTCGGCTTGCTCAGGGTGGGCCACAGGCCAGTGTCCCCCAGAGGGCCCTCGGATGGTGCTCCATCAGAGAAGCAGAAATACTGCAAATAGCACAGATAAGGCCTGGCCTCCAGGGGCATGGCCTCGCACACGGGAGGAAGCAGGCGAGCAGTCTAGGTAAGCCCACCGCCATGCCCGAAATCAACCCAACAAGCCTCTGGGAGGAGAGATGGACATGAAGCGGCGACAGCGCGACATCCCTGACCAGCAGAAGCTGGCCCCCTTGGCTCACACTGGCTCAGGATTTGAGTCACTGGATCTGTGGGAGTTTCAGATGCCACTGCCATGTCATCAAAGCCAGGCAGCAGAAGAGTGACAATGTGTGTCAGAGCCACGACAGCTCTATCCAACCTTCAGGGTGTCAAAAAATAAATAAATAAATAAATAAAAGGTGCTATTCTTTCCCTCTACCTTGCAAATCTCATGCAAATGCCTCTTGTGGTCAGGTGTTCTGGAACCCTCCAGAGAGGTCTGGAAGCTGGGTTGAGCTCAGTAAGGTCAGCACAACACAAAGCCTCAGACTCTATTCTCTCTCAAGCTGGCATCCACGTGTGTGGCTTTCCCCCATTTCCAGCCTCTCAGTGGAGATAATAGCAGACCACTGTTTCCATCGAACATAAAAGCACTCCCCTTTGTACACAGCCAGGAACACTCTGGCCCTCTCCTCCAAAAAGCATCCCAAGTCCTTTTATCTATCCTTGGGTGATGTCCATTTCTTTTCCGCAGCTAAGTCAGGGTCCTCCTTTGATATCCGGTACTGAGATACAAAGTTAATTACCACTCAACACATTTTGTGTTAGATAGTAGGAAAATGGGAGAGAGAGTGAGAGAAAAACAGCTAATAGATATGCAAATGTATTCATAACGAAATGAATACTCATACTCTTACAGCCCTTGTTTTGTGCAACTGGTTGTGTGGTGATCATGGATTTATAACTTCCTTTTCCTACATAAATTCCGTATTTCCCTTGTCCTCAGTGAGCAGGCTGACACCCTGTGGGTGACTCAAATGTTTTTTTCTGAACGGTCCCAGGCATCAGCAGTCCTACCTGTGTTGGGTGGTTGCTTTTCACTTGATTTTCATCACAGGATAGAGATGCTGAGACCCCAGGGGATCACCTCCATCCTGATATGGTCCCCCTTATCCTGACTCTTTTCTTATGGAAGGTCAGGACCCATCGTCCCACCTACTACCATCCCCTGACTCTGCCTGAGGACCGTGAGCATGAGAAACTCAAGGTGGCCGTATGGAAGCCGCCACGCCAGTTTAATCAAAGCGTCGCTGCATCCCAGTGGCAGCCTTCCCTTCTCCCTGAGGCCCCTCCAGTTGTGGAGTCCAAAGTGGCAAACACAGAAAGCCAGCATTTCACCGGTGGATCTTAGGGATGCTAATGGGGGAGTTACCCCGTCTCTTTGTCTCGATTCTCAGATCCACCAATCCAGACCAAGGGGAAGCACAGAACTGTTGGTTGGTGATCAGGAGCATGTCCTGACCATCTCTCCAGCTGCAAGATTCCACCAGGCACTTCCTGACCCTGCAGACAAAATCCTTCTTTCAGTTATTTATTGCTGAGTAATGAATCATCCCAAAACATGGTGGCCTCCTGCAACAGTTGTTATCTGTCACCATTTGGGGCATTGATTTGGTTAGTTTGGGTTTCCTGATGTGGTCGCAGTCGGTGCTGGGGAGGAAATCTGTTCAAAGGATCCCTCACTCCCATGTCTGGTGCTGATTTGGGATGTTGATGGACTGTGGGTCTAAACTCATACTGAAGCCTCTCCTGGTGACTTGGGCCTTGCAGTGTGATAACTGGGTCCAAGAATAAGGATCCCAAGATGTAGGAAATAGCAACTGCCAATTTTTAAGGTCTGAATCTGAAAACTGGCACAGGATTACTTCCTTCACATCCTGTTGGCCAAAGGAGTCTCAGGGCGCAGAAGGAAGGAGACCATGCTTGGCTCGTCCTTAACTGTGAGGAGCATCTCACGGCTGCCATAGAGATTAACTGATGGGGTGTTTTTAAATGCAGATTTAATTCTCAACTTCATGCACTCTCTATTTCTTTATGCTGTCTTTGAGAAGCTTGGGTGTTCCAGGGGGGCGCCTGGCTAACTCTGTGGTGTTGAACAGGGCATTGCTTTTCTTAAGCGGCTATAGGTGCAAGTGGTAGAAGGGATGAGGAATTGGGTCCCGTCAAGCTCTGAGGCACTCAGCTTTCCTAGGTTCTGGGTACAGTGCTAGGCCTCCTTGGTGGCCAGTCCTTTCCATGAGTGTCTGTAGATGAAACATTCCAGGGGAGTCCTACTTCCACCACAATAGGTTGCAGTTCTACCTTATTTTGCAGGTTATTTTAGCATCTTGTTCCATAATGTGGTATTAACTAATTTAATTGTTAAATTAGTTATTGCAAAATCAATCCTCCTGATCGTTCTAGAAGGGAGCGGGATTAGTAGAAAGAACACTGGATCTGGCTCCCATTCCACCTTTGCATTCTCTCTCTCTCTCAATGTATATATACATTGCTTCTTGAGACTGGTCAAGTCATATCCTCTTTTCTAGACCTCAGTTGTTCCATCTATGAAATGGGGGGAGGGGGTTGGGTAAGGTGATCTCTAGAGCTGCTTTGGCCTGTTTTCTCAAATGTATTAATGGGACAGCTTACATGAAGGGACATGGCTGATCTTGTTGTATCTTAGAGCTTTGCATATAGTAGGTATTTGTACTTCCAATATGGCGAGCCCTTTTGTCTTACAGATATGCATGTGAGGGTATGGGTTCCTTAAAAAGAGGGGCACAAAAAATTGGTACTTGCTGATTACTTGCTGTATTAACTCTGAGAGTTGATGTAGCTAAATATTCCATTTAGACTGAGATAGGGGCTAACGAGAAATATCAAACGCAAATTGTAATTGCTTCAACACTCCCAGGTGCCTCCTTGGAGTTTAGCATTGTTACAGACCTCTATGGACCCTATGATGTAGAAGAATCCGTCCTTGGCCTTGGGAATCTTCCATGCAGTGTGGAAAACTTAAGAGGGATGGTGAGAGACGCAAAGGATAACTCAAGAATATCTTGGAAATATAGACAATGGAGAAGATCTGCTGTCTTGAGGAGGCCATCCAGAAGATGGGACCAGGCATGGATTTGAGGGCAGCATTGGTTCTTAGAGAAGAACTGGGGAAAGGGCATCCTCAGCAGGGGCAGGTGAGCATGACTGAGCTTGCTTAAGAAGGGAGAAGCACAGCATGCCTGGTATTTATGTATACAAAGTGGGAGAGGAGCTCAGAGCGCAGAAGGAGCGGAACAGTATCTGAACCCACAGCACAGATGGAGAGGAATGCTGTCTCAGGAACATGAACCTTCACCGTACATGGGGCAGGAGCTGTGGGTGATCTTGGAGGGACTGTGCTATGATCGCACCTAGACTTGGGGTATTTCTTCTTCCCTCTGTAGGAATTTTCTGTACGCCAGATAGTCCGCTCAGCCCAGGGACACAGAGGTGAGTGGCGTGCTCTCTGATGATAGTGTGTGTACTAACTCACTCCGCATAATGGAATAAAGAATCCCAGGCACTGTGGTCAAAGTTTGGAGAATCAGGGAGAGACAGGTCATTTTACCCGGGGAGCAGGTAGAGGTCCGTCCACGAAGAGGACACAGGGGAGAGCTATTCATCTACTTATTCCCCAGACATCTAGGGAGTGGCAACCATAGATGTTAGCCAAGGTATTTTTGTGGATATTGAAGACAGAGGCACAGAAGGCTGGCAAGGTCTTCTGTTGTCATGGAAATCACAAGGGAGTGGAAAGATTCAAACTAGAATATGAAAACCAAACAATAACAATAATAATGTCTGACATTTATTGAGCTCTTAACAATGCGCCAGGCGCTGTCAAAAGTGCTTCTAATGAGTTAACTTCATCGTCATGCCCAGCATGTCAGGTAGGTCAGATGATTTTATCCCTTTTACAAATGAGAAACCAAGCCATCGAGATAGGCTATCCCTTGAGGCTGTGCAGTCACGTGTTAGAACCAGCCTGACCCCTGAGGGAGTTCTTAGCCCCTGAACCATGTTACCTCTTTGCCAACAGAGTGAAGGTGATTCAGAGAGTGGGATGTGTCACGAAGAAACCAAAGCAGGGCATGGGGTAGAGAGTGTCAGCGGCGGGGGGCCAGCCTAGGGTAACAGGATGCTTTGGAAGGACTCACTCGGGAGATGCTCTCTGAACAATGGGGAGGATTTGACCATGAAATGATCCCAGCAGGAGGGTCTAATGACGTCCACTGGACCACTGAGAGTGAAGGAGAGCAAGCAACAAAAAGTGCAATTTGCCTCCTGGCAGATGTAGGAAGCAAGGGGTTGAGCTGGAGCTGATTTCCAAGGAGGCTCTCACCTGAGTGGCATCGGGAGGTGCCAGCTCTGACCCGCTTCCCACGGTTGCCCAGAAGCCTCCTTGGTTGCATAACTGCCCTGGACCCCAGCCTGCATGAGCGAACCCAAGTCCCAGCCATTTCTGGCTAATGTCCGTTGGCCAGTGCTCCCGGACAGCTTAGTGATACCCACTTGCAGTTTGGACTTTGAGCAGGTAAATATGGATTCCCTGGTTCTGCCAAAGACGGAGCCAAGTCGCAGGGAGTGGATATGTAAAGCAGGTGTCCATTGGGCAGGAAGAGAAGGTTTAAGTGTGGGGAGCAGAACAGAGGGTCTCCCCACTGGTCAGTAGACCAGAAGCTTCTTCTAGAAGGTTTTGTGGGAGGCCAGGTCTTTGGAAAGAATGCTGGCTAAGATTCTGACAAAGCAGATGGGAAACAGATTGCAGTTACGGTCCTGGATCAGGAACTGGGAGATCTGAATATTCTGCACGTTTCGGCCACCAGATGACCATGTGATCCTGGCCAAGTCATTGTCTCTCTCTGCACCTTGTTCTTCTCTGTAGAATCAGAGACTGAGCGTGAGGGACCCTGAGGGCTCCTCGCAGGTGCCTCGTTCCAGGCCTCCCACACCCGACACATGGGCTGGCTGAACTTCATCCACAGAAGGCCCCTGCAGACAAGGACCACAACAACAGCAGCAACAGAAACAAAAACACGCTTCCAAATAATCGGCTTTCTAATAGTGCAACAACCCATCCAAGTCACTAGCTTGGGAAGAAGCCAGAACTCTGAGGGAATTCTTGATTTTCATTGTGAGGTTATACGTGATATTTTGAAGATGGGAAACATACACAGGATGATCAAGAAGACAGTCCCTGTCACCTTTTAGTGCTGAGCATCCCTGAAGGTCCTAAGCCAGGCTCTTACTTTTATTCAGGTCTGGAGTTGGGAAGGGGTTTGCCTTTCTTAATAGAAAACTTAAGTTGGATATACTTTTTTTGTTTTGGTACCAGGGATTGAACTCAGGGGCACTCGACCACTGAGCCACATCCCCAGCCTGATTTTGTATTTTATTTAGAGACAGGGTCTCACTGAGTTGCTTAGGGCCTCGCTAAGTTGCTGAGGCTGGTGATCCTCTGGCCTCAACCTCCCAGGCTGCTGGGATTACAGGCCTGCACCACTGTGCCTGGCCAAAAAACTTAGATTTTTGCCAGAAGGATTGAACACAGGGCAGCAGTTAGGAGCAGTGCGTCATCATCTCCCTCAAATGTTGGCTTCCATTTTCCTCTGAAGCCAGACTCTGTACTCAAGTCTCAGAACCCAGCTTGGAGAACAGAATCTGAAGGTACAGCTGCGACCCTTCCCAGGAGACCAGGGAGCAGATGTTTCTGCATCCCACGCTGCCGCCGCATTTGCTCTGCCTGTGTTCGGGCGTCTACGCCATCCCTATTGCAGCTAAAGTGATTCTTTAATTACAGGGGTGGGTGGCCAACTGGCCACTTGGCTAATTAGCCTCAGCCTCAGTGGGCTGGCAGAGGAGTCCTTGGCATCAGGCAAAGGAGAAATTAAGATGGAGAACACTTGGCTTGGGGATCAGTGCAATGGATGGATGTGGTCACAACCATTTCGTATGTGATGACTTAGTTGCTGGCTGCCCTGTATAGGATGGTTTCAAGGCGCAGCTGGCTACCTGCTGTGTCGATTGGCTTTGCCTGTGACCTGAATGTGGGCCTGGGGCCTGGTGGGCTATGAACATGTCCTAGTACTGGGAGGTGCCTGGTGTTGGAGGTACCCAGGTCGTGGGAGGATATGAGGTTTGAAAGGCACAGAGCTGGAGACCAGTATCTTCACGAGCAGAGGGTGCACATTGTTAACTGAGCATTAGTTCATCAATCCTTTGTCAGCCTGAAAGTCCCCCAGTCAGAAGTATACTTGATAATTATAAATAATTGTGTACAGTTGCACCCTATTTTTTGGGAGGGGTGTCTTTTTCTTTTAAAATTTATTCATTTATTTTATGTGGTGCTGAGGATCGAACCCAGTGCCTCACGCATGCTAGGCAAGCACTCTGCCACTGAGCCACAAGCCTAGACTCCAAGGGAGGGGTGTCTTTTCAAGAAAAAAAATGTGGGAAATGGAGTTGATCACAATTTCCATGTTTTCAGGGCACAAACCTGCGGCAGTGCCACAAGCACAGTAACAGCTTATCAGTGACACGCATGAGAGAGAGCCACCAAATTTCGACTATAATCATGACCTTTTGTACACCCTTGCCCATACTGAGTTGTGAAGCTGAAAGAAACTTTGTTTATGAAATACTCATGAAACTGTCTTGATCAACTGAAGAGAAGCCTAATTACCCCTAGCCGAGTCTCTCTATAGAATAAATTTACTACATTCTTGTGGTGTTGGGAACCTACCAAAAAGAAAACCCCCCCCCCAAAAAAAAAAAAAAAAAGAAAGCCCTCAAAAATTTAGGACAAAAAGAATATTATAGAAGTGGCCAGTTAACAAAAATGCTGTGCTATTTCTTTAATGTTGTGGTGGTTTATTTAACATTATTTTTTACATTTTTAATTCATTTTAAACCAATTTTGTATTTTCTTTCAACTCGTATTAACCCCAGGCCCCATAAAGCATGGATCCATCCCATCCATTAGTCATGGCTACAGTGATTCCACATGGAATAGCTGCAGCCCAGACCCCCTCCTGAGCAAATCCCAGGGGCATGCACTGGCGCTTCCTTCCTGCTCCTGCCTGGACTTGGGGTGCAAGTCTGCACTCAGATTTGACCTGGGGCCTGGAGCTCCCATGCATCCTACCCGGTCTGGGTGCAGCAGCAGAGGTAAACCCCGAGCCTCTGGAAGGCAGCCCCTCCCCAGCCACTCCTCAGCCCCTGCTCTGCTCCCTGATTCCCATGGGACTGACTCTGGTCAAGGGTCTGGACTTCAGCCCAGGCTGGATTCCATTCAGGCCACTCTGTCCCATGAGCTTACCCCGGCTCGGGCTCTGTGGGGTGGAGGAATGTGTGGGATGCCGTGAGAGGAAGCCAGGAACGAATAGCACTAAATACGAGTAAGAGCCCTTCCCTGCTGCCCGAGGAAGGCTCAGACAGTGCCACGCGGTGTGATTTGGGCGTCTTGGGGGTCACATTGGAGGCCGAAGGCTCCTTAGTTACTCATGATAAAGATGATGTCACCACACCTCCTTCTAATAACGATCCTCAGTGAGAAGAGCCATCAGCCATGAGCTGCGTTTGTGCGGAGACCTCACTGGTGTGTAAACCTCCATGGTCCAGGCCCTGGCACGTAGTGGGTTTCCAGCAGGTTCCTTTGAACTGGGTGAAATGGTGAGGATCGTGAGTGGTGGCTCCGTTGGGCATTGCAAGAAGTGCTCGTCACATGCCACTTCACTTCAACCTTTGATCAAATGTCAGAAGTCCCTGTTTCGCAGGTGAGAAAATGCAGGCGGGTGTGGGTGAGGCCGCCGCATCTGCCACAGTTGGTAGGGCAGGTCCTGAAGGTCCTGAGAGGTGATCAGTTTTCTTGCTTCACTTTAAGCCTGGAAAATGGCCAGGTCCGTAGTTCTCCATCCTTAGCCAAATCCCAGCCCATTTGGTTGGAGCCCAGGGACCCCAACTGCCAGTCCTTGGGCTAGTCTTAGAGCGTGGCTTCCTGCAGGGGCACCAGGTATTCCAGGGTGAGGACAGATCTCTCAGGTGGTGGCCCTTGCCTGGGCTTGCTACCTGGCCTGCCTCACTGGCTGCCTGGACATGGTCTGCTCCTGAAGTCAGGGCTCATGTGGCTGCATAACAGCCTGCCCCTACCCCTGCCACCTGTCCTGTCCGACATGTCCAGCTTCCCTTCCATCCCACTGTGCCGCATCCTTAGAAGCTGACTGCAGCCTGTGCTCATCATCACCTCAGTGCTGTGTGCCTGCCTCCTGGGTGGACTGTGAACTCCCAGAGGCAGGGACTGTGTGACATCCCCCTCTGCCCCTTTGCCCTGCCTAGATCCTACCTGTCCAAGTGGTGGCAGTTTCACAGGATCGTTCCAATCCTGGTTCTGTTGATTTTGGCAAACTCCTTAGCCTCAGTCTCTTCAAGTGTGAAGCAGCAGTGATCAGAGCCTAAACTCGTCGGGGAGGCCTGGGGGTGAACAAAGTCAATGTACGCAAATGGAGGAAGTGGTGCCCCGCTCGGAAACACCTGTACCTCTGTGAGCGCACCTGAGCCTCACCAGGCAGCATCTGCTTTCCTCCCTTTGTGGGGAGGGACCTAGGGCACCCAGTAACTTTGAACACCTTGGCTGTCTGGGGTTTTCCTCCTGCTGTCTCTTATGGTAACCTTGCCTCCTCCCTCAACTCCACGGCATGAGCCCCCTTGTGCTGAGGACAGGATGCAGCTGCTTGTGGCGTTTAACCGCTGTGGTTTACAGACCTCCTCAAGAATCTGATGGAAATTATGGCTCTTCTGCCCTAAACGGGCCCCCAGACCCATAAATGCAAAGGAGCCCCTCTGGTTGGTTTCTGGAATTAGACCACCTGATCAAGAATCTCTGTCCTGACTCTAAATGTGACTCCATCACCAGCATGCTATTCTCACTGGGCAAGCCACTGTCCCTCCCTGGACTTCCACACAATGAGGGTGATTGTGGCCCTGTGGATCCACTCAGCAGGGCCATGCCCCACTTGGAATCCTGTTTTTCCAGCTATGACTCCCTTCTGAATTCCATTAGATCAGAAGCGGGGGGGACAGCCGATCACACTGCAGCTACACGCTTCCTCCTCCCCGCACAGCACCTTGTTAGTGGGACAGTTGGGGAGACGCTCGGTAAGTCTTCCATAATCCAAGAGCTTGACTAAAATCACTGGCAGGTGCCTTGGGAAGCGTGGCTTGCCTCCCTGCCTGCTGTGGCTGGAATCAGCCTCCCCTGATGCCCTCACATCAAAAGCCGAAAGGCCCTCCATGTCGTCTCCCCCGCCCCCTCAGCAGGGTTGGAAGGGGATCTGTTGTCCTGTCTCTGTCCTTTGGACCCCTGGGAATAGTGGACAGTTGGGGGTTAAGATGTTTTAAAGTCTAAGGAAGCAAGGCCACATGATTTCAAAAGATGCAACTCTTTATGGACTTGGTCCCAGTGTGTGCCCCGGAGGCGGAGATGCAGGACGGCAGGTCTGGAAGCTGGAGGCAGAGCAATGGGCTGATGCACACAGCTGCCCTTGGAAAGGAGCTCGCAGCCTGACTTGGCTCCCGCTGAGGAACTTCGAGCCAGGGGTCAGGTTTTATAGGCTGCGCTGTGTTAAGATTTCTGGGCCTCACCGGCTTTTTGACAGTTATAAGGGCAAAAATGATAATGGCTGATGCTAATTAAGAATTTATGTGCAAAGCACTAAACGAAGTGATTGATAGGTGTCATCTCATTTATCCTCTGAACAATCCTGAGATGTGGGTTCTGTGGTGATTTTGGAAACAAAGAAACTGATTACACTCTATTTATTATATGATCTGTCAAAATGTATAAGTGCACTCTACTGTCATGTACAACTAATTAGAGCAAATAAAATAAAATAATGAATAAATAAATATATTATCAATTATTTTAAAAAAAGCAAGAAACTGAAGCAAAGCAGAGCAAGTGGTTTCCGGAGGTCATATGGCTATCACATGGGAAGGTCGGAATGTGACCCCATCTCTCTGATCTCTTCACCCTTTACGACAATAGTTAACATTAATTAGCCTGTAGATGAGGAGCCTAAGGGTCAGAGTAGTGGTACAGGAAAAGAGGGAGCCAACATTTACTCAGAACCTCCTTGAATGGGACTGTCTATCTGTTAATGTGTGTATTTCCTAGAAACAGCATGCAAAGGAATTATTTCTATTTTGAATTTATAGATGAGGCCTCCGAAGTTCAGAAAAGTTAAAAGTGTACCAGGGCCACAGAGTGAGTTTCCCAGATGAGAGTCTTAAACTGAAGCTGCCCTGCCTCAGCCTCCTTATTTTAGAGGCAGGTGCATGGGCATAGGAGAGGCAGGGAAGTCAGGGAGATGAAGGCTGAAAAGAGGACCAGCATGGAGCCCAGCACCCCCTGGGCAGGAGACCAGGGGCTCCTAGATGGGGGGAATGAGCAGCACCCTCCCAGGGGGTTGACAGCCTCCCCCATCTGTGGAGAGGAGGGGATCAGGGCTGAGCAGGGTATGGGCAGTCAGGGTGCAGGAAACGTGCCTACCTGGTAGGTCGGGCTCCCGCCGTGGGGCCATCTGTCATCCAGTTTCTCCTGACACTTGTTCATTCATCCATTTGTTCCTCTTCTGCTTTCTGAGTGGCACAGGGCACCATAGCCCCTGAGATGGAACCGTGGGTGCAGCTGACCTTGCTCCTGCCCTCTGGAACTTGCAGTCTAGAAGGGGTCGGGGGACAGGGATTGAATAATTTATTATTATTAATTGGATGATAAAAATGAATTTAGCACCATAAATTGAGGTAAGTGACACAAAAAAAGGAACATGATCCTATGGGAGCAGATTCCAGGTGTTTCTTAAGGACCGGCAGTGAATCGGATATGGGAGGGATCGGCAGTGCTTCCCAGGGAAGGTACCGTCAGAGGCTCCGTGGTGTGCAAAGGGGTGATGCGAGCTCTCGCCAGGAACTGGAGGAAGGTGGAGCAGCTGGAGGTCCAAGGGGTGGCCTGAGCTGTGGCCGTGAGCAGGACCAGTTCCTGCGGGACCCTGAAAGTCCTGCATGGTATTTCAGTGTCCAAGAGAGCTTGGACGCCTGCAGAGAAGTTTCAAGTCAGGGGAGGGGGAGGATGGAAGCTGAAGTTCAAGGGTGGCTACAATCAGGCTGTCTTAGAGGAGCTGGGGGATGGCAGGTCACCCAGGACACAAGAAGCAGGCAGAGACCTGGCTTCTGGGACCCAGAGGAGATGAGCAGGAAGAGCAGCAAGACATCTCGAGGCTGAAAACTAGAGACTGTGGAGACCACACCCACCTCCTCCTGCCTAGGAACTGGATCCACAGGAGTTGCACCTGCAGGGACAATCATGTCTGCAGATGAGGGTCAGAGGCATCTGGGGACTGGAGGACTGCAGAGGACTGTTGGAGTTGGTCACAGAGTGGGAGAGGGGCTTGCAATCAGGGAGCATTTCTTGTTTTTAAATTTGCACTTTTGTTCTTTTTAGAAATACATGACAGTAGAGTGTATTTTGTTATAGTTACATGGAGTACAACTTATTCTAATTAGGATCCCATTCTTGCAGTTGGAACACCATGTGGAGTTACACTGGTCCTGTACTCTTGTATGAGTATAGGGAAGTTATGTTGGATCCATTCCATTGTCTTTCCTATTCTTACCCCCACTCCCTTCCCTTCATTCCCCTTTGTCTAATCCAATGAACTTCTATTCTCCCCCCACCTCTCAATTACTGTTTGTTAGCATCCACATCAGAGAGAACATTTGACCTTTGGTTTTTTGGGATTGGTTTATTTCACCTAGCATGACAGTCTCCAGTTCAATCCATTTACTGGTCAATGCCATAATTTTATTCTTCTTTATGGCTGAGTAATATTCCATTGTTTATATATAACACATTTTATTTCCATTCACCTGTTGAAGGGAACCTAGGTTGGTTCCATAGCTTGGTTATTGTGAATTGAGTTCCTGTAAACATTGATGTGGCTGTGTCATTGTCGTATGCTGATTTTAAGTCCTTTGGTTAGAGGAGTGGGATACCTGGGTCAAATGGTGGTTCCATTCCAAGTTTTCTGAGGAATCTCCATACTGCTTTCCAGAGCGGTTGCACAAATTTGCAGCCCCACCAGCAATGTAGGAGTGTACCTTTTCCCCACAACCTTGCCAACATTTATTGTTGCTCGAATTATTGATAATTGCCATTCTGACTGGAGTGAGAGAGAATCTCAGTGTAGTTTTAATTTGCATTTCTCTAATTGCTAGATATGTTGGACATTTTTTCAAATATTTGTTGACTGATCCTATATTTTCTTCTGTGAAGTATTTGCTCAATTCCTTTGACCATTTATTGATTGGGTTATTTGTTTGGGGGGATTTTTTGTGCTGTTTTTAAATTCTTGGTATATCCTGGAGATTATTGCTCTATCTGAGGCCCAGGGAGCAAAGATTTTCTTCAGGGAATATTTCTGAAAGGTCTAAACTTGGTCTTTTCTTTGAGGGGTTGTGGAGGGAAAGAGGGACTGGGGGAGGGAGGAGTGTTCGAAGCAGAACCTGGTGGATAGGTAGAGAGTCTGATCTAAGATTAGATGGAAAGAGCCAAAGAGGAGTCCCACATCCTTCACCTCGGTGTGTTTGACTCAGAATTTTCTAGCAGAGAGCTCTCCAAGGTCATCATGATGGGCATTTTCTCTTTCAGGGACCTGCTAATTTATTCCATTATCTCTCTGCCTCTCCATTCTCTAAAGTGCTTAATGAACACCTCAATTTTGTTTTCTTTAATGCTGAGCCATGGGAAAGGCCCAGAAAATTATGGGATCAAGACCCTTCTTCCCATTTCATCCCCCACATTTCCTCTGCCCCCGGGGACCACAGAGCTCTCCTCCCATCAGCTTAGGAGCACATCAGCCTAGAAGGCTTTCACTAACAAGTGCCTTTAGAAAGCAATTTCGCCCAGCCTGGGCCTAAGGGGCTGGAGACTGACAGGATTTGTGTTGGTGGGGAAGGTGGTGTCCTGAAAAGAGACAGGACAACCAGTCCCAGTCCTGCACATGCCATCCCTTGTCTCTTCACTCATGTGAATGCTTTGTTTTAGTATTTCCTAAGTTTCAGACATGGCCCTTGCCCTTAGGATGATTTCATTCCCATACCCATGATATGATAATCCTGGGGACTGATTTTACTTCCTCTACTTGTTCTGCAAGAGGGTTTAAGAGAGATCAGGGGAATTAAATGATTTATTTCATTTTGGGGGAAACCAAACAAGAATTCATGGAAGAGGTAGCATCTGAAGCAGGTCTTGCAGAATGGAGTGAACTGAAGAAGTCGTCACGTGTCACCTGGAACAAGCGGTTTAACATTCCTTTGCAGTTTCAGTCCAGATCTGTAATATGAAGAAGCTCGACTGTAAGTTTGTAAACTGATCAAGTTTTAAAGTGAGCACCTAGTTATAAAAGTGCTCAGACTAAACTCAGCACTAGGGGAAAATGATGGAGTGGATGGACCTCTTAGAAAACTATCCCCAAAGATGTCACAATATGACATGTAAGGACTGCCCTCTGGTCCCAGCTTTGGACTCTCCCAGGCCTGACCTTAAGTCCATTTCAGGACCATGGCCAGCGTCACGGTCTGCCTTCTCCAGGGCGGTTCTTGGTCTGTCTGTGGGACATGATTCCAGGGTCGTGCCAAGTTGTGAGATGCCTCACAGACGTGATCAACGTGGGGATATTGTGGGGATATCCTCTGATAGGCACGGGGAAGGTGGCCGAATTTCAAGGCAGGCTACACAGCAGGTGTGTTAGAGGAGATGGGAGATGACAGCTTACCCAGGGAAGGCTCAGGCCTCAGGCAATAGGCACAGGGGCAAGAGCAGAGAGTGGAAAGTTCTAGCAAGAAAAAGAGCATGATTGTGGAGGGAATAAAATAGAAACCATATAAAATGTAGCAAATGATTAGTAGGATGATTGATGGCAGCACTAACCCTGAAGGACAGACCATGCAGAGATGCCAGAGGTCCTGTCCATGAAGTCACCTGAGACTCACCTGGCAATTTTTAAGGGTTCTACTTATACCCTGGCGTGTTTATTCCCCAGAAAAACCCGTGGTACATGGCTTCTGCTATCATCAGTATCCCCATTTTACAGGTGCAGAAATGGAATCACAGAGTGTTGGAGCAACTAGCCCAGTATGACACGGAGAAAAGCCCCCCTCCTCCCGACAAGCAGACAAGCTTGTGCACGCTGGGCCAGGCGTGCTTCCCCATTGCTATGCAACTCTACTTTGTCGTCCCTGCAACTCTGTGGGAGGGTTAAGAGATGATCGCTCGCTCCCACTGTGAGATTAAGAGAGGTGAAGTGAGAAGTCCAAGAGCTGGGGCTGAGAAGTGGATCCAGCCTGCCTCATTCCAGAATCTTCCTTCACAAAGGAGAACATGAAGGCAGTGGCAATGCTGATGGACAGGAGGGGCCCTCTGAGAAGTGTTCAGGAGTAAAACCCACGTGGATTTGTGGCTGAAGGCATATTTGGGAGAGGCTGAGGCTTCTGCAGACTTCTGCCAGCTCTCCCTCCATGCTTCAAGGAAAGTGAGCAGCAGTGGGGGCCACGGTGCGCTGTCTGGGGCCACTAGAGCAAAGACTGAAGCAACCCAGGACCCTGAAGGCTGGCTCTGGTGTGTGCCCAACTCCTGACTTCAGGAAAATTGTTTTTACTTCAATAACCCTGTTTTCTCATCTGGAAAATGGAGGGAATAAGATATGCTTTCCACTTACTTCACACCAGTGTCTTTCCTGATAAAAGTCGGAGTTATGCAGAGCATCAGTTGCCATGGGGAACAGCCCAAGTGTGAATGACTGGCATCTGCAAATTCACTCATTCGCTTACTCATTCACTTATGAGACCATGGACTCTACTAGTGAGAAGGGATCTTGGAGGCTTATTCCACCAACTTCCCCAAGGCAGGAATCCCACCCCAGGCATCCCTGAGTTAGCCTGTGTGTGAATAACTCCAATGGTACCTAAAAGCTGACCTCACAAAGGAAAGTCTTTCCATTGTTAAAAAAAAAGGTACCAATGAAGAAAGCTGTCTTTCCATTTCTTCTGTTCTTACTTTATTTATTTTAAAATGAATATTGATGATCCACTTCACATGTACTAGACACTGGGGACAACCTAGGTAGCCATGGGCATTGCCCTGGAGGAGCCTCTAATGCAACTGAGGCTGCGGGACAAACATTCCTTAAGATCTATTCAGAAAACTAAACACACACACACACACACACACACACACACACACACACACACAGGAGCCCTGTGGAGGGTCCAGAGGACGAGTGCTGCAGGGAATCGGAGGAACTGGTGTGAACTGGGTGGCTGGGAAGACCTGCTGGATGTGAGGTGCCATTTCAACAGAGCCTTAAAAGAAGAATAAGATTTCAAGAGACAGAGAAAAGAAACGAGCTGCCCGGGGTATGTGAGGCAGGGATGGGATCCAAGTGTGGGGAAAATACTGCAGAGAGGCTGCACCCTCTGTCCTCTGGAATCATACCTGCAGTGCAAGAATGACCTGATGCAATGCTTCCTTCAGATGTAAGGTGGGAGGGAAGGCTGGACAGCCTCGCTGGGGAGGAGGATGGACTGGCAGCCCAGGGACTGTGGAGTTTGGTGACAGACAAGGTTCAGGAGATTAAAATCCAGAAACTAGGAGCCACATTGGTTGGGCAAAGCCTTGCTTTTGCCCTTTAGACCCTGTGGCCCAGTCCAAATCCCTTCACACCTCCACTGTGGTTTGGATCTGGAATGTCTCCCCATGATATCTTGAGCCCCAAAACATGTCAAAAGGCCTGTAAGTTTAAGGTTTGTTCCCCAGGGTGGCATTATTGGAAGGTGGTGGAGCCTCTGAGGTAGGGCTAGTGAGAGGTTCTAGTTCATTGGGATTTTGCTCTCGAAGGCAATTGTGGGACCATGGTCTCTTCCTCTCCACGAGGGGACAGGGCTTCCTTCACCATAACTCCTGGATGATATGCTGCCTCACCATTGGTCCCAAATCAATGGGACTGCCTGACTATGAACTAGAACCTCCAAAACTGTGATCCAAATAAACTTTTCCTCTTTATAAGGTGATTATTTCAGGTATTCTGTTACAGTGATGGAAGACTGACTCATACAATGTCTATGACTCAGTTTTTTCTTCTGTAAATTGAAGTCGGTATTGGCACCCCACTCAAACGAGCTGTTAGGATAAAGTGAGACCCACATAGTTAAAATGCTGAGCGCAGATCGAGGCACATATCGAGCAGTTAGCGACTGTGCTCGGTGTTTTATTGGTGCTTTTCTTGTTTTACCCTTGCCTTCACTAATGTGGAACCATTAATCCACTGTAAGCTTCACATTAGCATATTCTTCTTCTTCTCAGTCAAAGCTGTTTATCTTACCAAGATCCAAATTGGCTTTGATTGTTTTTTTCTGATTGCTCTGGATCCTTCCTTTTCTGGTAGGAGATGGTAATAAACAAGGAATGACAAGGACACTTTTTAGTTAAAGAAAAGAGGGAGGAACCAACAGATCAGTGGGAGAAACATGGTTGTATGTGTCAGGTGGGTGAGTCTCCTACTCTCTCGCCCCAATTTTGCCACCTGCCAAGTGAGGGTCTTTGACCTGGTGGCCACTAGGGTCCATCTCCTCCTCTACCCCTGTGGGTCTGGCTGTAACCCCCAGCCCATGTGTGCATCTCTGAATCTTTGTGGCTCATCTGCATATGAAGCACAATCGTTATTTAAATGATCTCCTCTATTTATCTGGCACTTTTCACACCTCATGAGATATTCCCATCAATTGCCTCACCGGCATCTCATCCCAGCCCCAGGAAATGACCAGGTGGCTGCTCTTTTTCTCCTTTGAGAGAAGAGAGAAGGAAGGGAGCCTAGAGAAGTGAAGGGGAGCCTGTGGTCCCAGAGCCACTGAGTCTCTTGACTTGGGCTTCCCATCCCTGGTCAGGTTTCATCCAGAGAATCTTAAAAAAAAAGTCATTTCAAAAATTGACAGTTGTTTTCTTTTTCCAAGTGAACCAATCTATTTAATTTCTCCTCTAATAACAATCTTTGTCCTTAATTCCTCTGAACCTTGCTCATGGCAGTTGGCAAAATTTCAGGTTGCTTGCAGTGCTGATATTAATTTGACTAATGAGACTTGAAAACTATCTGATCACATTTTCCAGTTATTACTACAAAATAGAAATTAAAGAAACATGCAAAGAATGCAATAACAAAGTTGTATCAGCTATTTGATCTTAAAGAAAATCTCAATGAAGGCCAAGACCTCTGAGTGGGTTGGACAGGTATGTACACCTGTCTGAGCTGGCTGAATTGAAGCTCTTGAAACACACTCGAACATTGAAATAGTGATTCTTGAAAACATAGGGTTTAAAGAGGAGTTCTGGAAGATGTGGGCTAGGCTTTGTGTTATGTCTTCATCACTTGACCGGTTAGTGATGGACAAGAGGTCATTTAACCTTCCTGAACCTTGGTTTTATTATCATTGAGGTGTTGACATTAATGGTCTCTACCTTGCAGGGTTGGGTTGAAGACTGAATAAGGCAGTAGGACAGAGTAGCTTTCAAAATTCTTGGGGATACTCAGAGCTCAGAAAGATCAGCTGCCATTCACATTAGTTTAGGACCTGGGTGGCCACACATACACAATGATGGGAAGCAGTGTGGAGAGTCCTCAGAAAACTTGGAATGGAACTACCATTTGGCCCAGCTATCCCACTCCTTGGCTTATACCTACAGGACTTAAAATCAGTGTACTACAGTGACACAGCCACATCAATGTTTACGGCAGCTCAATTCACAATAGCTAAACTGTGGAACCAACCTAGATGCCCTTCAACAGATGAATGGATAAAGAAAATGTGATATATATGTCATTTTGAAAATTGACAGTTGTTTTCTTTTTCCAAGTGAACCAATGTATTTAATTTCTCCTCAAATAACAATCTTTGTCCTTAATTCCTCTGAAACTTGCTCATGGCAGTTGTGTGTACACACACACACACACACACACACACACAATGGAATATTACTTGGCTTTAAAGAAGAATGAAATTCTGGCATTTCCTGGTAAATGGATGGAGTTGGAGAATACCATGCTAAGTGAAATAAGCCAAACGCCCAAAATCAAAGGCCAAATGTTTACTCTGACATGCTGATGCTAATTCACAACAAGGGCAAGACGAGGGAAGAATAGAGTTACTTTATATTAGGTAGAGGGGAGTGAAGGGCAGGGAAGGGGCCTGGAGGAAGGAATGATAGCAGAGTGAAACAGACATTATTACCTCATGTACATATATGACTGCATGACCAATGTGATCCTACAACAAGTACAATCAGAAAAATGAGAGATGACATTCCATTTATGTATGATCTATCAAAATGTATAAATGCATTCTACTGTCATATGCAACTGATTAGAACAAATAAAAATATAAAAAAAGCAATAGTTAAGATTTGTAAAAAACCTAAATTACCATGGAATAAAGAAATGGTGAGAAGTGTGCGTGTGTGTGTGTGTGTGTGTGTGTGCATTCACATGGAATATTCTTCAACCTCAGAAAAAAAGGAGCATTGGTGAACCCAGGGGGATGTTTTGCTCAGTAAAACAAAGCAGAGCCAGGAAGGAAAACTCAATGTGATCTCACCTCTACATGGAATCCAAGGGAGAGATGAAAACATAGAGTAGAATGGTCGTTGCCAGGAGCAAGGAGGGTGTGCAAATGGGGAGAACCTGCAGCTCCACAGGATGGGCCTGGAGACCTAGCGCACACGGGACACTCCATGGTTGCTATTGAGTTGTATGCTACGTAAGAGAGTCGACGTTAGGTGCTCTTACCACAAAAACAGGACAGGTAACTGTTGAAGGTGAATGTGCTAACTTTAGTAATAATTAGCAATAATTTCACTATGTACATGCACATCAGAACAGCCTGCTGTATACCTTAACTATATAGAATAAAAATGGGGTAAAAAAGGAACCAAGGAAACAGAAGGAAAATAATCCTGGTGCCTCATGTGAGGTTCTGTTCCTCTTTCCTGTGTCTTTTTAATTAGCTTTTCACAGCCAGCCAGCTGGGATTGCCAAGTCCCAGGATATTTATTGGTGCCCTTGAAAGGCCCCTGCACACACTGGGGGACTTCTGACCAGGGGCCTGGAGTTTTTCAGCTTCACCTACAACCTGCTCTTACACTGGATGGTCACATCACAAGGCTCTGGTGTTAATGTTTGTTTTGTCACTTAAAAGATTAATAGACTCGATGTCTTAGAAAAGTTTTGCATTTGCAGGAGAAGGGAACATGTAGTACTGAGCGTTCACGCACATCCCTCCGTATGCACGCTCCCTGCTCATTACCATCTCACATTACAAATTTGTTGGAATTAATGAACCAGCACTATTATTAAATGAAGTCCACATCTTACATTAAGGTTCGTTCTTTGTGTGGTGCAGTTTTATGGGTTTGACAAATGCAGGGGGCTGTGCATTCACCGTTACAATGTCACCCCAAAGAGTTGCCTGCAATAAACTGCACTAGGATCCCCGGTCCTCAGCCTGTCCTTCCTCCCCCAACTCTGGGAACCATGAATTTTTTTTTTTTTGCAAATATTTCATTCCTTATAAAACATAATAGTGATCCATGAGTAACAGAAAAATAATTTGGTGTCATGTTTTTATATTACAAAATAAATAATACTACTTTATTAATATGATTCTTTGCAAGATTTTTCTAACTTGTTGCAAAATCATTTTATGGTTAACAATATTTCCACATCTTGCAAATTATTTTCAATTGCTGTGTTTGAAAACAACATGACATCTTTGCTCTTGGCAAAGGCAAGATCACAAATAATTTTTTGTTATTTTTAATTTTGAGAGGAATGTTTCTGGTGACGTGCCTATTTGTGGAACTGCTGGATGTTTTTATAAGTTGTGACAATATTGGGATAAATTCCTGATATAACACTTGAAAATTTTGTGCAACTAAAGGTTATGATTCTCATGCATCATTTTTTCTTAGTTTTCCATTGTCATAATTATTGTACTTATTTATGGGATACAATTTTATGTTTTAATATGGGTATACATTTTATAATGATTAAATCACTATGATCATTTTGTAATGATTAAATCACTATGATCAGCATATTTAATTTGTTGGGGGGATGAGAACTTTCAGAATCTCCTCTTCCAGCTATTTACCATAGAATGCACCATAGTGAGCTATAGTCACCCTGCATGGATTCCCCAGGACTTATCCTTCTGTCCAGCTGTAACCCGCTGACCAAGCTTTTCCATCACTCCCTCCCCACCTCTCCCCAGCCTCTGGTGACCACCATTTTACCATTGACTACTATGAGATCAACTTTTTTTGATTTCACATGCGAGATCAGGTGCTATTTGTCTTTGTAGACCTGGCTTATTTCATTCAACAGAATGTCTCTAGGCTCATCTATGCTATTGCAAATGACAGAGTAGCATGGTGTTATGGTTTGGAGGTGAGGTGTCCCCCAAAAGTTCATGTGTGAGACAGTGCAAGATGATTCAGAGGAGAAATGATTGGGTTGTGAGAGTCTTAACGTAATCAGTGAATTAATCCCCTGATAGGGATTAACTGAGTGGTGACTGAAGTGGTAGGTGTGGCTGGAAGAGGTGTGAATTGGGGGGATATATATACATATATATATACTCTAGAGAGTGGAGTCTCTCTGCTTCCTAATCATCATGTGAGCTCTTTCCCTCCGTTGCACTCTTCCTCCATGATGTCCTGTCTCACCTTGAGCCCAGAGAAATGGAGCCCTCTTTCTATGGACTGAGACCTCTGAAACCATGAGCCCTCAAATAAACTTTTCCTCCTTTAAAATTGTTCTGGTCAGATCTTTTCATCACAGCAGTGAAAAAACTGACGAGAACATAGGACTCAGTGTGTGTATGTGTGTGTGTGTGTGTGTGTGTGTGTGTGTGTGAGAGAGAGAGAGAGAGAGAGAGAGAGAAGGAGAGAGAGAGAGAGAGAGAGACAGAGTTTTCTTATCCATTCGTCCCTGGTGGATATTATTTAGGTTGGCTCCTATCTTGGTGATGATGAATTGAGCATAGGCCTGCCTCTATAGTTTTGCTTTTTCCAGAATGGCCTATACATAGAATCTTGCAGTGTGCACCTTTGCAGATGAGTTTCTTTAATTTAGCAATATGCATTTAAGTTTCCTCCATGTCTATTGTGGCTTGATAGCTCATTTCTTTTTATTGCTGAATACTCCATTATCTGCGTATAGCACAGTTGGTTTATTCATTCACCTTTTAATGGACTCTTGGTTGCTTCTAGTTTGGGGCAAGTATAAAAGAAAGCTGCTTCAGACATTGGCATGTGGTTTTCTGTGCAGATATAAGTTTTCAACACATTTGGGAAAATACCCAGGCGTGTGATTGCTGGGTTGTATGGGATGACTGTGTGTCACGTTGTCAGAGACTTCCATGTCAACGTGTCCTAAGTTACTGCACTGTTTTGTGCTCCTGCCAACAGTGAGTGGCAGTTTGGTCTCTCCACACCTCTGCAGTGTTTGGTTTGTCCGTGGTTTGGATTCGCGCCATTCTGATAGGTGATAGGTGTGCAGGTGGGCCTTGTTTAATTTGCAATTCTCTAAGTGACAGAAAATGTGAAGCATGTCTTCATATGCTCAGGAGCCATTTGTACTCATCCTTTTTTTTTCTTTGCAGTGCTGGGGATTGAACCCAGGGCCTTCTGCTTGCGAGGCAAGCACTCTACCAACTGAGCTATATCCCCAGCCCTTGTATATCCTCTTGATGAGAAATCTGTCCAGATCCTTTGCTGATTTTTAAAATCTGGTTGCATGTTTTCATATTGTCAGAATTTTAAGAGTTCTTTGTAAATTTTTAATACAAGTCCTTTATTGGGTATGTATTTTGTTGATATTTTCTCTTTTGACTTGTCTTTGTGATCTCTCTTTCTTACTCTCTTTAGAACTGATGTAACACAAGGATCCACCTTGATGTGATCACAAAAGCATGGAACCCAGGCTGCTCTGATTCAGTCCCCAGTTCCCCTCCCTCCAGCCCGCCATCTTTAATCCTTTTACAGTTTACTTTAAAAAAAAAATCAGTGTCCTGATGGACCCACCCCATGCTGGACCCAGCAGGCCACCGCATGCACGCAACATAAAAACGTTCAGTCAGGTTCATTCCACTCTCGATCTCTCAGCAGTACTTTCCACAAGCGGAAGTCCATGCCTCACTACGGGCAAGTTGTCAATCTTTTTTTCATGGATCTTACTGTTGGTGTTGTATCTAGAAGGTCATCTTCAAACCCAAGGTCATCTAGAATTTCTCCTGTGTGGTTTTCTAGAATTTTATGGTTTTGCATTTTACCCTTAGGTCTGTGGTCCATTTTGATCTGTTTTTGCGACATAAGATCTATGTCTAAATTCAAGTAAAAATTTCTCCTTTTATCCTTTCCTCCCTCTCTTTTGCTTCCCTCCCTCTTTCTTTCCTTCTCCCTGTTTCTTTCTTCTCTCTTTCCTTTCTTTCTTCCTCTCTTTCTTCCTCCTGTCGTCCAGTTGTTCCAGCATCCTCTGGGGACCAGCCTCCTCTCTCCAGTGACTCACCTTCACTTCTTTGTCAAGACCCATTGAGGTATCTTCATGGTCCTATTCCTGGGCTCCCTCTTCTGTTCCAGTGACTTTTTTGTCTGTCCTTTCACCAATACTTACGTGTCTTGATTGTTGTAGGTATATATAGGAAGACTCGATGTCACCCAGTGACAGTCATCTGAATTTGATGTTCTTTCCTTAGAGTCTTTGTGTTTTTAATGCCTCTGGTGCTCGCCTGCCATTCGGAAAGATGACTCCTACAGGGTTTTTGGCAAGCCTCACAAACGTAAGAGTGGTGGGGACCCTAAGTCTTCCTTCCATGGGGAGACTTCAGATGGGTTCTGCTCACTTCCACCCCAGCCAGAAAGCAATATTTTGCTCATGTCCCCACTGTCCCCACTTTCAGATAAGGTGTTTAAGTCTTCTGTCCTCTGATCGTTAGAGAGGGGCAGTTTATAGGTGTATGTGGCCACACTTCCGCAGGAGTGGGGAGAGTGCCTGTGTGTGCAGATGCCCATCTTTCGATTCCCCCTCCTCCTTCATTCTTCTCATTCATCTTCCTATTGAAGAATAAGTGACCACTGCAGATCCAGGGCTCTCTGGTGAGAATCGATCCCTCCATGTGTGTTCACACCAGGGGGCTCCAGAGTCCCCCAGCATCCTCCTGCTCTTTCTGCTCCAGTGGTCCCATCAGGCTGAGGGTGCCAACCCCTGCGGCTCAGCCAGGGTCTCAGCCGGAGAGAACGATGTCAGTCCCCTCCTGGGGGCACACTCAGGGGCTCTCACTTTCCTTGAGCAGGGGTGGTCTCCTCTCACAGTGAGGGTGGAAAAATGCAGTTGTGCTCTGTAGGAAGCCCAGTTTCCTGCAAAGCTGAGTCCTCTCTCTGTGAGCGGGTTGGGATAGTGGAGATGAGGATTAAAGCATCAGGGTTTTTATCTTTTAGTGAGATCTGAGAAGGGAAACCTGGCAATTTCTAGAAGGTGAGCATGCTTTGATCTTATTATTTTTAACTTTGAGCCTCTTATTAAATATTAAGACCACAGAGAAACTGCTCATAAATATCCAGTTACATGCAAACACTCTCAGCTGAGTCTCTTCCTTCAAACCCTGAAGTTTCTTATTATAACTCAGCAAGAGCTCTGTAATCAGGCCCTGGCTTCCTCCCTGAACTCAGCCTCCTCCAGAAAATTCTTCTCAAACCACTTGTTTGATGCTTGCTCTGTAGTGCTCCGAGCTCTGTCCCCTCCACCTGGGACACTCTTCCTTCAGACTGTGATGTGACTCTATCACTTCTTGTTTAGTCACATGCATTGCTTTAGTCAGCTTTTTTGTTGCTGGGACTAAAAGACCCAACTAGAACCATTTTAAAAAAGGAAAAGTGTATTTAGGGGCTCATGGTTTCAGAGGTCTCAGTCCATGGACAACTTGGCTCCATTCCTTGGGGTCAAGGTGAGGCGAAACAACATGGCGGAAGAGCGTGGTAGAGGGAAGCAGCTCACATGATCATCAGAAGGCAGAGAGAGACTCCACTGGCCAGATACAAATGTACACCCCAAAGTTATGCCTCCAATATCCCATCTCCTCCAGCCACATCCCACCTGCCTTCAGTTACCACTCAATTAATCTCATCAGGTGTTTAATTCAATTATTGGGTTAAGGCTCTCAAAACCCAATCATCTCTTCTCAGAACCTTCTTGCATTGTCTCACATGTGAGATTTTGGGGCCACCACATCCAAACCATAACCTGCAAGCTCTGAACCTTCTGCAGAGTGGTGGTCTCTAGGACCATCTCCTAGCTTCTCACCCTGAATTGAACACGGCATGTTCCCTTCTCGAAATGCAAGCTCTACAAGGGCAGGTGCGTGGCTGTCTCATCCCTTCAGTTCCAGAAGGGCACCTGGCACAGCAGAGGTGCTGAGTGAGTATTGGTTCAATATTGAATTCATCAGTTACCGTGGCAATGGTGCTCAATGGCTTGCCCTGAGTAGCCCTTAGCTGTCACTTCTCTTGTTGTTACTGTAAGAATGTCAAAGGACCCAACATGGAGTGCACACAGGCACACAGAGATGTTTAGGGACAGGTCTCCTGTGGACCTTGGCTGTCCTGTTGGGCCTGAGAGCTGACCACAGCTATGCAGCATCCATAAGGAGCCTCTGGAATGGGGGTTCTGACCTCACTTAATAAAACATTCCATACTATTCTAATTTTTCTGGACCATTTTTAATTTTAATTCATTTCAGTATTTCTTTTCCTCTGTGCTCCCATGGTGATGTCTTTAGAGAGCACATGTCTGCAACTGAGCAGATGTCTCTGCTGAACTTTCCGGGCTGACTCTGAGCTCACCCCTGGGAGGCCCATTAGGACGTAACCAGAGCTCTGCTCTCCAGCATGCTACCAAGCACTTGTCCACAGCCAATTTTGTTATCTGCTGTTTTGGGTAATTATCCAACTAAAAAAAATTTCAAGGAAGGGCTCTTCACAGACTTCCTTTGTCCCAAATCCCTTTGACCTCAATAGGAAATTTCAGCTCCATCTGAATCTGGAATATAGGAATGTAGCCTAGTGGAACTCACTGTTTGATCTGTGTGAGAGGAGTAGGGAGTGTGGAGGGCCAGGTTAGGGTCTTGGGTGTCACAGGGTAGGAACCAGAAAGGACTTCCTAACTGACTCAGCCAAGGGCACTGAGTACCACCTTTTACATGTAAAATCAGAATGTTGTAAAATTCAACAGGCACACAAGTCAACCCCAAGCCCAGGTTCCAGAGGCAGGGTGGGGGTCAGGATCTCAAAGCCAGTGCTGACAGTGTGGTTCCAATTAAATGGGGCAGAAGAGGTCAGAGTGGAAGTCTGGGTGTTCCCGACTATACTTTTGGTCCTGAAATCTCATGAAGAGCAAAAGGTGGACCAAAACTAAAGAGAATAATTCCTTCAAATTTTCTGGGTAGCCACCAGTCACACTGACACTTCAATCTTGATGTAGAGTTCATTTTAACTTGCTACTTTCTCAAACTAATTCTGCAAAATAGAAAGTATTAAAATATCTCATTTTGTAGCTGAGAAAATTAAGACAGAGAAGTTATGTGGTTTTCCCAAAGTCACGCAGCTAAGAAGTAGGTGAGCCAGGATTCAAGCAGAGTTGTGTCTAATTTAGAAGTTTGTTGTCTTTTCATTTACTACAGAGAAATTTGCTTAGTACTTAGCATCTGTCTGGCCCTGTCCTCGATGCTCAGGGGAGATCCATGAATCAGATGAAGTGTCTAACCTTCTGGATCTTACTTCATCTCCTTTGTAACTGGATCATGTGATAGGATCTTGACGCACTAGAAGTGGCATCATTCTACACAGTAACTAGACATATCTGTTCGTGGAGGAAGGTGTTTTACAACAACACTTTATGCTCCAGGGCTGGGTTTTCAGCAACTGTGGAGTACAGACCCTCTCCTGATAAGATTAAAACCAGCTAAAAACAAATTCAGCTCAGTGAATTCGATTGCAAAAGAGAATTCCAACGAAAAAAATATTCACAAAAAGTAAATAAAAACCAATGAAGTGCTTAATAATAATGATCTAGGACCAAAGTCCAAATTCTCTAAGCAAAAAATAGGAAGTGGGCGAAGTGTTGAGGAGGAGCAAGCTTCTGGGTCTTCATGGCAGAGAGAACTCAAGGTCTCATTCTTCACGCTAATAATAAGGAAAATGCACTTTCAGATATCTTAAAACATACAAGTGAGTGAACATTGAAGACACATTCCTCTCTTCTCCTTCACATTCCACTAGAGGAAAAGCGTCCTGCAGCTACGATCAGAATGGGAAAAAAATCCTTAGCAGCTGGAGGACTTAAACCCACAAGGAGGAAGCGGCCACCCACACAGCAACGTGTGGGACTTGAAAGAACACTTGGATAACTTCGTCGAAGGAGAATTGCAAGCTTTCTCCAAATATGCAAGAGCCAGAAAGGACAGGTGATTAAAAACTTCAGCAGAAGAAAAGCAAAAACTCTATGGAAAAAAAAAAAAGAGAGAAGAAGAAGAAGAAGAAAAAAAACAAACCCTGCAATCCCAGTAATCACTAGCTCAGTAGTGGGAAATGTATGCCAAGTCCTCAAAATTATAAAATCATTTCTTGGTTTTCATGTTTTAGGATCAGCCTCTAGGCACAGCATCGGAGATAGGAATGTAGCTTAAAAATTTAAATATCATTCATTTTGCAACAGAAGAGGAAAGCAAGATAAAAAAATGTTAGCAGTTACAGGGAGAAGAAGGAATGATCAAAGAAGGGTAGGAGCGCCCGGTGCCAAAGAAAGTACAGCATTAGCGTGTTATTCAGAATTTACTTGTTTATTTTTTTAATTTTTAATTTTAATTTAAAAGTAATCAATGAGAAGTTGGCTGGCACCATAATTCTTCCTGTTTCACTGATGTGTGTATTAATAACTCTTTCCTCTCAAAAATGTCCTGGTTGGATGACAAATTGTGTAGCAACTCTCCCACTGGGGGAAATAATGATGGACAGGTAGATGAACAGGTCCATTAGTTAGGTTTAGAATCTGATGTAGCAAGAAAAGGCAGGGGAAGCCTGGTTTGTGGCTGTGTGGGGCTAGCGACCAGAGGAAAATGCTAGAAGAATTTGAAGAAGTTCCTCCTCTAAAGCAAAGTCCACGGGACGGAGCCTCGCTTTCTTCAAGAGTCTATCCCCAACACCAGGAAGAATGCCCGGGGGAGGGAGGCTCTGGCTGAGTGAAAAATGAGAAGGTGAGTCTGCTGGGGGAGGGCACAGCAGGGACAGTCTCAGATGGGCAGTCACAGTGCCACAGTGCGTCCAGGTGTTTTGGGAGACTTCCTGAACCTGAAGAGACCTAGCAGAATTGCATCTCCTTCTTTGAAATGGGGTGCGGGGGGGAGATGCACAATTTTGTGCTTTGTTTTGGAGGGAATTTCCTGGCATGCCCCAACCACGGAACCCCAACCACGGGACCTCTAGTAAATGTGCTGAACGCAGGTTCCTGGGTCTGGCAGCTTTTCCTTCCTCCCTTGGGGCACAAGTGTCCCCTTGCAGCCTCCAGCCTGCTGAGGGCCTCTCGTTCATCCTGCCTGAGTCACACAGTGTCTTGGATGTAATGGCTTCGTGCAGTTTTCCCTGGGATTTCTAGATGGTCCAGATCTCCCCAGACTGCATTATGACAGAGGGTGGGGAAGTTAATATGGCCCTGAAGCAAAACTGTAAGTACATATTACTGCTGCGCCATGTAACCGTGAACCCGTCTGCCCCCTTTTCCTGGTTGGGTTAGAAAAGGACACGTTTGCCAAATCGACAGCCGCAGAGCATGTGTCTGGGCTGTATTATCTACTCTAGCAACAGCGCCACATCCTGCCACTGTAATTAGGCTTGATCATTCTTGCCTGAGGTGGTGGAAGTCCCCGGCCATTCCCCAGGCTCCATCTGGTTCCAGTCAGACAGGCAAATTAAATAAAGTTATGATAAGGTCCATCACCTCTGCATCCTCTAGATCTTTGAAAATGCCACTAGTCTCTGTCATCCCCCCTGAGGCCAAGTGCCAGTTTTCGTTTACAATCTTAGCTGGTGGAGGCGGCTTGAGGAGTTGGCGTGTCTGTGTCTTGCTGTAGTGGCTCTCGTTATGCTGGCCACCAACTCAACTCTGGGGTCACTCCAACTATCAATTGTTAATCCAATTATACATTCAGGGAAAATGACAACTGGGTGGGTCTGCTGACCCCATGGGACCACCAGGTTGGATTTACCTGACACTCACATACCTCTGTTCCAACAGGGCTGCCTCAAGGAGAGTTGAGAGGAGGTGTCAATGTTGTTCAGATCATGTGTCCCATAGTCCTTGAAATGTAGGTATTTTCTTTTGTTGTACTTCATTACATTGTTATAACACAATACCTGAGGCTGGATGGTTTATAAAGAATGGAAGTTTATTTTGGCTCACAGTTCTGGAGGCTAGGAAGATCAAGGGCAGGGCACCAGCACCTACCTGCTCAACTGCTCTGGGGTCCTGTTCAGCTTCTCCCTCATGGTGTTAGGTGGGAGGGCAAGAGGGGAAAGTGGAAAAGATGAGACACAAGGGTACCCTCACTTTATAACAGCCCACCCTGGGGGTCACTAATCCAGTCCCACAGGACTCAGGACTCACTTGCCTGCTTGATGACCTACCCACCTTGCCCTATCCACAGAGCAATCAAATTTCAACATGTTTTGGGGGGACAACCTGTGTTCATGACATGGCACCCTTCCTTCAGGGGACATCCTCTAGAGTGGATTCCGCTGTCCCTTGGGGTAGCATTGGAGGAACTGCTGCAGCCTATACTGATGTGGTGTGGTGGGGTCATTGCCCTGGGGACCTGGAGGCTCCATCAGTCAGTGGATTTTGGGGGTGAAAATCGTCCCAATCTGGAAACAGAAGAGGCCATGATGATTTTTTTTTAATTGGCATGACCATCTTCAGCCTCCTCCTCATTCCTTCTTCCCGTCTTTATATGACATATGTGGTCACAAGTGCCCCGACTGGCCGGCCCTCTAAGTTTCTTTTTCCATTCCTGATGTCCATCATCTGCGCTTTCTCTCTTTTCTCAACAATGACATCTCCAGGGAATTTTTCTCGATTTCATTAGACTTTTCAGTAGATTGATCTTGGCTTTTTTTTTTTTTTTTTAATGATCTGTGTCATGTTCATGTTTACTTTTTATTTCATACATTTCTGTCATTGTTATTATTTTCTTCTTTATCATTTCTCAGGTTTGAACATGTTCTTTGGAGAAGGAAGTGTAGGTTCTTTGTTCTCATCTTTTCTTCCCTAACAGATGCCTTTAGAGGTCTGAGATTCCCTCTAAGTATGGAAATTATTTTCATTCTTTAGTTCAAAATACTTCCTAATTTCCATTATGATTTCTTCTTTGACTCAGGGGTTTTATGCAAGCGTACTGCTTAATTCCCAAGCATGTCGAGATCTTTCCAGTTGTGTCATTTTTGCTTATAATATCTATCTCATTTCCATTGTGGCCCTAAAACATATTCTGTATGGTCCAGTCCATTATAATTTGTTGAGACTTGCTTTATGTCCAACAGATTGTCTACTTGGGTAAATACATTTTTACCATATGCCTTGGAAACATTTTTGTAGTTTGCAGTTCTAAATGCATGTTTTATTTTATTTTTTTTGTTATTTGTAAAATTAGATAACTGTTACTTTCAAGTTAAAATACTGGGTATTGGGTATTTAAAAGTCATAGTATTTATTCTTTTTATTTTGGTTGAAAAATCTTTTTAAAAAATATTTATTAGCGTATTGTAGTTATTATGTATACATAATACTGGGATTAGCTTGGACAGAACCACATGAGCATGGAATGCAATCTGCTCCCCACAGGGCCCCCAGGCTTCTTCTTTCCCTTCCTCCTCCCTTCCTGTTCTCCTTCTCTCCTCTCCTGCTCTTCCTTCTATTTATTTATAGTTTTTTTCTGAAAGTTTATAGCACTGAGTTCCTGCATTAAAAAAATAGGAAGATACCAAATAAATAATCTAGTGTCTATTCTTAAAGAGTTTACCATCTATTTCACATCACAATTTGGAAAAAAGGTTTAGGAAAGAAAGAAAACTGTCTGTAATGCAACAAACATGGACTCTCTATTTTATTCATTCCAGCTGCCCCCCATTTATTACTAATCTTAATCCTCTCATAGAGTGACCGTGCACTGGGTTTCACCCACACTGTCCCGTATCTGCACTCTGGCCTTCCTCATCTCTCTCCTGGACCCTGCTCTGTGTCCTGGGCATCTGGCAGGTACGGACACACCAACAGCTTCTCTGCCCTGTGGTTTCTAGTTGACATTTGGCAATCTCCTCCTTCCCAGCAGGAGATCAGAAAGAGGGAGCAGATGAGGGCGGGTTGCTTTTTCTCCTTGTTCTCTTTCTGTACGTTCAGTGCAGGATCATGTTGTTCCTCAGTTGTAGATCAAGGCTCCCAGCAAGGAAATCTTCTCTCTATGACCTTATTCAGCCATTTCCTTCCTTCTCCCTTTCAGACTTCAGCTCTCTGGGTTTTTGCCTTGGTTGTCTAGAGGGTCCATCGTTATTCTCATAACCTATCAAATATCACCTTGGTCTCTCACAGTGATGACATTATGCTAATTGTTATGATTAGCAGGAAATAGCAAGTACTTCCCAGATCTTAACAGACAAGTTCATGTGAGAAGGTAGAAGCTGAATCCTATTAAGTTTCCTATGCCTGTCGTATTGATGAAGCTCCTAGAGTACAGTGGCCCTATGCTTCTAAGCATCATGCCATTCAAATCCGAGACAGGGTGCTTGCTTCACATCAACCACCAAAAGAAAAATGCACAGCACTCGGTGGGCTATTTTGTGTTTTTCAGGCAACATACATCAGATTTGGACATGCTCCTGTGACCCATTTATGGAATAACTCATTATGATGATGGTTTGAATGAAGCTCAGAGCAAAATAAGGCTCTGTAAGCAGCAGAGTTTGGTGCCGTGTTAGGGAGCTGTTCAAAGGTGCAGCCCCACCGGCACTGGAAGCATCTATCGCAAAGCAGCGATACTGCGTGCAGTCTCCAGCCGGGCACAAAGGAGCTTCACGCCTGGGGCTGGGAATGAGGCTTTCTTCTGTGACAATTGTTCTCTATTTGAAAAACATCACTGGACCCTGGTGGGGACCGAATGTCTACTCACTAAGTGGTTATGAGACCTAAGCTGCTCATCATGACCTGGATGTTACTTTATACACTGGTGCACAAAGCTGGCCGGTGCGGCAGCCTTCATTATCAACTTTAATGGAATCTCTGGGACTGGGTTTGAATTGTTCTGGAAAATTCAAATCCATGCGCCGCAGGTGGTACAATGTAGACTCCCCTGAAGTTTCTTCTCCTGCTCTGCTCCTTCCCTCTCAGCTCCCACCCTCGGTTTCATGGAGCGTCCCCATGACCTGTCAGTGGAAGAAAGCGTGGACAGGTGCAATGACAGCTCTGCAAACTCTAGTGGTATAGGCGGGAATAGGATGGCGGCCGCCTCCCAGACCTCTCCTGTCTTTGATGGTATTTCAACAGGCAGAACATCAGGCACCACATCTGGCTGTCCAGCTCATGGGAGAGGAAAGATTGAGCTGCAGATCTACTCTGACTCACGAGTAGTGGTTCAAGGGTTGACAAGTTTCTTGGGGGAAAGAGCAAGATCTGAAGACTGGGGACAAAGAAATCTGAAAGGGAAGTGTGAATCCATGTGTACTAGGATTAGTAAAGAGAGTGAAGATACTTATATTCCATATAAATTACTACTTGAGGGTATCTGTTACAGATGAGAGTTCTTATTAGTCAGGTGGATCAGAAAGAATATTTCCTGGATGCTAATGAGCCTCTTTACCTGGATACCTTGAGCTTGCTCCCTGGGTCCATTGACAGAACAGGATGATTTTGAGGATGGAGGCTATTAATGGTTTTAGCACCTTGGACTTCCTTGTCAATATTGGCCTGACTGTGCCAATGCTGAGTGCCTAACTTTGCAAGATCAGACACCAACTCCAAACTCTGGTTAAGACACCATTCCCGAGGAGCCAGAGATCTATGGATTAAAATATAATTGTACCCTCTCTTTCCAGATAGGGTGGTTCTTTGTTTTAACCTTGGCAGCCACACATTCCAAGTGTGGGTTTGCCTTCCCTGCTCAAATTGCTCTGCTAGTATCAATAATCTTGGTCCAAAACTAAACAATGATGTATTCCTACCATGGTGACTGAAACACCATCTCCTCTGACCAAGGATCTCTTTTATAGCAAAGAAAATGTAGTCATGGACATAGGGCCAGAATCCTCACCAATGGTGCCGATTCCTCCACTACTTAGAAGCAACTCCTTGATAGAATGACAGGATGGTTAAGAATGTCTCATTTGTGACATCATCTGGGAGCCACGTCCCAGGTGTTAGAGGAATATCCTATAGGATGTGAAAATCCCTGAAACAGACAGCTAAACCACAGAGCCAGAGTGCATCTGTCCAGGTGGAAATGAGAGGAAACCCACACTTTCCTGTACCTAATAACCCATTGGAAAAACATTGCTTTTGTTCTTGGTCTGGGTGACCCTAGGCCTAGCAGGTTTGGAGGTCTTAGTGCACCAAGAGCAGAATTTCTACCAAATACAGTCATGATCCTCGTGATTTGTGAACTCTCTCTCTATCTGACCTGTAAGGACTTGTTATGTTGAAAAACTAGTTGGAAGAGCAGAGGTCTCTCTACTGGCCAGCAAGACTGACCTCAATTACCATGGGAAATTGAATTTCCGCCACACTATAAGTCATGTTGAGGATCCAAGGTATTTGCTGAGGTGCCTCTTAGTTTTCCCTTGCCCAATAATCTTGATCAATGGAAAATTGTGGCTGCGTGATAAATCAGGCCTCTTGAGACTCAAATCCTGTTGAATGAAAGTTTGATCAGGATTGCCATATTGGTAGAATGTAAAAGGAACAGGGAAACAGGGGAAGAGGGTGCCTATGATCACCAGGGAAGACCTGCAGTCAGTGCAGAGGCATGTAGTGATATGTTCTAAGACAATAAATTATTTCTCTTGGTTACCTCATCCCTGACCTCATGGAATGGTCAATTTGAATTGTCAACTTGATTGGATCAAAAGATGCCCATGATTAAGAAGCTTCTGTGTGGGTCAATGAGGGTGTGCCTAGGAATGATTGGCATGGGTCAATGAGGGTGTGCCTAGGAATGATTGACATGGGGGATAGCTGAAGAGGAGACCCTCCCTAAGTGTGCACAGCACCATCCAATAGATGGTGGCTTGGATGGAATAAAAGCTGGATGAACAAGGAAGCAGCAAGTGCAAGCTGGATTCTTCTTGAACGGGTTCTTGATTGCTGCTTCGATTGTCTGAGGATATCAGACTCTTGCTTCTTCACTCTTCCAAAGCAGACTCTGCCAGGGATTATCCAGGGAGTTTCCAGAAGCCTTCGCTCTTGAACTAGGGTAGCACTGTAGATCCCTCTTATTCTGAAGCTTTAGCCTCTTGGACTGTCTGCGCAGCTGCTGGTTCCTCCAGCTCTCCAGCAGCAGACAGCCATTGTGGACATCCAGCTTCTGGTTGTGTAAGCCAATCTAATAAATCCCCTTTTATAATCAGACTTCCTGTTGATTCTGTTCCTCTAGAGGACCCTGACTCATACATCCCAGACACCTCAATGTGCAGGAGGCTGGTGTGACAAAAATTTACATATTAAGTGACAGTGGGTCAGCACCTCTGTGCAATGGTATAGTAGCAGGCTGGGTTCACACATCTCATGGATTGAGTTAAAAAGAAAGAAAACTTTCCATCAATCTGAGAGAATAGTAGCTGCCGAGGTTCAAAGACAGAGGACTGATATTTTCTATGTAATATGCAAAGACCATGCTCTGTGCTGGAGATGCAAAAGTTAAAGAAAATAGTTCTTCTCAACAACCCCAGAATTTGGAAAATAAGTAAAAAAAAAATTTACTAATAATCTCATGACCATAACAAGTTTAGTGTTTCAGTGTCTTTCTTTTATTTCCCGCAAGCAAGTTGAAGAGTCGATTCTGTCCCACTGGGCAAACTTGTCCAGGCTTTCTCCATTGTCCTGGGTGTTCTGCATGATCTCTCCCAATTTACTCCATGTTCCCCCCATTTCGTACCTTGAGAGGTCATGGGTTTGGATGACATCTGCAGGTGTCCTGGTCTCTAACTTCACCAATGCAGATTCCCCCCGGGAAGCTCTTGGATAGAAGAGAGGGATGGTACTAGAATATTTACTCTCAATTGTGGTCCTTTGGGTGACTGTTTCCCCAAAGAAGTCTTAACTCCTACGGGGCTGCATTTCCCAAGTTCAGGCAGTTGCTCTTTCCCTCACCTGGTTCTGCTTGGAGCTGGAGACAGCTATTCTTTTTCCTAACTCTAGGGTGTGGCAGTACATTAGAAAATTTCTAGACTCTCTCCACTTTTTATAGTCTCTTTCCTAAGCCTTTACCAAATTATTCTACTTTGAGTTTATTTCTTTTCAACACTGAATAATATGCCCACTGGCACAATGTAAGTGTGGATGCATGTGTCATAATTGACTCCATTTCTTTATTTGTATTTGTGCTGTTTTTAAAATGATACTACCATGGACCTTTGGCTAATGGCTCTCTCTCCTGTTCTCCTCTGGTTCTTTGTTGTTTGTCCGCCATGCTGGTAATTGAACCTAAGGGTGCTCTTCCACTGAAGCTGTATTCCCAGTCCTTTTATTTTTTATTTTTGGCTTAGGGCCTTGCTAAGTGGCTGAGACTGGCCCTGAACTTGAGATCCTCCTGCCTCAGGCTCCCAAGTACCATGGATTTCAGGCATGCACCCCTGCACCTGACCCTCCTCCCACACTGAGCCTCCAGAAACACCTTTACCTTAGAGTCTGAAGATTGGAAATGCAACCCCATGTTTTAGTCTGCTTTTTTGCTGCTGTGACTAAAAGACCTGACAAGAACAATTTCAGAGGAGGAAAAGTTTATTTGGGGGCTCACGGTTTCAGAGGCCTCAGTCCATAGACAGCTGGCTCCGTTCCTCAGAGCTGGAGGTGAGGCAGAACATCATGGTGGAAAAGCATGGTAGAGGGAAGCAGCTCACATGACGATCAGAAAGCAGAGAGAGACTCCACTCTCCATTACAAAATATATGCCCAAGGCACACCCCCAGGGACCCACCTCCCCCAGGCACACCCGGCCTGCCTTCAGTTACCAGTTCATCCCCTCAGGGGCTCAATTCAAGTCTTGACTTAAGACTGTCATAACCCACTCCTTTCACCTCTGAATGTTCTTGCATTGTCTCACACAGGAGATTTTGGGGGACCCCTCACATCCAAACCATAGCACCTCAAATTATCTGAAATCTTTTCAAGCATCTAAGTATGAATTATTAAAAATGTTTTATAAAAGTATTGCACAAATACATAGTATTCTACGCAGCAGATAACGTAATAGTTTCTCTATACTTGTATCGGTATTAAATAGTTTCATTTTAAAACAACCCTTTTTGGCCAACTCCATGCTTTTAAAAATACATTCTTTATTTTTAAAATTTACCATTCTTCTAATTACTAGGGATCTTAGATCTTTTGCTACATATTTGTTCGCCAGATATATTTTCTTAGTATGAATTCTGTCTCTTCGCCCGTTTATTGATCCTACTTTGCCCGTTCTTTTATGTTGATTGATATGAGCCATTTACAAAAAAAGTTAACGTTTTGTTAATACTTGCTGCAATTATTATTTCAAATACGGCTTTAGCTTTTGTATGTCTCTATGTTCTTCTTTTTAAAAGTAAAATCTTGAGTGGCTGCATCTGTTGATCTCCTTTGTGTTTAATTTTTTCGCTCTAAGCTTAGAATAGTTCCTACTCCTCTAGAGATTGAATTCTTATTCATTTCTCTTTTTTCTCTAGTTTTTCTAAGGTTTGATTTTTTATATTTAATTCTTTAACCCATTTGGAATTGATTTCTCTGCATGATGTGAAGTAAGTGTCTAAAATTGATTTTCCCCCTAAATTGCTATCCCGAGGTCCCAGCACCATTCATTAATAATCCTTCCTTTTGCATTGATGTGTGATGTCTCCTTTATCATATAGTAAATGTTCACTCACGCTGGAATCTGATTCTGGGCCATTCTATTTTGATTTGTCTGTCTATTCCGGGGCCAGCATTGTGCAGTTAAAGGAGACTTCCTTGGATGTGTTTGTAACAGGAAGAGATGGACAGATGATTGGAGGCCAATTGTGAAATTTTGAATAACCAAGAGACAACCATATTCTTTATTTTTTCACTTTTTTTTTCAAGAAAATAGTTCATTAGAAAAAAAGAAAGGATAAACATAGTCAACAAAGTGAATAGTGGGTGAAGAGGTGTAAAAAAATTTTTCATTTACCTTTTCAAAATAAGCCTGTCTCCTGGCCTGAATAGGTAGGTTCCTTGTCTTCTGGGTCCAGGGATTGTGTTTAAACCTTCAATGTAATTCCTTTGTGGGACACATGCTGTTAGGTCACTTGTCATGGTCGGGATTTTTTCAGGCCCTTGTGGCCCAACTCTGGAAGCCGCGAGTCCCCCCTCCAGGGGCCAGCAGGTGTGGGGTCTTGGTGAGGACTACTCTCTGCTTTGGAATGATGGTGTGTTGCTGTGTGCTCGCATGGAGGAAGACAGGGTAAAAGGGAAAAGTCCTGTGTTCTCACTTAGCAGAAGAGGTGAAAGGCCCAAGCTCAGCCCACAGTCCTTTATGAGGCAGGGATCCCATCTGTGAAGGCAGAGTCCTCATGGTCTGTTCACCTCCTGAAGACCCCGCCACTTAACTGCAGTTATAGTGGGGATTAAGTTGCAGCATGAATGTGAGACAGGCCACACACATTCAAACGGTAGCATTCTATTCTGACGCCTCCAACATTTGTGTTCTTCTCATAGACAAAATGCAACCATTCCATCCCATTGGTAAGTGCTAGGACAGAGGCCTGACTCCATGGGTACCAACAAACCACATCTGGCCCCTGGTCCCAAAACGGGAATAGAAAAGAGCATGGTAAAAAACAGGAAAAGAAACCAATATTGAGAAGACAAAGTGAGATCTAGCATCTTAGCCTTGACTTTGGGGTGCAGACATGAATTGTGGGTTTAAATAGAGGAGAAATTGGGATGGGGTAAGAGGTGTGCATCATCAAGGTCTAATTGTGGCCTGGAGGGTCATTAGTTTAGTTCTGGTTCTGCCCGATGGCTCTGGAGAAGTCCTTACCACTTGAGGGGGCAGTTTTCATGTGTTGCTCAGGAGGTTTATCTATCAGACCTGTGATCCTGGAAGGGGGAAGTTCAATCCCTGTCAGAAAGTTGCTCCTACTTGGAAGGGAAGTCCCATCCTGGGGTGATGTGCCTGTAAGATTCAGTTGTGTAGGGCAATAACTGGAGCCTTCTAGGTGCCACTCCAGGGATCTGGAAAAGGATGCCACAAATCTTTCCACAGCCTCCAAGGGGGATGAGATAGGTGAAGTAAACTTAGGGCTCTGTGAGAAACCATGGACTGCGAGTTCTTAGTCCTTACATGCTCAACGTGTCGTTATGGTTTAGATCTTTAAGTCTCCTGAAAAGCTCATTTGTTAGAGAATGAAGGAATGTTCAGAGGCGGAATGATTTGATTATGAGTGCTATATCCTAATCAGTGGATTAATCCATTTGATGGATTAAAAATGCGAAGGAATTACTAGTGGTAATTGTAGGCAGGTGGGGTGCGGCTAAAGGAAGTAGGCCAATAGGGTGTGCCCTTGGGGATTGCATCTTGTTCCTGGTTCCTCATGTTCTCTGCTTCCTGGCTGCCAGGAGGGGAGCCACTTTCTTCCACCATGCCCTTCCGCCATGACGTTCTGCATCATCTCAGACGCAGGGCAATGGAGATGGTGGACTGTGTGGCCTGCCTGAGACCTCTGAAACTGGGAGCCCCAAATAACCTTTTCCTCCTCTAAGTTGTTCTTTTCCAGTATTTTGGTCATACTGATGAAAAATTGACTGACATTTCCCCGCAAATCTCAACTCATTCTGGTATCAACTTTAAAATCAAAATCCAAATTCTCACCTAAATATCATCTAAGTAAGATGTAGGTGAGACCCAAGGTACAGTTCATCCAACTACGAGGCTGTGAAATCAAATGAGTGATGTGGTTCCAAAATACAGTTGTGGACAAGGCACAGGATAGACATTCCCATTCTAAAAGGGGAAAATAAGAAGGAAAAAAGGGCTTACAGGTCTCAAGTAAATCCAAAACCCATCCAGGCAAATACTAGTGAATCTTGAGGCTTGGAAATGCTTTTTTTTTTTTTAAGTTGTCAGTGGACCTTTATTTATTTACATTTGGTGCCGAGGATTGAACCCAGTGCCTCACACATGCTAGGCAAGCGCTGTCCACTGAGCCACAGTCCAGTCCTCCTGAAAGTGTTCTTACTTGGCTCCAGGTCTTACCTTCTAGACATGCTGGGTTGGGGATGGGCCCCCAGGCTCCAGGGAACCCTGTTCCCATGGTTTTGCTGGGCAGCCCACGTTGCAGCTGTCACAGGTGGAGGCTCATGTCTGTGTCTCTCCCAGATTGGCATTGAATGTCGATGGCTCTACTGTCCTGGGGTCCCAGGGAGAGCCCTGCACCATGGCTGCACTAGGCTTTACCCTGGCAGGAGCTGACTCTGATAGCAGCTCTCTGATTGGACCATGAAGATCCAAAATGTATCTATTGCAATCTAGATGGAGAGAGTGATGGCCCCACAGCTAATACTTTGCATGCTGACAGAGTTGGCACCTCATGGATGCCACCAAAGATTCCTAGTTGCGCCCTCCAGAGCAGCAGCCTAGATTTCTCAGGGGATCTTACGAGCCACATGGAAGTAGGACCAAGGAATGCTGTGCTTCAATGTGGGAAGTGGAAGCTGAGGCAGCCCTGGGCAGTGAGTCCCAGGTCTCCAAGTGCCCTAGGCCCTTCCCTTCTAACTGTTAAGCACCCTGTGACTGTGGTCAGAGCAGCAAGATCAAAGATCTCCAGAGTGTCTCTAGGATCATTCTCCCATTGTCTTGACAAAAAGCACCTAACTTTGTTCTATCCATTCTAACTTCCTTATCAGCAGGTTCTTGGCTCACACTTGGAATTCTCTCCAAAATTATACCTTTCCTTCTTCACATGGCCAGACTGAGAATTTTCCAAATCTTTACATTCTGCTTCCCTTTTGATTATAAATTCCATCTATAACTCCTTTCCCTCATCTTGCAGTTTACTGTAAGCAGCTGGGAGGAGCCACGAAGCAACCCGAAACTGTTTAGAGAGGTCTTCTGTCAAACATCCTAGTTCATGGTGCTGAAGTTCTCCCTTCCCCGAAGCACGAGGACGTGGGCACAATCCAGCCAAGTTCTTTGCTGCTTTATAACAAGGATGGTCTTTCCTCCTGCCTCCACAGATATATTCCTCATCTCCATTTTTTATAGAGTGCGGGACATAGTGGTCTTTGGGTACCAGTCCTTGTGATCACACCAGAAAGACTGCAGATAAGACACACGAAGCAGCAGACACAAATTCGTTAGAAGGGATAGGAAAAAAAAGAAAGGTGGTACTCTCAGTGAGGAGAGGAAAGACGCACCCTCCTGCCCTCCAGCTTTATGGGAAATCCTAGGGAAGCTTCTAGAATCCTACCCAGGTCCATCTCTTGACTTTTGACAGACAGCAGTGTTGCCTCAGACTTCCATTTTCACACCGTTCATGGTCTTACCCCACGGAGGGGAGACTGCTAACAATCTGAGACTCCTCTGAGCCACTTTGGTCCACGTTAACCAGTTCTTATTGGGACTTCTTCTCATGTATCTTATGGAGCTGGGGCTGGCATCTAACTATAGTATCTCCCCTAGTTCTGGAATCTGGTCTGTGGAAAGCAGGGGGACAAAAGTCCCCTGCTTCAGGGTAACTTGTGTCCTTCTTAATCATCAGGGAGGAGCCTTTTGGGCTGTGTTTCTCCTGCAGATAACATATTGTTTGCTGTGGAATGTAGAATATTCTATTGACTTAAGTCAGGCAGGGCTGCAGGTAAATTGCTTTTTAAATTTTTAAAAAAATTTTATTTGTATTAATTAGTTGTACATGACAGTAGAATGCATTTATACATTTTGATAGATCATACATAAGTAGTGTCATCTCTCATTTCTCTTATTGTGCATGTTGCAGGATCATATTGGTCATGCAGCCATACATGTGCATGAGGTAATAGTGTCTGTTTCACTCTGCTATCATTCCTTCCCTGATGCCCCTTCCCCGCCCTTCACTCCCCTCTACCTAATATAAAGTAGCCCTATTCTTCCCTAGCCACTCCCTTATTTTGAATTAGCTTCCACATATCAGAGAAAAGAAAGCATGTGGCAGTAAGCACAGGAGGCCCCCTTTATAGACTTATCCCCTTAATCTCATCTTGCCACCACTCATATCTGTTACCTATCACATCTAAGACTCATCAGAATGGACCTTGCTGTCCATATTTCTACTAGTATTTTAATCATGACATGTCCAGAGACACGTTTGAGAAAGACTAGGTATAAATTGAATGTGATTTCAATAAGTCTACTCCAAATCCTAGCTTCCTTACCTCTCAGTTTGCTTCTCTTTCCACCAGACTCTGCAGTCATACAAATCAGCTCCTTGAGAAGTCTTTACCTGGTGTGATAAGCAGAATTCTAACATGACCCTGATGGCTCTCAATTCTGCAACTCTCTCCTCTGTAAATCTGATGAGATGTCACATGACATTAGGTTGCAAGACAAAAGGGAGTTTGTAGATGCAATTAAGGTTACTAATCAGTTGATTTTGAGATTGGGAGTTTGTTCAGATGGAGTGAACATCATCACCAGTCCTTCGAAAGCAGAGTTTTCTCTGGCTGGTGGCAGAAGAGGAAGTCAGAGAGATCCATAGTGTGAGAAGGACGTGACACAGTGTTGCTGATTTGAAGGTAGGGGCTATGTGGGAAGGAATGTGGCATCTTCTGGAACTCAGATGGTCTCCAGCATCAAAGAGATGGGACCTAAGTCCTACAACCACAAGTAATTGAATTCTAGCAAAGTAGAT
>JAJEJO010004048.1:56233-76908 GCA_020662805.1 Glaucomys volans
CTCTTCCTAATGTAGGGAAAGCAAGATGGATATTCTTCATGTCCAAAGCTGAGTTACCTGTCCTTCCTTTACTGCCCACCTGAACAAAGAAACTCCAGATCTGGAAATAGAAAAACAGCTCCGTTAAGGATAAAGTTGAATCTTTTTAAAAAAATTTAAATTTGTTCTAATTAATTATAAATGACAGTAGAAAACATTTGGATAAATCCTACATAAATGGAGTATAATTTCTCATTTTTCTGATTATACATATCACAGGATCACGTGGGTCATGCAGTCATACATGTACATGAGGTAATAATGTCTGTTTCACCCTACTATCCTTCCTACCCTCACAACCCTTCCCCTCTCTTCACTCCTCTCTGCTTAATCTAAAGTGACTCTATTCTTCAATAAAGTTGAATATTAATTACATCTACTGATAACATCTGGAAGAGCATCGCCTTCTGAAGGCCCTCTGCTCCCCCTCTCCTCTCTGACATGAGTTCATTGCCTTTTTCCTTTGATAAAAAAGCAATAAAACTTCTTTTTCTAAAAGCCTTGTCCTTCTGATGGGATTGGCATCAGGGATGAGGACTGAGCTTTTGGTGTTAATATGACCTCAGCCCACTGCCATCATGATTTTGGTGCTATGATACCCTGAAGAGAGAACCCAGTTAACCACCCAAATTTCTGAGCCACATAAATGTGAGTTAATAAATGAGTGTTGTTTTAAGCATATTTTGGTGATTTGTTATAGAACCAATGGATAGACTTGGTCAATATGCTTTCAGATCATACAATTATTATTATTTTATAATAAAAACTGTAAAAATGGTCAGTACTTATTACAAGGTTACTATGTGCTGAGTCCCTTATACACATTCTCTCAACTAATCCTCACTTTAACTCTGTGATTTACATTAGAAATTGTTCAAAGTAACCTACTAAATAGCCCTGGCAGGATTTCAACTCGGCTCAGAATTCTTCTATTAAAATGTAAAATGACCCACTTCCCACATTTCACTTTCCTACAATGATTCATCAGCACCCCACTTGCCTAAAATTCCTTTGCAGAGCTTTCCAATACAGACCTCATACTACATACACCATACCACACTCTCCCCTTCACTGAAAGCATGGGTTTTTAGGCATGTCCTCCTTCAGCTCCAGCTTCCCTTCCATTCCTCTCGAGTCTTCTCCAGCTATCCAAACCCTTGGGTTTCTGCACTTCCTCCCATTTCCTCCCATCAGTTATTAATACTTTTGGTTTAGCACTGAGAGTCATGAAGCATTATAACCATTTCCCTCTATTTTATTGCTTATATTTCTGTATTCAGTAGAATATAAGCCCTGAGAGGGAGAAAACTTTCCTGTTTTGGTCACTATTAGATCCCAAGCACCTAGAATAGTTTCTAACTCATTAGAGATATTGCAAAACTTTTCTGGTTGAGTGAATGAATACACAAAAGAGCTTAGACACTTCTACTCCTCCAGTGATGCTCATCTAATCCATTAGAAATCAAGTTCCTTCAGAGTTCTGCATGAACCTCTGCTTTCCACTATGTCTGAGCTTGGTGGGGAACATGACGATAAAATGCCAAACCCTCCCCCTTCACCCTTAACAACTCATGCTCTACTATGGATAGAAAATGTCCTATATTTCTTAACTACGTCGTTCCTGGCTTTCGTTAGGTATTTCACAGGTATTTATCATCTCATCTAGCCTGCCCATTATTGTACGAGGTAGGTGTCACAACTCCCATTTAACCAATAATGACACTGAGGATCAGAGGAGCCAGCCCAAGGTTACATGGTGAGTAGAGGTCATGAGTGGCATTCAGACACTGCTGAACCCAAAGCGTGTGTCTTTCCACTGTGAGGTGACAACTAGCATGTAAGTCTGGGGAAGCAGGGCCTTGGTTTTGCTTATTCTCGTGCCCTTAGTGCCTAACACCTATCTGGAGATGAGTGCACACCCGATGACTATGGAAATGACCCACATGATGAGTGGACCATGCTTCCATTCTAGTTTCCTTCCATTTTTCATCCAAGTAACTTTGACTTAGATTCTCCTGCATGTGATTTGCCTCACCTTCCACTTTCCCTTGACTCAAGAGAATATTAGAAATGGAAGAGTTCTTAGAAGGATGTTGATTCAGACTCCCAACCAGCCAAACCCTTTCTCCAGCCTCCTAGGCAGATGTCAGCCACTCTGTGCCTCAGCGCCTCTGGTCATAGGAGACGAAGGTGACCAGGAGGCAGTCTGGGTCACCTGGGGGCAGTTCTGATGATTAAAAATTTTTTGTCTGAATGAAATGGATTCTGCTGTAACAGTAAGGGCTTCTCATGTCGCAAGAAACAGAAATAAAAAGACAGTTTTAAAAATAATCGAGAATTGATCAGCTCAGTAATTGAGAGGTCTGGTGTTAGGGTGAGATACAGGTATGATTCGGGTTGGAAGCTCCTGGTGTCCCTAAGGTTCTGACCTCATGGCTCAGCAGTACTTTGTGGCTGGACATTCTCCCTGTGTCAGCATGGTCCTTGGGCTGCTTTTTCATTGCAATAGGAAGAAATGGCAAGAGCAGTTTTAGGGCCTTCTAGTCATATCTACTATAACCATGAAAGAGAAAAGAACTTTCGTTTCAGCAGATTACACTGGAGTAAATTACTTACTTGCTCTGACTGGACGGGGTTAAGACCTAATAATTCACGGGGCCCAGTGATGGGGAATGGCCATTCCCCTAGCCTAACTCAAGGGCTCCAGGGCACCGAGATGTGGGTGAGGGGCACTGATGTGAAAGTGCAGGGTGCATAATGAGCATGCTCGGTTACCCTACAATTCTTCCATCCTTCCAATGGAAACCAGGTTGATTCATGGGCCATCTCATCTGCCATGAGTCCAAGTGACTCCAAAGAAGCCACTTTGTCTCTGGGTAAATTCCATAATTAATTCCTGATTAGCTCAACTTCCTCCATGCATGGAACTCTGCTGGTAACTAGGATTGATCTGGGAACAAGCCATACCTGAATTAAACCATAAAAAAGAGGGGAAGATTGCATTCTATACTTAGGAAAGAGTCCTTGAGAAGGGCGAATAGGAGAGTGTATAGTCCCGACTGCCACCGGCAGCCATTTTTTAGCTTTAATGGTGTCAGACTTTGAACAAACTTGCTACTGCCAGCAGAGTGTAAATGCAAAGGACTTGGTTATAGATGATGTCGTGGAGCTCCTGACATTCTAGGCTTGGGGTATGCCCCATTCACAGCTCCCTTCTTTCCACCTTGTGAGATGATGATATCCCCATTGTTTGACTCTCTTCGAGCTGGGATTCCATTTGTTGAAGCCAAAATTATTCTCACTGACCAGGTAGAATTGATGGTGGAGAGGCATCCCAAAGGAGACACATCCGCATGGGATTCGCCTGCAATGTAGCCATTGGCTGCATTTCTACCACTCAAAAACGTAAGGACAGGTGTCCTCCAGTTTTAGGACAGCTGACATGCCCCCTTAGAATTCCATCCTCCAGTCAATTATCCCTAGGCCCTGTGGAAATTCTCCACATGGTGTGGCCTCCTGCCTCTTCATCTTTTGGCAATCCTCCTGCACAAGGCTCGTGGAATTCCAATGTGATCCAGCCCCCTCTGGGTGCAGTGTGAATATTCTGTTCCCTAATAAATAGATCAGCTCGGCATAATGGAACAAAAGCTGGACTAAGTGTGGTTGTAATGGACTCAAGTCGAGGATCCACCCACTTTAAGCAAATCCATTAACCACAAGGAATCTCAGCTTCTTTTTTCTTGATGAAATGGCAGCAATAACTCCTGTTTACCTCAAAGCATTGCTATGCAAATCAGATGAAATAATAGATGTAAAAGTTCTTCCTAAATTGTAAAACTAACGACTGTAAGAAATGATGATTAATGCATCTTAAGATGGTGTCAGCTTCCTGCAGCGGTTGTGTTACACAGTTTAATTATACCCTGCCTTGTTTCTCAAAGAATTTCAGGCATTTTACAAGAGAGCATAAAAAAGACAAGATAGCATAAATTAAAAATAAAATTTCTTGAAAAAAAGGAAAAAGAAAAGAATGGTACAGCCAGACATTGAAAACCTGGCCCAGGGTAGGCACTCAGTAAACATTTTTCAATGAATATTTGAGTTGATTGAAATTTTCCTCTGAGTTTTCTGGAAGCCAATGTGATTGCAGAAATTGTGTCTGTTATGCAGGTTTTAATTCCCATGAAATGAAAATAAATGTAACCTTTCTGGGGTAGCTTTTCTGGATTTCCTAGCTGAGGAGACACATTAGCATCATTTTTATATTAATATCTTAAAAATTACAACTACATAAATCATATTAGTATATTGAGGACCTTCAACCTTTCAGATGCAGTTCTGCAGGTCCAGTCACCCTGTGAAACTCCTCTCAGGGTGCTCCTGGCCTAGCTCTGAGGTCAGAAGCCATGTATACCCTTTCCATAAAGGGATGTCCTTGCATGTTCCCGGTCTGAGCCTTGAGACCCTAAGTATCCCATGGTTCAGAGGAAAGAAGTTTTCTTCCCATCCAGACCAATGGGTCCACCTTCTGGGTTCCCATTTTATACCCCAAGATCTGTCAGTTCTCATCAGATGGGAAATAGAATCATGCCCGTTCACAGGGAAATCCAACCTCAGCCAAAGAGGTGGGACTTGACTCCCTCGAGCCACCAGGACAACTGTATTAACATGCAAAGTTCCAACCTTCGCCCAGCTCCCTCGGGTTGAGTTCCTGTTCAGTCTTAAGTAACATCCTCCTGTGTTTGGGATGCACTTGGCTTTTCTAAGCTGACTTCCATGCTCCCTGCAATCTCTGGGGAAGACCAGACCCGCTCCTCACTAAGCAGGCTGGCTGAATGACCGCAGGACGCATGACAGGCAGGAATCAGAGCAACATTTTGATCTGAATTCCTATCACCAAAATGCTTCTCATCCATCAGAATGGGTGTGGTGATTACTGAATTATTGTATGTATGTTCACTCGATTATCAAAGAAATTCTGAGAATAAATGTACACACAAGGAAAAGGCTGTAGAGTAGCTCGGAAGCCTTCCAGGTTGGTAGGACCAATGGGCAGCAGTCTGCAGGGTTAGGGTTCCGACTTGCTGGCATATAAATTCCATCACTCTGGCATTATTATCACCGTGTAAGGCCTGAATGACTAAAAGAATAGGTGAGCTCCCTCGACACACATTCATTGAATTCCTGGCATGTGCTAAGCCTAGTCTTTGGCCCTCTGCCCTATTACTTACCTTTCACTAGTGTATTCATTAATTTTTTCCAATAAAATCTTTATTCTCCCTTTCAAGCAGAGTGGAACTTCTTACCTGAATTTCTCTTCCAGGGATCTTGCCTGATACGTGGTAACAAAGGACATGAAGGTAGGCAGTGTGTCTGCGGCTCCCTGCCCCCAAGGCCACGGTTCCATGCCCTTTATTTGGTCTGGGTGATTCCTTGAAGAATCTCTCACGCTGATTCCCAGCCCTGGGAATTATTGTGACTTGTTTTGTCTCGGGTGATTCTGTTGCCTGTACTTGGGGGCCTCTGTCTTTGATTTCAGACCAGGTAAAGCATCTGCCACTGTGTCACTGTGGGTTGAGGGTGGCCCTTGCTGGAGTTGGGCACTGACATGCTGTCGGGCAGGGTTATGGTCTTAGTTACCCAGAGCCCAGAGAGTGAGTCGTAGAGAGAGGACAGATCCCTGAAGACCTGAAAGTGTGTGCGCAGGGCTGTGTTTGTACGAGGTGTTCAGCGGAGAGTGTAAATCTGCTGGTTAGCTGGAAATGAATACAAATCAGCCCTCATTTATATTCATTTATTCCACAAGCAAGCAGGCTGGGGAGCCTGCACAGCAGAGCACACTCCCGATCAGGGGAGAGGAAGCCTGCATTCCGGTCTTGCCGTGTTGCTGGGGGACTTGGGCACATTATTTGCTGAGCTTTAGCATCTCTGTCGTGCAGCTCATTAATGTCTGCCTATCTTTGGAACAGTGGTCTTCTTAAGGCCTATCCTTCAACCCCAGATCCACCAATTGCTACTTATGAAGAATTAAGCATGTTATTTAAACTTCCAAGCCTCAGTCTCCTCATCTGAAAATGGGAATAAGGATCATACGGTTGACCTCCCCAATCCCTGCAGGTACTGAACCATGGATTCCACCAACTGCAGATTAAAGATGCTAAAATAGAATTGCATGCACATGGAACATGCTCAGACTGCATCATTTCCTAAAAATACAGCACAGCAACTATTTACAGAAATTTACACTGCATTAGGTATCAAAAGTAATCTGCAGATGATTTGAAGTGGATGGGAAAACGTGAAAGGGCTCCCTGCAATACTACAACAGTTGACATAGGGGACTTGAGCTGCTGTAGATTTGGGTATCCTTGGGGGTATCCAAGGGAACCAATCCCCTGCAGATAGGGAGGTACAACTGAGTCCATCTCGAAGAACTGTTGAAGAGACTGGCTGAAGAAAAGCAGGGGAAGTATTTAATTCAGAACAAAGTAAAACATTACCTGTCCTCATCAGTGTCATTCTCTGGCAGGGCTGTTTGTGGATAGCATTTGAGGCTTTGAGCACATTTCCATTTGATACAAGCCCATGCAGTAATTGTAATTATATATGAATAATAAAAAATGCATTATGGATTTAAAGGATCATTGGTATTGAATACCTTCCCTGTACCCAGCAGTATTCTAAGATAATAGAAACATACATCTTTGGACTAATAGGATTTCAGAGATGGTCTTACTCTGCTTTCTCATTTTATAGGTGCAAATGCTGACGCATAGGGGGACAGAGTTACTTACCGGTAGCCAGAGATACTGAGGGACGGACTGGAACTAGAGATCGGATTTCCTGGGTCACCATGTGGTTTTATTTATATCTGTTGCAATTTATATATGAAGCAGCCCAAGGAGGAGAGACTAAAAGAACTGGCCACGGTCATGGAGGTAAGGTGCTGTAGATCTAGGACTCATATTTCTAGTAACGCACATTTCTGGCATGCTCTGCGTGGATCACATCACCTAATCATCCCAGAAGCCCTGGGGGTTACCTTTTCAGATGTGGAGCTAGAGACACAGAGGTCCAACAAATTATCCAAGGTGCACAGGAAGCACCAGGATTAAGGCACAGACCATCTGGAATCAGAGTCTGCACACTTTGCTGCTCCAGATGTGCTTGGCCTCTCAATCTGATCTTCTTATTTATTTTCCCTCCTTGGACTCTGTGAGTTTGAGCTCTAGTTGGGGAAATAAGGTCTGATGACAAGAAGCAGTACCTGAGGGACTCGGAGGCTGCCCTTATGTGGAGCCTATTGCTTTTAAGTTCTAGTGTGATTAGGACCTCTCTGATGACATAAACTGATGTTGATTCATGTCCCTTAGTAAAAGAGAAGACCAATCTGCCCCCAGGACCACCATGTGGAAGGAAGGCCAGGGTGACCATCTGGCTCCAGCACCCAGGTCTGGATTGTCATGGCCAGCAGATGGATTCCTGGTAGAGCACCCAGAGCAGGAGGCCCCTTCCTCAATCCAGGGGCATGAGGATATAGTTGATCAAAGAATGCCCAGCCAATGTAGCTCAAAATTAGTTAAAAATAATAAAATAAGAGCTCAGAATGCAGAGTTAGACTGTTTTAGTTCATAACCCAAAGGACCCCAATCTACTTCACTGAGTTCAAGTGACTGCAAGTGATTTCCTCCCTTCTGCCTTAGTTTCCTCTTATATAAAATGGGAATGATACTGGTGGCTGACTCAGAGAGGTTATTATGGACCAAATCCTAATGTCCCCCCTAAATCCATACCTAAATCCACAATCTGATGATGGTTAGAGATGGGGTCTTTGGAAAAGTAATTAGGGGTAGATGAGATCATGGGACTAGTGCCCTTATAAGAGGAGAAAGAAAAGATGGCACCTGAGAAATCTCAATCTCAATCTCTCTCTCTCTATCTCTGCAAACATACACTGATGAAAGGCCATACAAGCACACAGTAAGGAAACAGCCATCTCCAAGCCATGCCAAGAGCCTTACCAGGAACCAAATGGTTCAGCCCCTTCATCTTGGACTTCCTAGCTTCCAAATCTTAAGAAAACGCATTTCTCTTGTTGAAGCCACCCAGCCTATCATATTTTATGGCAACTCAGTTGACTAAGACAGTGGTTATGCAAATTAAACGGCATGATCCATGTACCCACGTGAGCACTTGGGGTCTGTGTGTATGTGTGTGTGTGTGTGTGTGTGTGTGTGTGTGGCAGTAGGTGAGATCTGTGAAATCTGTGAGCTATACATACAGGAGATAGGAAACACAGGGTGCCTTTGGCTAGGCTGACATTAGCCCAGGACAGCATGAGGCTGAGTACCAGCACCTGCAGGACAGCCCATCGTGGCACCTGGCCTGCAGATGGTGTTCTGCTGCTGGTAGAGACCGGTCGCCTTGCCCTTTGCCTCTGCCTCCTGGGAAAGTTGCCGCTGGGCATCCCTGAAGCAATAGACCGGCTCGGTTGATGATGCAGGCCCAGCTTTTAATGTCAATCCTACAGGGAGCAGCAGCGCCAAATGGGGCCACCTGCTTACTGGACGCTCTAGCTCTCTGGGAAGCATGTGGAGTGGAACTGACTCCCTTGCCTGATGAAGCATTCAGGGGCAGTGGTGAGGGCCTCAGCAGGAAAGCCTGGGCACGTGGGGAGCTTGAGAATTAATTGCACTCTTAAAAGAAATGTGACTTTATTTGTTCTGCAACTAGTTTTATGAAATAATAGCAGGGATGTTTAATGAGCACTTACAATGCTCCAGGCACAATAGCAAGCCATTTACATAACTCAGCTTCTTTAATCTTGGCAACCCTGATGGGTAGGCTGTGTTATCCACAGTAGATACACAACGTAACTGGGCCCCAAGAAGAGAAATCACTTGTCCAAGGTCACAAAGCTCTAGCGTGGCAGAGTCAGAAATCAATCTCAGGATCTGTGACAGCATGGGCGACCTTTCCCACTGTGAAACACAGCTTTGCTTCTCTAATGAGAAATATCAGAGTAGACATGCTGGAAGAAAAGATGAGCACGTGCTGTAGCGAGCCCTCTGGCAGGGGATGAACTGAATGATCAGTGTGTCTTGCCTTTTAACGGAGAAAGCTGGGGGCCAAACGCAAGGAGTTGCCCAAGAGTTTGCCGGGTGAACTTGGCCAAGTCAATTTTCTTGTTAGGCTTGAGAGCAGCCACCCAGCTGGAAAGTGGGCACAGCACAAGATCCAATAACTGAGCCAGGTTTTGTCCCTGGGAAGGAAATTGCCACAAAACGAGAGGCAGGAAGGGTTCTTGTTTGAATGCAAGAGTGATTCCAGGGCTGTGTGGGAACGCTGTGCCAGGAGGGAATGCAATTAGCCACCCTGACACTGATGTCTGCCACTCTCCTGGGCAACGTCTGTGTGGAGCACAGCTGCTGCGTACCTTGCCTGGCCAGGGGAGAGGCGATGCCAACCCGGCTGCCCACTCATCTCATGCCAAGAGCACTTGGCAGGGCTCTACTGTCCCCTGAGGGCTGTGCAGCATGACCGTCTTGACGAAGGGACAGTTGAAAAGCCCCCAGGTGGTCCCACCATCCACGCTGAGGCTGCCAACAGAACTGCCGCCTGGACACACTGACCGCAGTCCACACCACAAGATAAGCACCATAAACAAAATTGAAGTGGACACCAAGCATATTAGAACGGCTTTGCTGCACGGTGCCCTGCAGAATCTGTTTGTTCAACAGAACTAATAATATTAGCCACCAGCGAGTGAGCAGGGACTCGGGGCCAGTTCCTCTTCTAAGGGCTTCGTGAATTTCATGGCAGTGGATCCTAGCAATGACAGAGGGAAGAAGGTCCCGTGTCGCATGCTCTCTTTTGCAGTTGGGGAAACTGAAGCTGAAAAGGGTTAAATGACCTGATGGAGTGTCTCATGTCCCCTATAGAGGTCAGGGATGGAGTGTCTCACATCCCCTATAGAGGTTAAGGATGGAGTGTCTCACGTCACTTATAAGGGTCAGGGCCAGGTAGAATTCCACTGAGTCCCAACTCTTAGTAAGTCTATGCTGCTTTCTCCACCACCTTCTTTCTTTCTTAATAGAACACAAAATACGTACCCACTTATTTCATATATTTTATACCTCTATCTATTCATGCTTACAACATCACAGTTTGCTGGGGAAGATGAATTGAGATTGTAACTCTGGTTGAAGAAGTGGTTCTTGGGTAAAGGAAGGTTTGGAATTTTAAGCAAGAATCTGTGTGACCTTTCTCTTCCTGGGTCTTAACCTGACTCCCAAAGCCAGAGGGCTGGATGACAATAATAAGTGAGGTTCCTTCCACCTCCAAAATGCTGTGATTGCTCAGAAAACCTGCACCTTGGGCAGGCTGAGAGCAGAGCGAGGGCAACCACTCGGTGCCAGTGTTGGGTGCATCCCTCTCCCTTCTCCTTCAAAATGGCATCTTTCTCCTCTGGCGTCTGTCCAAACCTTCTCACAAAGCACACTTCCAATTCACGCCTTGTGATGGTTTGGATATGATATGTCCCCAGGGCAGCAACGTTCGGGGGTGTGACTTTGGGAAGCAGTTGTGTCATGAGGGCTCTGAATCACCAGTGGATTCATCCACCCAAGGATTCATCACTGGCTGCATTATTGGAGGTGGTGGGAACCATAGGAATGGGACCTCGTTGGAGAAGGAGGTCTCTGAGGGCTTACCCTAGACGTATGCACCTTCTCCCTCCTCTTCCTCTCTCTCTGCTTCCTGGCTGCCATGAGGTGGCAGCTCTCCTTCACCACAACCTCTTGCCATGATGTTCTACCTCATCCCAGGCCCACAGCAATGGAGCTGACTGACTTTGGGCTGAGATCTCTGAAACCATGATCCAAAATAAATTTTTCCCCTTTTCAGTTGTTTTTCTTCTCGTATTTTGTCTCAGTGACAAAAACCTGACCAACACCTGAACTATCCTCTCCCTGGGATCTTCTACAAGCCATGGAGCCAAAAGTAGCTGCTCTTTCTTCAGAACCATGTGAGCTCCAGCCGTGATTCAGCTCTCTCCTGGGCCATCTTGCAGCCTAAGGTGGAGGACTCCAGGGCAACCCCACTGGCTGGCCCCAGGAGCACAAGCCAGAGCCCCAGGGTGTCATGGTGGGACAGAGGAAGGAGGCATGCCAATGAAGAATCGTGGGTGGGGGCTGGGAGTAGAGAGGAGAGAGAAGTTTAGGAGTAGCTGGGATGGGAGGTTTGGGAAGAGGGACACAAACGTAAAACAGCATCAGGGATTCTTGGAGTGTCTGGATTCCTATCCCTTCTCAGTAAGTAAGAGGCTGGGAAAATCCAGCTGTCATCGACTCTCGGCAATGAGAGTGGACTTGACTGTGGCTCTGTGTGGGGACAGGGCCACGTGCAGCCGCGTGGAGCATTGGGATTTCCGTGGTTTACAGAAACAGCAGCCCCCATGGTGGGTGCCTGCCAATGGCGATTTCCTACCAGTCTCTGGCTCATCTGCCTCCCTCCCGGGGCATGAGCTTTCCCCTTTGCGACGGCTCCCTTCGTGCCAGCTTGCTTTGCTCTGACTTGTTCTTCACCTTCCTGAAGCCCCTCAGCCCTGATACCAAGCAGAACTCACACCCTCACGTGTGCACGGAGAGATACAGAGGGATGGCGGATCGATGCTGTAGCCTTCCAGCTGCATTGACCTGTTTACCGATTGGTCTCCACCACGGTACTTTCTAGAGGGCGGAAAACATTCATAGTACTTGGGAAATGTTTGTTGAATTACGGGAGGTAAGAACTTTTAGGACACTTACTGCAGAGTTTTGCACATGATAAATAATAAATAACACCTCACACACACTCAGTGTTCACTGTGTATCGGCGTTTGCCAGTGCTTTCCATGACTGTCTGATCTAATCCATCAAGTCCCCATTACTAGGAAGTGGCTAAGTCAGGATCCCAGGTAAATTGAGCTCATGCATTCAACCACAGTGCTATATTGTATCAGGAAAAAAGAAAGGGAAGAAGGGAGCGAATGTCATATAATATGAGACCGGGGGCCAAACATCACCAGGGCAGAATCATGAGTTAACCGTGTCTCCATTCTCAATAAGTGCCCTTCCCTTAATCTCTTGGTGATCACTGATTATACATCCTGTGATTATTGTACATTATCAGTTATTATTCTTTTCCTAAGGAGCCACGTAAGGTAGTGTGGGGTCTGTTCAAGAAATAATCACGATTTCTGCTCCCTCTTCTCAGAAGTGGCGGCAGATGAAAGGGCCTGTTTACTTGAATTTCTTAAGTAAAAATAACCAACTCAGAGATGTTTTTGTACACCAAGACAGGACACCCTCTTTGGAGATAGTGGAAAGTTACTGGGATCCAAGAAACCTCCATTTTCTGAGTAAAGGAATATCCCATGATGGGAAGGGAATGGGCTTTGAAGCTTCAAAGCCTTCACCTCCCATCTCCATCCTGGCACATTTCATGTGGGAAAGTCCCTTAACTTTTCTGAGCTCCTATTCTTTTTTTTTTTTTTTTTTTTTGAAACAATGGATTGACCCAGGGACCCCCCAACTGAGCCACATCCCCAGCCCTACTTTGTATTTTGTTTAGAGACAGGGTCTCACTGAGTTGCTTAGGGCCTCGCTAAGTTGCTGAGGCTGGCTTTGAACTCGCCATCCTCCTGACTCAGCCTCCCAAGTTGCTTGGATTACAGGCATGCGCCACCCCGCCCGGCTTCTGAGCTCATATTCTTCCAATGAAATGAAGATGAGAACAGCGCCTACTTCGCCAAGCGATTTGCTGTGCAAGTGGAGGAGGCCCAGGTGTGTGAAGAACGGAGCCCGGTGCCCAGCACACTGTGAACAGGACACAGGACTTTGACAGTCCCAGCTTTAAAGCCTCGAGCCTGGTTTCTGAGTGTGCATGTGAGTCTGTGTGCTCGTGAAGGACACGCCATTTCTCACAGAGCCCAGAAAAGGTTCGGGGTAACAGGGTAGCCTGTCAGATCTGTGCAGGGTCTCCTCTGAGGAAAGGTGATTATTCCAGTGCATTAACTCTGGGAGTCTGTGAATCAGTGAGCATCCTGCTTTAGACACATCTCAGACATCCCTGTGCCCTCTCAGGAGCTTTCTGCACAACAGCTGAACAATGACTTGGATGATAGATTCACAATTTGAGAACTTGGATGAAGCCCAGGTGGTGGGGAAGTGAATATTACAGTCTGGCTTCCTGCTGTATCTGCTAGAGACCTCCTTTGAGTAGTTTTTCTTTGATGTTCCACGCACTGGAAAACTAAAAACAGTATTTCCTAGACTGCCCAGCAGCTAAGGATTTGGATGTGATTTTGGTTTTGCAATCAGTCTTAGAAAGACTTGAACCAGGCCTGCTAACCAGGGAAGGTAATAACACAGGAGGTGTCCTCTTGCTGGTCTGGCCTTGGGGCCTCAACACAGTTCTGTAACCAAGAGTTTGGGCAGTGCCCTCCTGCTTACCAGCATTCATCTTGTGGTAGGAGTGAAATCATTCTTGGAGGCCAAGTTTATAGGTTGCTCTTCTAATCATTCCATGTATTAATGACTCTCTCAAAAATTGTTACAGGAGTAGTTGTGATCTACAGCTAAACCCTGATGGATACAATATCTGGTACCAGAAATGGTTGCAGAATTAGACTCTCAAGGATAGGATCTGGGGTAGGTTATGGAATCTAACCAGGCTGCATGGAGTAAAACTTCTATTATCAATAAAGAAAAGAAATCTGGTAGTGTTTGAGTCAGCTTTTTCACTGCTATGTCTACAAGTCCTGATCAGAACAACTTTAAAGGAGGAAGAGTGTATTTAGGGGCTTACGCTTTCAGAGGTCTCAGTCCATGGATGGCCAGCTCCATTGCCTGGGGCTCAAGGTGAGGCTAAACAGCATGGCAGAAGATTGTGGTGGAGGGAAGCAGCTCACATGATGATCGGAAAGCAGAGAGAGAGAGGAATTCCACTCTACAGATACAAAATACTTACCCCCAAGACACAGCTCCAATGCCCCACCTCCTCCAGCCACACCCCACCTGCCTTCAGGCACACTCAGTTAATCCCATCAGGGCATAAATCCACTGATTGGGTGAAGGCTCTCCTAACCCAATCATTTCTCCTCTAAACCTTCTTGCATTCTCTCACACATGAGCTTTGAGGGAGACAACTCACATCCAAACCATAACAAGTAGCCTGGGTAGAACCTCCATGGGTCAACAGCACTTGAATGACCACATGTGGTCCCTCAGAATGAAGCATCTTTGGGAGGACTTTCTTGGCAGATGGAGGGTTTCTCCTTTGTTCTGCAACCCTCTGGTGCATGATCTGACCAAGGCAGAGTGAGCCAACAGAGTGAAAGGACCATCCTTTTCCTTACCTTCTTTTCTCAACGGAGCGACTGCCTTGAAGACTCACATTATCTCCCCTTAATAGGATTTGACATTGGCCTGAAATTGGTGGAGGGCCCATGATTCTTCCAAATGGAACCATTATAGTTTGGAATAAGGGACTTGTATGTATTTATATATGCAAGGGAGTGAAAATTATTCTCTACAATGACAAAAACTCATTTTAGGGGAAATAAAACTGGCTTTATGGCCTTTTTGGAGAGGCGCGGGCAAGTACATTTTAGGGTTTCCCACGAACCGTCCAGTCAACTTAGAGAAATGCCAATCTGTGAAAGAAGAAATGACAAACTGCTGGAGATCCTCTTTTACTTTTTATCATCTGGAAAAAAATGGAACCAGGCCTGCCCTCTCCGCTTGCCCCCTCCCACGCTGCTCCACCAGCCCTGCCAAGGGGGAGATTTGGACTCGTCCTGTCCACTCACTGGCTCTGGCTGTGGATGAAGAGCCCCCAGAAGCCTGTCCTCACAATTTGGAACTGTGTTTGCAAAAATACGTGCTGATGTTCCCTCTGCCTCGTACCAGATAATATTGTCTACTCGAGAACAAATTGAATCTCTGCCACGCAGTAATTGCCAGGCGCCCCCAAAGTTGATGTGTTTGACTATGTAGTAGAGATAAAGTTTCTCCAAGGACCAACTCTCAGCATATTTGGCAAATTTAATTTTATATTCTTACTTACAAGGTTTTTTTTCCCTTGCATTATTTATTTTAAAAAAATAAAAGTGCTGTAACCATTTTTCTTTTGATAAGACCGGGGCAGCCACAGCTCGGTCTTCCCTTGGGTCCTCTGCAGAGCGGACGGAGCAGTTTTCTCTCTCCACCTTGCAGTCACAGACCACTCAGAGATGAAGGCATCCGCAAGGCCTGTCGTGAATGGGAAGGGGAGAGGCTGCCGCCTATGTAAATCCTGCCTGGCAGACGCCTTCTTGTCTGTTCTTGGTGTGGGGAGGCTCAATTAACTGCCGAACTCTCACCCCAGAGCCCCAAAGGCTTAAAGCAGAGCTCTGCAAGGTGTTCGTGGAGAGAATATTGAAGGCGAGAGAAGAAACTTGAAAAGAATATCAGAGAAAAGCCTTGACTGGAGTGCGTTTCCATTTCAAAGGATGGGATGGAAGCCTTGTGGTGAACGGGAAAGATTATGTGTCTGGCCAAATGGATCCTAAGGAGGGTGAGTGTCTGGAATGTTCTGGGGCTTGGGGTCGAGAAAGCAGTTGTACCGTTCAGGGAAAGTTGACTATAGACCCAGATAACATCAGTTACCAGGCTCGGTGACGCTGACTTCAGGAGGTGGGGGTACCAGAGCCAGGTAGAAGGGGACAGCAATAAGTTCCAAAGAACCACAGTGCATCTTGGCACCTAAGATCAGAGTCCTGTCTCCCGGTGAGGGTCTTCCTTTCCTCTTCTGTATTTGTTTTGTCCTCTCTTACTTCAGGCCTCTGCTGGCACTAGAACTTGATCCTGAGCCCTCCCCTCTGATCCTCAGCCGGGTCAGAGCCTGTCTCATCACTCTAACTCCATCCACATAAGTAGGCCTCGTATTTGCCTAATGCCCACACTGCTGGCGCCTGGCCTAGGAGCTCAGTGGTCACCCTGCACCACCCCAGCTGGCTGGAACTGTACTGCTTCTATCTGAGCATCTCCAAGAATCACCTCCTCCTGAGATTTCTGCTGGGGAACCACACTCCCTAGATTCCACCCATGATAGCAATGTTAGCTCCCATGAAACCTGACCTCAACCTTGAATGTGCTGCGGCTGACCCTGGGACTGTCTTGCCCTCAGTTCCCTGAATTCATGCCTCTCAGTCCTCCTGGGGTGGTCTTTGCCACCACCCACCTGGCTAACTCTCATCAAGTGTGACCCTCCCTGCCTTGCCTCAGATTCACTTAACCAAAAAAGAATGACCTGGCGTTCCCTTTCTTGCCACCTGGGTTTGACTCTTCCGCTTCCATCCCCTGACTTCTACTGCAGCTCATACTGCATTGTGCTGCTGTGGACGAGATACCCAACAAGAACACTTAAAGGAGAAAAGGCATTTGGGGCTCATGGTTTCAGAGGTTCAGTCCCTCGTCAGCCAAATCCATTGCTTTGGGCCTGAGGAGAGGCCCAATGCCATGGGGGAAGGGATTGGCAGAGGAAAGCAGCTCCGGACATGATCTCCAGGAAGGAGGAAGTGAGGGAGTGGAGGTGGGCAGGGAGAGAGAGAGAGAGAGAGAGAGAGAGAGAGAGAGAGAGAGAGACAGAGAGAGAGAAAGAGAGAGAAATGGGGAGAAAGGGGTCCCGGGGAAAATGTGCCCTTCCAAGACATGCCCCCAGTGACCCACCTCTTCCAGCCATGCCCTACCTGCCTGCAGTTGCCACCCAGTCACCCAGTGCATTCAGACTAGGGTGGACTGATTAGGTTACAGCTCTCACCATTCAATCAGTTCCCCTCTGAACCTTCCTGCAGAAAAACATCCAGAAAAACAGGAGATGTGGGCGACACCTCACATCCAGACCATAATATCAATCATAACAGTAATCACCCCTTCATTTGCTTTCTCCCTCAATAAACTTGGAGCTTCTTGCAAGGTTGGGGTGCAGCTACCTTGGTTATGGGAGTGTCCTAAATACAGGGAAGGCACTAAAAATATGTGTTGAACAAGTGATTTTATGCAAAACTCCTTGTTAGTGGATAAAAGCTTTGGAATAACACTCCACAATTGTATGTTCACAGTTCAAGGGGTTAGATTATGACAGCAAAAGAAAAATGGAAGAAGAAATGGAGGGAGAAAGAAAAGAAAAAGGAATTCGGAAAGAGAGACCCTTCAGAAAAAATTTCACAAATGCAAAAGTTTGGAAGCAGATTCTCATTCCTTCCCTGAAATAAGAACGGAGTGTGCGGAACCTCAGGGAAGGGCTTGTGTTCAGAGGCACAGCCTCCGACCAGCTGCCTCTGCATGGGGCTGTTAGAGGCTGTGGGTTTTATTTGAGTGAGGGGTATTATGGTCTGGATCTGAAATGTCCCCCCAAACCTCATGTTTTGAAAGCATGATTGCCAATGCAGCCAGGTTCAGAGATAGGGATTCTAGGCAATGATTAGGGCTCTGACCTCATTGGTGGATTAATCCATTTGTTGGATTAATCTATTGATAAATGAATGAACTGCTGGGTGGTAACATAGATAGACAGGTGTGGCTGGAGGAAGTAAGTCACTGGGGGCATGGCCTTGGGCTGTATCCGTCCTTGGCCCCTTTCTCTCTCTCTCTCTCTCTCTCTCTCTCTCTATCTCTCTCTCTGTCTCTCTCTCTCTCTCTGTCTCTCTCTCTCTCTCTCTCTCTCTCCTTCCTGGCTGTTGGGAGATCAGCAGCTCTCCTCCTCCATGCCCTTCCTCCATGATGTTCTGCCTGTCTCAGGCCTAGAGCAACAGAGTCAGCAGACCATGGACTGAGACCTCTGAAACCATGAGCCCCAAATAAACTTTTCCTCCTCTAAGTTATTTGTGTCAGGTATTCTGGTCACGGTGTTGAAAAGCTGACTAATGCAGGAGGTACTGGCCCCTTTCAATGAACCATGACATTTCTGACCCAGCAAGACACAGGGATCTAGTGTGCTCTCTTGAACCTACGGCCTCCATTTCTTAGGGAAGATGTCATTCATCAGATATTCCTTGGTGCTGGGAGTTGGGATCCAAAGAGGAAGTAACATGGGGTCCCTTCCATGCGGAGCTCAGATTCTGCTGGGATAGGTGGACATGGAAATAGTTGGCATTTCCAAACAATCTAGTGTTGCCAAAGTAACATAATAGCAACATGAGATGGGGAACGTGAGTGAGAACTTGAGGGACAAATCAGAATTTCACTGATATTAAAGAAAATTCAGGCAGGGGGAATTGCAAGCAAGAAGAGAGGCCTTGCAAAGGCTGATGGTGTTCACAAGTTACCTGGAAAAGTTCTAGGTGGTTGGAGTAGAGGCTGGGGGAGGCAGGAGGCCCAGAGTGACCCACTGTGCTGGGGTTCATCTTGTGAAGAGCCTGGGTCCCATGTTAAGGGTGGGGAACCTCTAAGGAAGTCTAAGCAGGGACAAACTGCCGAGGGCCAGTCCGGGCCAGCTGCCTATTATGGACAACGTGGTCTCCCTGGAGTGCAGGGCCAGGGCTCTGCCTTGACCCACGGTGTCTGCTTCATGAGCACAAGGGCAGAGGTGTATGGAGGCAGCAGGCTGTTCCAGACCATCTAAAATAGGTACCTACTGACCCTGTCCTAAGCCAAGGAGGGACATAGACATTTAGACAGATCACTCAGCAACGGTGTGAGGCTCTGCATGACCCTCATTTGCCAAAAAGAGAGATGATGTTTCTGGGAGACTCAGAAATCTCCAGACTGCTTTATCCAAGACCCCAAATCCCTCTGTCCCAAGTGGACGGCACTTCTGATTTCCTCGAATCTTTCCTCCATGCACCAACCTGAGATTTATGTCCCTGTCTCTATGTCAAAGTGGCAAGGAATTTTAGGGTGAGGACTTTTAGAATTCTTATCTTTTCATTTCATTGTCTGGTACACACAGTTTAATTGTGAATTTAAAAAAACATTGTTGAATAACTGCTCAGCCGACACCGAGAGCCACTGTCACGCCACTCAGCCCTCCCAGTGCCCACCTGTAGATGGGGAGGGCAGCGGAGGGCCATTCTGGTCCCTCTTCCTGCCTGGGTTCTAGGGATGGCTCTGGTTTGAAGACCAGTTTTTATTTATTTATTTATTTATTTATTTATTTATTTATTTATTTATTGGTGCCAGGAGTTAAGCTCAGGGGTGCTTTACTACTGAGCCACATCCCCAGCCCTTTTTAAAATATTTTATTTAGAGACAGGGTCTTGCTAAGTTGCTTAGGGTCTCGCTAAATTGCTGAGGCTGGCTTTGAACTCACCATCCTCCTGCCTCAGCCTCCAGAGTCGCTGCGATGACAGGCATGCGCCACTGTGCCCGGCCGAGACCAGTTTTTAATTCCCCTGGGTTTTCACTTCTTTTGCCTCCAGGTGTCTGGAGAAGATCTATTTTGAGATCTTTTTCCAGGCTGCGTCCCTGGTCCCCTGGTTGGCCTCTTCGTGGCTGATTACCTGGAGAGAAGAAAGCGAGGCGAGGGTTGGGTTTGCTCCTGGCCACCAGGAGCTTTCCGTGAAGCTGATGGGCACCTGCAAATGAAGATTAAGGACCACAGACCACCCGGCAAGTGGAAACTGCGAAGCGGCTTAATCTTAATGAAATCTACAGCATTATTTATATGAATCCTAACGACTCGCTTGCTTCCTGTGTAATTTGCTCGGATGGGTTTGGAACAACAGAGCCAACCGCTTCGCTGCTGCCGTGGCCTGATTTGAAGAGCTCTTCAGCAGCCCACGCCACGCATCCCGCGGCCCCAAGGGACCTCAATGCGTTACGTTTAACTCCTCATCTTCCTGGGAAGGCCAGGAGTCCTCTCCTATCCCCAGCCTCGAAGAGGATTGTGGGTGGGAGGACCACTGCGGTGCTCCCCTTAGCAACCAGGGTCCTCTGGCAGCAGTTCTGCTCGGGTGTCCCTGGGGAGTCCAGGGTCTCCACAGCGGAGCTCCTTTGCCTTCACTACTGTCACTGTGACCCAGCTTGCCAACCCCAGCACAGGGAGGTCAGGCTGATTGGCTAGTACTCTGCAGGTAGAAGCAGAGCCCCGCGGCACGCCCTCCCCTCCTCCCTCCCGTTCTGCCCCCGCAGCCCACCTGTCCCCGTGTCCCCCTCCTGTGCTACCTGTGGTCTTCCCTTCTCCTGTCTTTGATTCAGTCGTTCTGAGAATGACTTGCATCAAAATCAACTAAAGTGTTGGTCTAAAAATGCTCCAGATCCCTCGGGAGGGAGCCCGAGAATGCAGTCTCAACCGACTCCCTGGATGACTCCGGGAGAAGCACAGAGCCTGGCCGACCAGGAGGACTCTGCTCTTCCAACGTGGATGCATCTGCCTTGTTTTTAATTAGTCTGATGCAAAGACTCCTTCCTGTGACCTTCTTATTTCCTTACGTCCATGACTGAGTTTAACCCTGGTCCTTTCTGAGTTTTGTATTTTATTATTTTAACTAATTTTTTTGGGGGGTGCTGGGGGTGGAACTCAGGGCCTTGTACATGCCAAGCGAAAGTTCTACCACTGAGCTTCATCCCAGGCCCTTCTTCTTTTCTTTTCTTTTCTTTTCTTTTCTTTTCTTT